>BLSH010152821.1:131702-168353 GCA_018402905.1 Glandirana rugosa
GGCCTCCTCCTGCTTCCTCTTCTGCTGCTGCCTTGGCCTCTTCCTCCACCTCTACAGTTCCAGTGTCACCTGCCACCCAGCAAACAGACGATGTGACAGCAACGCCACCATGTCCACCACCATCCCCAAGAATTTCCCCATGGTCCCATGGAAGCTTACAGCTCTCCATCTCCCACACACTGGAGAGAAAGAGGAAGTACCCCCCTACCCACCCGCGATCCCTGGCCCTGAATGCCAGCATTTCAAAATTCCTGGCCTTTGAAATACTGTCATTCCGTCTGGTGTACGCGGACAGTTTTAAAAACCTGATGGGGGTGTCTGTCCCACAGTACGTGGTTCCAAGCCGCCACTACTTTTCCAGGTGAGCCATCCCTTCCCTGCACAAACAAGTCGGGGACGAGATCAAATGTGCACTGCACAACGCCATCTGTGGCAAGGTCCACATAACCACTGATACATGGACCAGTAAGCACGGGCAGGGACGCTATATCTTGCTAACTGCACACTGGGCAAATGTAGTGGCGGGTGGGCCTGAGGCTAGCCGTTTGGTGTATGTCCTTCCGCCACCGAGGATTGCAGGGCATTTCTCTTTGCCTCCTGTTGCCTCCTCCTCCTACTGCGCTTCCTCCTCCTCTACCACCTCCTCATCCGCTCAGCGTAACACCTTCACCACCAACTTCAGCACATCCAGGGGGAAACGACAGCAGGCTGTTTTAAAACTGATATGTTTGGGGGATAAATCCCACACTGCGCAGCAGCTGTGGAAGGGCATGGAACAACAGACCAATGAGTGGTTGTTGCCACTGAGCCTCAAGCCCGGCCTGGTGGTGTGCGATAATGGGCGAAATCTTGTAGCAGCTCTGGGCCTAGCCGGTTTGATGCACATCCCTTGCCTGGCGCATGTGCTGAATTTGGTGGTGCAAAAAATTCTAAAAAATTACCCGGATATGTCAGAGCTGCTGCATAAAGTGCGGTCCATCTGTGCATGCTTTCTGCATTCTCACCCTGCTGCTGCTCGCCTGTCTGTGCTGCAGCAGAACTTTGGCCTTCCCACTCACTGCCTCCTATGCGACGTGCCCACAAGGTGGAACTCCACCTTACACATGCATGTGCGAGCATTAGCAGGCAATAGTGGAGTTTCAGCTGCAGCACGCACGGGTCAGTCACTCTGCGGAACAGCACCACTTCACCACCAACGAGTGGGCCTCCATGCGAGACCTGTGTACCATATTGCAGTGTTTAGAGTACTCCACCAACATGGCCAGTGCCAATGATGCTGTTCTCAGCGTTACTATCCCACTTCTATGTCTCCTTGAAAAAACACTTCGGGCGATGATGGAAGAGGATGTGGCACAGGAGGAAGAGGGGTCATTTCCACGGTTATCAGGCCAGTCTCTCACAAGTGGCTCGGAGGGTGGGTTCCTGAACCAGCATAGGTCAGGTAAAACATTTTCAAGCCAGGGCACAGTTCTGGAGGATGAGGATGACAAGGATGATGATGATGAGGAGGAGGAGGAGGGACCATGTTCACAGCAGGGTTGCACCCAATTCAGCTCCTGGGTATCACTGTAGCATGGCTGGGGGGATACGGAGGACACAGATGATACACCTCCCACAGAGGACAGGTTGTCTTTGTGCAGCCTGGCAAACATGAGCGACTACATGCTGCAGTGCCTGCTCAACCACAGCCGATTTGCCCACATTGTAACTTGTGCAGATTACTAGGTGCCCCCCCTGCTGGATCCCCATTACAAGGACAACATGCCGTCCTTAATTCCCTCACTGGAGCGTGAGAGGAAGATGCGCGACTACAAGCGCACGCTGGTAGACGCGGTGCTGAGGGCATTCCCAAATGACACAGGGTGCTCAGTGGAAGCACAAGGCGAAGGCGGAAGAGGAGGAAGAGGTCACCAACGCACTAACGCAGCTGTGGCCCCGCCAGCACCTCAGAAGGCAGGGTTAGCATGGCTGAAATGTGGAAAAGCTTTGTCAGCAGCACCATCAGCTGATAGGCAACGTCTTAGCAGGAGGCAGCATTTCAGCAACATGGTGGAACAGTATGTGTGCACACGTCTACACATACTGACTTATGGGTCTGCCCCATTCAACTTCTGGGTCTCCAAATCGGGCACATGGCCTGAGCTATGCCTTGGAGGTGCTGGCCTGCCCTGCAGCCAGTGTATTGTCCGAACGTGTGTTTAGCACGGCATGGGGCGTTATCACAGACAAGTGCAGCCGCCTGTGCACAGCCAACGTAGACAAGCTAACGTTTATTAAAATGAACCAGGCATGGATCCCACAAGACTTGTCTGTACCTTGTGCAGAATAGACATTTAGACTGGCCTCACACAGCCATTGGTATACTTTTTTTTAATATGTCTCAATATTTTGGGGGCTACCCCAATTAGAAAAAAAAACAAACAAAAAACAGTGTTGGCTACCTCCTCCTCCTCCTCCACCGTGCACTTCCACCTACACTGCCATGGTCACGGCCTACTCATCCTCCTACTCCACATCCACCCCCTTCTCTATTTTTTTGGGGGGATTTTAAGTTATTTCCCTATCCACATTTGTTTGCAGGGTACTTGTCCTACTCTTACCCCCATTTTGCTTCCTTTTGCAGCCTTCTAGCCCTTTCCATGACTTTTTTACAGCCATTTTTGTGCCCAAAAGTTCGGGTCACCATTGACTTCAATGGGGTCTGGGGTCCGGAGTCAAGTTCAGGTCAAGTTCGGTGCCGAACCCGAACTTTTCCACGACGTTCGGCCGAACCAGACGAACCCGAACATCCAGGTGTCCGCTCAACTCTAATTAGCAGTGTTAAACCACTATTGAGTAGGGTTGAGCAAACCCGTGGATGTTCGGGTTCGGTGGGTTCGGCCGAACTTCGGAAAAAAGTCCGAGTTCGGTACCGAACTTGACCCGAACTTTACCCCGAACCCCATTGAATTCAATGGGGACCCGAACTTTTAGGCAGAAAAATGACTGTAAAAGAGTCCTGGAAAGTGCTAGAGGGCTGCAAAATGATTTTAGAACAATAATCTGTCCCTTACAGCAACAGCAGGAACCTGACCCTATAGAACTAGGAGATGATTTTAGAACAATAATCTGTCCCTCTAAGCAGTAGACTCTACCTATTCCAGTCAGATCTTTCTGTAATGCAGGATGAGATCTGCAATCTGTCCCTAAAAGCAGTAGTAGTAGTAATCTCTACCTATCTATCTATCTGCAATCTGTCCCTAAAAGCAGTAGTAGTAGTAATCTCTACCTATCTATCTATCTTCCACTTGTCCCTCACAGCACCGGCAGCATCCTCTCCCTACACTACCCAGAGAGCATGTGACATGCAGCACTGTGACTCCAACCTCATATAGAGTCTGGGTCACATGATGCACTGGCCAATCACAGCCACGCCATTAGTAGGCATGGTTGTGATGGCTTCTAAGGGCAAACCAGTGAAATGCTTGTTGATTGGCTGCCCTGCAGCTATTCAACATGCGTGATCAAATACCCGAACCCAGAACTCGAACCCAAACATTTTTTCAAATGTCCGGGTTCGGGTCCGGGTTACGGACACCCCAAAGTTCGGTACGAACCCGAACTTTACAGTTCGGGTTCGCTCAACTCTACTAGTGAGTCATAAAATCTGGCTTGATTCATCTAAATAGTAGCATGCGACCTATAATCGCAAATTACTGCAATCGTCCTAAAGAATAGGGAACGGGACCCCATTTTGACTGACCTATTGATACGCTCTATATGTATGTAATCATTGCCCTGATTAGAATTTAAACATCAGGTTAAAATCAGACTAGACTTACAACATATATATACCACCCCTCTATCTAAGAGGAGGACCTAATCTGATCAGCCCGTCAGTGAATTGTATCTCTTGACCGGTTTATCATACAATGGTATCGTTCCTTCAGAGCGGTACCCTATCCCTGTTTATTTGAATGGCATTATGCCTACTCCTCTCTACTCTCACGTGAAACTGACGGCTTGTGGAAACGGGTATGTGTCCATATTCAACAGTGTCCCATCGTCCCTTCCCTATATAATCTGTAGTTATTAATAACTTGCTTCCTAGTTGGCACATATATAGACATTATTACCATCATTATCATTCTATACGAGGCGTTATTCAGAAACGATCAAAACCAGGGTCAGCTTATTAAAAACGAAATGTGTTGGGTTTACAGAACGTGACTGATCTAGATCAATAATCGCTTATAAAGCAACTTAAGTCTAGTTCCACATTCAACCCCTTCGGTTGGAGAGTATCGGTGAGGTAAATCCATTTAGTCTCACTCTTGGATATCTCCCTCCCACCATATTAGAACCTCTCCAAGAGGGCTCAGTTTCCCTATTCCCCAACATAACAAACCTGAAGGGTCTCTGTTGTGTTTGCGCCTGAAGTGTAGTAGGGACTGTTAAGAACTACGAGCGTGGAGAGAGAGCACACGGAAGCAGATCACTCCAAAACCCGACGCACGGGCGTTTATTGAAGAACGTTGGGTTACAGATAGCTGGTAGTCCACTCGGCAGAAGATTCCACAGGGTCACAGTCAGCTGGTAGTCCACACGGCAGAAGGTCACACAGCGAGCTCCGCATCCAGTAGCCGGTCAGCAGACAAAAGACACAGCAAAGGTTCAGGGACTCACCCATCAACAGCAGCCTCAGTGAGGAAGTCCAAGCCGAGCGGCAGGGGAAAAGAGGTCCAGAGGGCAGATGTCCTTTACAAACCCATGGTAGGTCCAGGGAGGGCTGTGTGTCCTGGCCGCAGCTTCACTCAAGCAGCAGTTGAAGGACAAATGGAGAAAGCCCCACAGAACTAAAGTCCCCGCAGTGAAGAAAACAAAATCAGTCTCAGCCGTTCATCCATCATTTCTCGTCTCCCAAGGAGACTTTTCAGCCATCATCTCCTCTGTCCAACATTAAAAGTAAAAACTGTCCAGTCTGCCCCCCTTCATGGTTATCTGTGGTATTGTGAATGCAGTCACACCTTGTGGTGCCGAGGTGTCTGCCTTTTTCTCCAGCACGATACAATCATTTATTCCCTCCTTACTGAGGGAGCCACACACCCAACCCCCTGTGGGGACACAGCAACTCACAAACCAAATTATGCAGATATGTTGATTGTGTTACACATTGCACCTGAATTAGAGATTTGCCAGTTTTATAAAACAAAACGAATATTGAAAAGATTGAATATTTCTGACCTTCGTCACAGGGACACACTAATCATAATTAATGAATAGGGTTAGGGTTTGTCAATAAACAACATTCATTCAATAAATCGTTCAAATAAATGAAAAAAAAAAAATATAAATATATATATATATATACAGCATATACACACTGCTCAAAAAATTAAAGGAACACTTTGAAAACACATCAGATCTCAATGGGGAAAATATAATGCTGGATAAATATACTGATATGGACTGAGTAATATGTTAGGAATAAAAGGATGCCACATAGTTTGATGTAAATGAAAATGATCATCCTACATATGGCAGAATTCAATGACACCCCAAAAATCAAAGTGAAAAAATGATGCAGCAGGCTAGTCCTATTTTCTGAAATTTGATTGCAGCAACTCGGGCAACTATTAATGGTACTCAGTAGTTTGAATGGCCCCCACATGCTTATATGCATGCCTCACAGCATTGGGGCATGTTCCTAATGTGAAGACGGATGGTGTCCTGGGGTATTTCCTCCCAGGTATGGACCAGGACATCCCTAAGCTCTTGAACAGACTGAGGTGCAACCTGGTGGAGTCAGATAGACCAAAACATAATGTCCCAGAGGTGTTCTATTGGATTAAGCTCAGGCGAGCATGGGGGCCATTCAATGGTATCAATTCCTTCATCCTCCAGGAACTGGCTGCATACTCTTGCCACATGAGACTGGGCATTGTCATGCACCAGGAGGAAGCAGGACACACTGCACCAGTGTTGGGTCTGACAGTGAGGCCAAGCATTTTATCCCAATGCCTAATGGCAGTCAGGGTGCCATTGTCTAGCCTGTAGAGGTCTGTGTGCATCCCTTCATGGATATGCCTCCCCAGACCATCACTGACCCACCAGCAAACAGTTTATGCTGAAGGATGTTACAGGCAGCATAACATTTTCCACGGCTTCTACAGGCCACTCCACGTCTGTCACATGTGCTCAGGGTGAAGCTGTAAAAAGCACAGGGTTTTTGGTGTTCAATGGCAAATAGCAATTGAGCTCCACAGTGCTGGGCAGTGAGCATAGGGCCCACTAGAGGATGTTGGGCCCTCAGGCCACCCATGAAGTCTGTTTCTGATTGTTTGGTCAGAGACATTCACACCAGTGGCCTGCTGGAGGTCATTTTGTAGGGCTCTGGCAGTGCTCATCCTGTTCCTCCTTGCACAAAGGAGCAGATACCGGTACTGCTGATGGGTTAAGGACCTTCTACGGCCCTGTCCAGCTCCCCTAGAGTAACTGTCTGTCTCCTGGGATCTCTTCCATGCTCTTGAGACTGTACTGGGAGACACAGCAACCCTTCTGGCAATGGCACGTATTGATGTGCCACCCTGGAGGAGTTGGACTGCCTGTGCAATCTCTATAGGGTCCAGGTATTGCCCCTGCTACCAGTAGTGACACTGACCCCAGCCAACATCAGTGCCTGACCTCACAAATGCACTTCTGGAAGAATGGTTAAACTTTTCACACTCCTAAACCTTGTGGACAGCCTTCCCAGAAGAGTTGAAGCTGTTATAATTGCAAAGGGTGGGCAAACTCAATATTGAACCCTACTGACTAAGACTAGGATTCATGTGAGACATGAGTTCATGTAAAGGCAGGTGTTCCAATACTTTCAATGACAATGACAATGATATTCTTTGCTTTATTGTAAAACTGTTTTTTAATTTCATCTCTGCCATGTTTCCTTGAATGTAACACAGGATTGCCCGTGTCCTTAACAAACAGCTATTATTCACAATGAATTTGGATCTGTCCCAAAATAGAATAAAGAATTTGCAAAACCTTTTGAATCCACACGGTATAAAGAATATACAAAACAAATCCTGCAGACACTAAAAGAATACAGAAAAGGAACCAGGCCGACACCACGAATATGAAGAAATGAAATATCATCCTAACGAATGCTTTCAAAACTAAATGAAAATGTGTGTGTGTTTTTCCTTGCATTTCAGAGTGGGTTATTCAAGGTAAGGGTTCACATATACTTTATTAGGAAATATACATATGATAAAAATTATATTTTGCCTAAATTCTTGTACCTCTTTAACCACTTACCATCTGCACCAATAGCAGATTTACTGCTACAGGACGGCCGCGCTGCTCAGGATCACGTATATAATAAAATAAAGAAAAGTGCAGCGCTATTAATACAAAGTCCTTTCAAAAAGACACCCAGTGCCTGATGTGCCATTAAGATGAGTAGATGAGAGAAGTGCTTCAGTGCAAAACCACCGACACCACATATGCTAGCAGCTCACCTAAAATGTTCAGGCTCTTATTACAGGAGCCTATAGGAGCATACTGTCCCAATCTTGGAACAGCAAAAAAACAGTAGAGGGGCATCACCAAGAAAACTTCTAAGGTATGCAGGCATGTACGCATCCCATAAAATCCAATGGCATCATATAGAAAGAATAAAATATACCTAGTGCTCTCCGTATAAAAACTTTGGCTTTATTAAAAGTAACACAATATACTCACAAAAACGGCACTGTGACCCAGTGCATGGTATACAGCTTGTAGAATCTTAGTGACACTCATAGAGCGAACTACTCTGGAGAACAGCGATGGTCGCGGGTGACGTCACTTCCTGTTTCCGTTTCCGGACGCGTTGCATTCCAAACACCGGAACTTCGTCAGCAGATGCGGAAATGACGATTAACACCCGCAGATATACTGACCATCAAGTCATGTGGTTCAAAGAACCACAAATCACCAACACTCTAATTACCAAACTCCTCCTGCTGAAGAACGACTAGGTAGAGAAGTTTCCCCACAGGGAGGAAATCACATTGGCAAAAATATAAAAGTATTGAATAGTTAAAGGTGATAAAAATACCCCTATTTAAATGCTATATTCCCGTGGCCATCGCTGTCCTGCCTTTATTATATTAATTATGCACACATAGAACCTTGTTTATACAAATATTTAGCTAAGCATAATAAAATCAAATCAAATACATAAAAATGTATTAAAATACATGGGGATATGGAGAAATATGCAATACCATCACATAAATAGTCCTACTAAGCAGAATATGGGCCGGATGCATCCTTATCGATCTGATATAAAGCAATTGATGTCGAATTTGACATTTAACCCCTTAGGGACCAAATCAGAAGTTTGATGTATCCAAAAGGACTCCCTTCTGCTGAACTGGCGGATATAATTGCCACCTCTCCAGTGTTTAACCACATGTTCAATTCCCCAAAATTTAAGAGAGCTGGGATTTCTGTCATGAAATTTCCTGAAGTGTAGTGACATACTATGAGTCCTAAGCCTCTCAAACGAACATGCAGTGGTCTCGAGGTTCTCCCAATGTATTGAAGGCCACAGCCACATTCCAGCATATATACTACATCCACCGTCTGGCAGGTGATAAGCTGGTGAATCTGGTGTTCATTGCCAGTGGCTGTTGCCATAAATGACTTCCGCTTTTTGACATTATTTCGGGAGCACATACATGCCATACAACGTCCACATGCATAGAGACCTTTTAGGAAAGAAAAAAGCCTATTTTCTACCTGTTTAGGCAGGTCAGAAATAGCTAGGATGACCCTATCCCTCAAGGTGGAGACCCTTCTGTAGATGAATTGGGGTCTCTCGGGTAGGACCGGACCAAGGGTTTTGTCAAGTTTAAGAATAGACCAATTACGTTGAAAGATTTGTTCTATTTTTTTATACTGAATGTTATAATCCAATATAATCCTGAACTGATCCCCCTCCAATCTATCCCTCTTTTTACTCATAGTTACCAATGAGTTCCTGTCCATAGCTTGAACTACGCATTTCCTGCTCAAGGGATTCCCTCTTATAACACTTCTGTTGAAATCTGGAGGAGAGTATCTGTGCCTGTTGAATATGATCCTCCTCCCGAGTGCAGTTATGTCTCAGTCTAATAAATTGACCACTGGGGATATTCGTCAACCATCTGAAATGATGGCAACTCCCCAGGGGAATATAGGCATTTCTGTCGGTAGGTTTAAAGAGGTTAATCATACCGAGATGACTGCCCTCCCTGAATATCTCCAAGTCGAGAAATGTAGTACGTTCTTGGCTGATAGTCCATGATAGAGTGATATTCCTGGTATTAGAATTTAATAATTGCATAAATGCCTCAAGACCAGGTCTATCTCCTTCCCATACTATCACAATATCATCTATAAAACGCCTATAGACTTTTAATTCAGAGGGACGGCTAGCGAATACCACCTCCTCCTCCCTGTGGGCCATAAAAATATTGGCCACACTGGGGGGCAAAGCGGGCCCCCATCCCTACGCAACGACTCTGTAAGTAAAATTGGTTATCATACCAAAAATAATTTTTGGTTAAACAAAGCTATCAATCAAAAACTCAATATGTTTATCAGAAAGGTCAGACGATGACAAAGCCCACCTAATCGAGGAGATAGCAGCTTCATACCCTATAATTGTGTACAGGGAACTAACGTCCGCTGTAACAAGAAAAATAGTTGGCCCACATTGCAGCTCCTCAAATACTTCTATAGCGTGCTTAGTATCTTTTAAAAAAGCTTTTGTCTTCATCACCAAGGTTGTAGGAAATGGTCGATGTATTGACCCAACTTGGCAGACACCTGATTGTCTTCTCCCTTTGTACTTCTGCTGATAACGAACCTTGCTTGGACTTGACCACCCTTCTGCCTGACTCATCTGTACTGCACTGCCTGCCTGTTGCTGACCCAGCCTGTACGATTATCCCTCTGACCAGCACGACCACCTGGATCATCACATCATCACCAGTGACCATCCAGCCCTCGTGCCATCCCGCACTCTTGGACTTCTGTCTACTCTACCAGGGGTCCTTGAATCGGGTGCGCAAGAGCAGTTGTTCCCTGCACAAGACAGACTCCACCACCAGGACCATGACAGTAATGGACAGCCATGACCGAGTCTGCGCATGGGACCCGCTTCACCATGGACGATTTTTGTGCGCACCTTGTGGGTCTTATGCAAGCAGTCAAGAACCTGCAAGAGGGTTACACCCGGTTGGAAGAACGGGTACAGGAGCTTTCAACCTCCCCAACCACTGGCCCTGCTGCAACCAACACCATTGTGGCCCTGCCCTCTGAGCCCAAGGTCCCACTGCTGGATACGTTTTCCGGGGACCGACATAAGTTCCGGGTCTTCCAGAGTGCATGTGAACTGTGCCTCGGGCTTCAGCAACGCACTCTCTCTCTGGAAACCACCAAGGTGGGATTTGTCATCTCCCTACTGCAGGGTGAACCCCAGGCATGGGCCTTTAGATTGGGGGAGCAGAAGGCCCCTGAAGTTGCCACACCGGACACATTTTTTCAAGCCATAGCGCAACTGTACGAGGATCCCCACCAGGCTGCCACAGCGGAGGCCACCCTGTATATGCTCCAGCAGGGTCGCCGTCCCGTGGAGGACTTTGCCATTGAGTTCCGGCGCTGGATCGCAGATACAGCCTGGGGCAGCGCCGCTCTCCTGTTCCAGTTCCGTATGGGACTATCGGAACTCTTAAAGGATGAGTTGGCGTGAGTGGGGATACCCAAGACCTTGGAGGAGTTGATTAAACTGGCCCTCGCCTCAGGGAGCGCCACGCCGAAAGGTCTTCCGGGCAGTTACGCCCCATCTGGATGCTCCCACGGGTTCCCAGTTACCCGATTCCGCCTGCCTTCCACCGGGCACCCTCCTTCTCCTCTCCACAAGACGCCTCTGAGCCAATGCAGATTGGGCTGTTACGCCCATCCCTCACCACTGAAGAAAGGCAGCGTCGCTTTACTCTGAATGTCTTTATTGTGGTGAACCCGGCCACATGGTCAGGAGGTGCCCCGCTAAGCGCGGTAAGTGCTCTACAGTTGCTTCAAGTGACCTGCCTAACTCCCCAAGTTCTTCACTCATCTTACTATTCTCCTTTCCTTGCAGCTTCCCAGAGGGAATACCACGGTCCCAGCCATCCTTGACTCCAGGGCGTGCAGTTGTTTTATTGACCTGGACTTTGCTGCACTGCACTGCATCCCTTTACAACTAAAACCCCACAAGATGGTGATCCGCTTGGCCGACGGGTCACACATTAAATCCGGGACTGTTACCCGTGGGACGGCCCCTCTTTCCTCTGTCACCCTGGATGGTCATAAAGAACTGCTGCGGCTGGACGCCATCGCCTCTCCCCTCTGTCCCATTATTTTGGGCCTACCTTGGTTTCCGGGCACACAATCCCAGCATTGATTGGGCCACAGGGACAGTGCTCCCAGTCGCCTTACTGCCGACAACATTGCTTAGCCTCCAGAGGTGATGTTGTTCCCCCACTCCTCTGGCACTGAACCCGACATCCGTACCCTCCTTCCACTGGCCTATCATTCATTTCTGAATGTCTTTAGTAAGAAAGGTACTGATAAACTACCTCCGCATAGGTCCTATGACTGCCCCATTGAACTGTTGCATGGGGCAGAGGTGCCCTTCGGTAGGATTTATCCCCTCTCCGAACCTGAATTAGAGGCCCCCAAGGCCTACCTGGATGAAAACTCCAAGAAAGGGTTCATCCGACCCTCCACTTCGCCTGCTGGGGCTGGCATCTTCTTCATGGAGAAGAAGGACCACTCGCTCAGGCCGTGCATAGATTACCAGGAACTTAACCGGGTGACCATTAAAAAACGGTACCCTCTGCCTTTAGTCCCGGAACTCTTCCAGAGGTTAGGAGCAGCCACCATCTTCACCAAGCTTGATCTTGAGTGTACAACCTCATTCGTATCAGGGAGGGAGACAAATGGAAAACAGCGTTCCGCACCCGCTTTGGTCATTATGAGTACCTGGTGATGCCCTTTGGTCTTTGCAACGCCCCGGCGACATTTCAACACTTTGTAAATGACATGTTCTGGGACTTCCTTGACCTCTTCGTGATCATTTATTTGAATGACATCCTGATTTTCTCTTCTTCCCTTGAAGAACACCGTACGCATGTCACCAAAGTTCTTGGTCGGCTCCAGGAACATGGCCTGTACACCAAAGAGGAAAAGTGCTCCTTTGAGCAGCCTAGCATGCACTTCCTGGGACTGGTCAACTCCACTATGGGCATTCATATGGATCCCTAGAAAGTCTCCATGGTCCTGGAATGGTCCTTACCAACAGACAGAAAGGGAGTTCAGAGATTTGTGGGCTTCGCAAACCTTTATAGGAAGTTCATTAAAGGCTTCTCAGCCATCGTGGAACCCATCAGGCAGTTGACCAAACAGAACACCCAGTTCCGTTGGTCTCCTGAGGCTCAAGCCACTTTCCAAAAACTCAAGTCCCTGTTCACCTCCGCTCCCATTCTGAAGCATCCGGACCCAGCGTTACCGTATGTCCTTGAAGTGGATGCTTTGGAAACTGCAGTGGGGGCTATCCTATCTCAGCGCCAAGGTGTCAAGGCCTTGCTTCACCCAGTAGCTTTCTTTTCCCGCAAGTTGACAGCACCAGAATGGAACTACGATGTGGGAGATAGGGAACTGTTGGCCATTAAATCGGCTCTAGAAGAATGGCGGTACCTGCTTGAGGGAGCTTCACACCCTATTCTAATCCTCACGGACCATAAAAACCTGGAGTATCTCAGAACGCCCAAAAGACTGGGCACTCTTTTTCTCCAGGTTCCATTTTCATCTGTCCTACCGTCCAGGATCAAAAAACGGCAAGCCTGATGCCCTCTCCAGGATGTTCGCAGAGCCAGGAAATGCCGCCCCGCCTGACACCATACTCCCAGCACGGAACTTTCTCCTGACCAATGAGGATGGACTCTCTCAAATGCGACAAGCCCTGGCCGGTTTCACTAACGTCAGTGACACCTGACTGACCGTCAGAGACGGCCTATGGTGGTTCAGACGTAGAGTGTTCGTTCCGGTGTGCCTGCGCCTCAGGATCTTAGGCCTTTGTCACGATCATAAATTGGCCGGACATTTTAGCTCACGAAAAACAGCCGAGCTTCTCTCACAGTCGTTCTGGTGGCCGAATATCACAAAGGACTGTAGGAGATACGTCAGTGCCTGTCCCATTTGTGCCTGGAATAAAACAGATAAGGCCAAAGCCTGGGGCCTCCTGAACCCTCTTCCAGTACCCAAGCACCCATGGTCGCAACTGGCAATGGACTTCATTGTGGAATTGCCCCCGTCAGATGGTTACCCTACCATCTCCGTAGTTGTGGACCGAATGACGAAGATGGCACATTTCCTCCCTATGAAGGGGACCCCCACAGTGGCCGAAAAGGCCAATATCTTCATCAAAGAAATAGTCTGACTCCATGGAATACCAAGTAACATTGTATCAGACCGCGGGGTCCAATTTACGTCCAGATTCTAGAGGGCTCTGTGTGCAGCATTGGAGATAGAACTTGCATTCTCATCTGCCTACCACCCACAGACTAATGGCCAGAGAGAGAGAACAAACCAGACTTTAGAGCAGTACCTGCGCTATTTTTCATCTTTCTATCAAAATGATTGGGTTACAATGCTGCTGTTGGCCTAGTTTGCCTACAACAACAGCATCCACTCGGCCACCCAGCAGTCCCCATTCTGGGCCATTTATGGGTTTCATCCCACATTCCTGCCTGAACTGAATCTCGAAAGCACCGTCCCTGCAGCACAGGATATTACAAGCTTTCTTCAGTCTAACAGTAAGATCCTACAGGAGACCCTATCCAGGACTCAGGAACTAAACAAGGAGCCTTATGACAAGAGAAGGTGGGGGGAGTTAGAGCTCCAACCAGGTGATGGTGTCTGGCTATCCACCAGGATTTGTAAACTGGCTTGCCCTTCAAAGAAACTGGCCAAGATTCATGGGGCCATTTCCAATTAAGAAGAATATCAACAGGGTAGCATTTGAACTAGATCTTCCTCCTTCTCTGCGGATCCATCCGGTCTTCCACGTGTCACTACTGAAACCTGTTGTCCCCGACTCCTTCTCGGGATGGAGGACAGGTCCACCGGACCCAATCTGGGTAAATGGAGAGGAGGAGTTTGAGGTGGAAGCCATTTTGGACTGTCGGAGGAGAGCTGGTTCTACTCAGTACCTGATAAAATGTAAGGGGTTTGGCCCTGAAGAGAATTCTTGGGAACTAGAGAGGAACATCCACGCTTCTGGATTAATCCAGGCCTTCAAAGGAAACCACCTGGACGGCGGCACCCAGCAAGGCATCCGGAGGCTGCCCCTTGGGGGGGGGGCCAATGTTAGGAAATAACATCAGTCCAGATGCTTCTGGCCGTTTCCGCGGTGGCGCGCGCGCTTGTGCGTGCTACACATCCGCATGTACACATCCCATAAAATCCAATGGCATCATATAGAAAGAATAAAATATATCTAGTGCTCTCCATATAAAAACTTTGGCTTTATTAAAAGTAACAGAATATACTCACAAAAACGGCACTGTGACCCAGTGCATGGTATACAGCTTGTAGAATCTTAGTAACACTCATAGAGCGAACTACTCTGGAGAAGCCTAGGAGGCAAAGATGGGACGTACCAGCCAATGACGGTTTATTTGATGAAGACTCAGTGGGGGAGTGGGGGGATTTCTTTACCAGAAAGGGAGTAGAATTAATGGAACTCCTATTGGTAAGGAAACAGCGTAAAATTAAATTGATAGAGTCCCAAATTCGGGAGTTACAGATTAATTTGGAGCCCCATAAAGACTCAGAGATACAGGCCAAGAAAAAGAAAAAAATCCTGAGAGACCTCAAGGATTATAAGGAGGGAACTATTTATAAATGGAAGTCCAATGTCCCTACAGGCCCAATCTCTAATGAGGATGTCCCATAAGGAGAGGGTGTTGATCATACACCCACACCGGGGGTTACAACAGCATCTAGGTTTGCTTACCCAGAGCAGGAAGCTTATTCTACGCCCCACACATATCAGCATACACCCTACAGGCAGGATCAGCCCCAGTGGACAAAGGTCACTAACCGGAGAAGTAATAGGGGCAGGGGGAGGGGTACATTTAAGTATCGGGGGACAAACCAGAGGCGAGGTGGTCCCCCAAATATGATTCCAGATGAGTATGTAAGCCCTAGGAATCATGTCCCCCAAAGAGCACCTCGAGGTCAGACTCCGTATAAAGCCCCTAGGGGTGGACCTAATGGAGAGGTCATGAGGGAGAGATCATGGCAATACATATAATATAGGGGCTTCCAATAAATATCCCCCCATTTAGGGCTATACCCCTAGGGAGGAAGGGGATTTTCAGGAATCTCAGAGTGGCCCAGGGGGGGGATACATTTCTAGATCGAGAGGGATGGTGGCACCCCCCGCAATTGGAAGCACAGAAAAGAGATCAATCCAGAAAAAGGAAAGAAAGAGAGGAAAAAGAGGGGGCAAAAGGATTCAAAAGACCAAAACCCCAATAGGGGAGGGTATATATAACTTGAGTGGTGTGGAATTGACACCGGATGAGTTACACACCCTAGATAGAGGTTTAAAACAAATCATTTAAACAAATTCCAGGCCTATGTGGATGTCCATAGATATGTTAGAGGTTTGAATCTAAAGAAATACTTCCTTAGTAATCCGATTGGACAAGGATTGGGAGCAAATAATTTGAATCACCACACCAATCTTCATAATAAATCGACATTTAATCCTCTCAACAGAGTTAATAAATGTTTGGAAGTATTCAAAAATAAAGTATTGTCGGATTTAGAGACCTTATGTGTGAGGAAAGTCAAAGATCCACCATTTATAAGGAATGGAATCAAACAAATGGAAAACCGAAAGGATATTGTCATTAGGCCGGCTGACAAGGGGGGCTGGTAGTGATGAGCAAAGCTTACTACCAGTCAGAGATGAACCACCTCCTTGGTGATAGAGAAACATATAGCCTTCTGAATAAAGATCCTATTACAGCATATAAGAGTGAATTACACACATTGGTTGAGAAAGGAAAACTAGATGGTATATTGTCTAAAAAGGAGGCGTCTTATTTAGATCCACATTTTTGTAGAATGCCCATCATCTACTTTTACCTAAATTCCATAAGGATATGGTTAACCCACCTGGCAGACCCATAGTAAATGGTATTGACTCGGTGTCTGCCAGGTTGGGTCAATACATTGACCATTTCCTGCAACCTTTGGTGATGAAGACAAAAGCTTTTTTAAAAGATACTAAGCACGCTACACAAGTATTTGAGGTGCTGCAATGTGGGCCAACTATTTTTCTTGTTACAGTGGACGTTAGTTCCCTGTACACAATTATGAAGCTGCTATCTCCTCGATTAGGTGGGCTTTGTCATCGTCTGAATTTCTGATAAACATTTTGAGTTTTTGATTGATAGTTTTGTTTAACCAAAAATTATTTTTGGTATGATAACCAATTTTACTTACAGAGTCGTGGCGTAGCGATGGGGGCCCGCTTTGCCCCCAGTGTGGCCAATATTTTTGTGGCCCACTGGGAGGAGGAGGTGGTATTCGCTAGCTGTCCCTCTGAATTAAAAGTCTATAGGCGTTTTATAGATGATATTGTGATAGTATGGGAAGGAGATAGACCTGGTCTTGAGGCATTTATGCAATTATTAAATTCTAATACCAGGAAAATCACCCTATCATGGACTATCAGCCAAGAACGTATTACATTTCTTGACTTGGAGATATTCAGGGAGGGCAGTCATCTCGGTATGATTAACCACTTTAAACCTTCCGACAGAAATGCCTATATTCCCCTGGGGAGTTGCCACCATTTCAGATGGTTGACGAATATCCCCAGTGGTCAATTTATTAGGCTGAGACGTAACTGCACTCGGGAGGAGGATTATATTCAACAGGCACAGATACTCTCCTCCAGATTTCAACAGAAGTGTTATAAGAGGGAATCCCTTGAGCAGGAAATGCGTAAAGTTCAAGCTATGGACAGGAACTCATTGGTAACTATGAGTAAAAAGAGGGATAGATTGGAGGGGGATCAGTTCAGGGTTATATTGGATTATAACATCCAGTATAAAAAAATAGAACAAATCTTTCAACATAATTGGTCTATTCCTAAACTTGACAAAATCCTTGGTCCGGTCCTACCCGAGAGACCCCAATTTATCTACAGAAGGGCCTCCACCTTGAGGGATAGGGTCGCCCTAGCTATTGCTGACCTGGCTAAACAGGTAGAAAATTGATTTTTTAGGAGTAGGTGCTCCCGAAATAATGTCAAAAAGCGGAAGTCATTTATGGCCACAGCCACTGGCAATGAACACCAGATTCACCAGCTTATCACCTGCCAGACAGTGGGTGTAGTGTATATGCTGGAATGCGGCTGTGGCCATCAATACATTGGGAGAACCTCAAGACCACCGCATGTTCGTTTGAGGGAACATGTTAATAACATTAAAAAGGTGCTTAGGGGGGCGCATGCGCGGAGACCGACAATGGCGAACGCACTTTAGAACAGCTCCGTCTCACCGCCGATCCTCCCCCGCAGCTAACGGCAGCACATACACAGAATGGGAGCCCTGTTGAATCATACACTACCTGCCTGGAACCCATATGGGCAAAATTGTGCAACAGAAAGCCGTCTACAAGCCTGCAGCAGAATCACGGCCTGCACACATGGAGAAATTCCTCACAAGATCCAGATCCCCGGCCTCGAGTGATCCCGCCTCCCAGCCGCTCCGCTCGCCCGACACTCCAGATCAGATGGCGGAGGTAAGTCAACCATCTCAAGCCCCAGACACATCACCAGCCCTGACAGTGGACATTTTAGATGCAAAGCTTCATATGCTTCTGCAAAACATCTCTCACACAATAGCAAGTGAAGTGGGGAAAATAGCTCAGGACCTGAGAGGGGAGTTAGTGCTGGTAGAGGAGAGAACAGACCGTCTAGAAAATAAGCTGGATGAACTGATTAATTATGTGGAAGTGCTGGAGGAAGTCAACCACACTCTTAAACAGCAAATTACACTTCTTCAAAGCCAACAAGAAGACCTTGAAAACAGGGAGAGGAGACAAAATCTCCGCGCTAGAGGTGAAACAGTCGGGGATGCCCAGCTACGCGAATACCTACTAGGCCTTTTTGTCACCATGGCCCCTACTATCCCTGACATAGACTGGCACATGGACCGTGCACATCGTTCATTGGCACCCAAACCCCCAGCAGGAGCCAGACCCAGGGACATAATAATCAAATTCCACTACTACGAGAGCAAAGAATCCCTTTTAAACTCAACACGCAATAAGACATCAATCCCCTACAAAGGGGAGAAACTGCAAATCTTTAGAGACCTCTCCCCAATCACGTTGGCAAAGAGACGCTCATTACATCCTGTTACCCTCAATTTATAAAAACACTGCATCATTTATCGCTGGGGTTTCCCCTTTAAGCTGACTGTGACCAAGGATGGTATGCAACACCACATGCATGGATCTTCAGGAAGCTGAAGCTTTTCTGTCCAAGCTGGATCTCCCTCATCTTCCAGATGACATCATGGGGACCCCCACACCCCGTCCCAGACCAGTGACCACTCCTAACAAGCTGTGGACCCCAGCCTCCAAGTCAAAGACCAGACTCCCAATCCCATAACGCACCCCAAGATCACGCCTGGACATTGGCACCTGATCAGATCCGGTTGAAGCCAAAGCTCGGCTGAGATAATCTTATTTCTTCTATAACTGCCCTAATACACTCCACTTTACATCCTTTATTGGATACCCGTGCCTTCCCATCTGGATCAACATTTGTAGTGACTGAGCTACCACACTCTTAGAGGGTGGAGAAAACCGAAGAAGGGATCGAGCGGTGGGCGACCACCCTTCTTTTTGGTCCCCCCATGTCACCCCACCAGATCTATGGTATAAACCATAGACCCCTGGGCCTGCCCAGGTTCAAACTTTTTCTGGATTTTATTAAGTTCCCAATCACCTTTTTAAAAATGATGGGTAATTTTGATACCCATAGGCCCACCCTGGGCCTACTCAGGTATTATGGAGGGAACCTTAGTCCTCCTTTACAAACGTATCCCTCAACATTAAGTTCTTGGTTATGTTACATTTGGTTATTTTATGATTTGTTCTATTTGCTTTTAACCTGCTTTAATTGGAAGACAATGATAGCCATGATACAATGGCGATGCGCATTTACTTGTGTAATGTGAAAGGGTTAAATTCACTGTGGAAGAGGTGGCTTGCCCTAAGAGAATTCCGCCAATCTTAAACGGATATAATCTTTATCCAAGAGACACATTTTAAAAGAGGAAGCTCCTTCAAATTTGCCCTTAAATATTTTCCCACAGTATTCACAGCCTCTGACCCTACGGTTAAAGTGGGGGTTGCCATACTAATTAAAAGAAACACCCCACTCCAGATCTGTTCATCATCATTAGACCCTCAGGGACGTTTCATACTTTTGGATTGCAAATATGATAACACCCCCATAACTATACTTAATGTTTATGCCCCAAACTCTAGCCAGATTGGTTTCCTTAGGGAAATTGTGTCCCCCATCTTGTCATCCTCCCACCCCCTTACAGTGTTGGGTGGAGACTTCAATTTAACTGCTTCACCCTCTAGGGATAGGAAGTCTCTTAGAAACCATCAACCCTCTAAACATGCTCTCTGGCAGGCCACGTCTTTCCGTCAATGGATCAGGGAACACAGATTGTTTGATGCTTGGAGGGTGAGACACCCATGTGATAAACAATTTTCATTTTTCTCCCCGGTGCACCACACATTCTCCAGACTAGATTATTTCCTAGTGTCACATCCCCTTTTGCAGGTGACAGTAGAGACGGACATTATTCATAATTCCTGGTCCGACCATTCATTCTTAGCTGTTGACCTCTTGATAAACCGATCCACATCCCATACATGTCATTGGCGCCTGAACGACACTCTCCTCCGCCACTCAGACATTAAGACATCCATCTCAAAGGCGCTGGTGGAATTTTTCAAGTTTAATGAGGGCTCTGTAACTCAAGTATCTACGTTATGGGAGGCCCATAAGGCCTTCATTAGAGGCCAATTTATTGGAGCAGGCTCACGCCTCAAGAGAGACGCACTTAGACACAGAAGAGACCTCTTGACACAACTAAAACAGGCTGAACGTAGACTTAGGGAACACCCCTCTATTGTGAACCTTCACAAAACAGTGTTGATCAGGGACAGTCTTAAAACCTCAGATATCAGAGATATGTCCAAAAATCTTGGATGGATGAAACAGAAATTTTACCAATTTGCCAGCAAACCCCACAGAATGCTGGTAAATAGGTTGAGGGTAAAACCCATGCACGGAGCTCCTAAGCATATCTTCCAAACAGATGGCACACCCACATACTGCCCTAAAGAAATTGCAACCACATTCGGCAAATTCTATACTAAGCTTTATAATTGTCTGTCTCCTGATTAGCATCCAGTTTTTGACAAGCAGGCTTTTGCAGGTTTAGGCAGACCTGCATCTGCCTAAACTTACCACCACAGATAGACAGTCACTAAACGCAAACATTACATTAAGAGAATTAGAAAAAGTAGTCAAAGGATTGCCGACCCACAAATCACCCATCCTGATGGACTTACATGCTCCCACAGTTAGCCCCACACTTACTGCTCTTCTATGATTCTCTGATGAAAGGGGAAACACCCCATTCCCAGTTCCAACATTCATACATCACTGTGATACCCAAAGAAGGGAAAAACCCATCATCCCCAGCTAATTATAGACCAATAGCATTATTAAATTCGGATTACAAGATATTTACTAAAATATTGGCAGAACGATTGGCATTAATTTTACCTAAATTGATACATAAAGACCAAGTGGGATTCGTGCTTACAAGACAGGCAGGAGACAACACGAGAAGGACGATAAATTTAGTGGACGTAATTAATAAAGCCCATATACCAGCTCTCCTTCTGAGCTTAGATGCTCAGAAGGCCTTTGATAGACTAGGATGGTCGTATATGATGGAAATTCTTGCTCATATAGGTATCAAAGGTCCCTTTTTAGAAGCCATATGAGCTCTATATTCTAGACCCACAGCCCAAGTCAAACTCCCCCATGCAATGTCAGACACCTTCCATATGCTCAACAGCACGAGGGATGCCCCCTATCCCCGCTCCTGTTTGTACTCTGCCTGGAACCCCTAGCCACAGCGATTAGGCGACATCCAGATGTCAAAGGGGTGAAATCCGAACATCAAGAATATAAACTCTCTCTATTTGCGGATGACATCCTGTTAACTCTCACTGAACCCCATACATCCCTACCTGTGCTACATGATATATTAAGATCCTTTAGTGCCCTATCGGGATATAAAATCAACACATCAAAAACCTGAAGCCCTGCCGCTAAATATTCCTACACCTCAGGTAAATAGACTACAACAAAACTATGCCTACCATTGGTGCACCCACTCTATCAAATACTTAGGTACGCACATCACCTCTAATTACTCGCATCTCTATGCAGTTAACTTCCCACCCCTGTTTAAAGATATTAGATGACTCATCAACCAGTGGAATCATCTTGACATATCTTTCCTAGGAAGGATTAATGTACTAAAGATGACCATTTTGCCAAAGTTGCTGTACCTCTTTGAGACACTCCCAGTACCCATCCTAGGGACTCAACTGAAAAACCTTCAACGCCTTTTTTTCAGCTTTATATGGCGTAATAGACAACCCAGGATTGGGTGCTCTGTCCTGGTGGCACCCAGGAATAGGGGAGTTCTAGGGGCTCCCGATATAACAAAATATTATTTAGCTTCCCACCTCAGACAGACTCTGTCGTGGATGACAAGGCTCTCTGGGAACAGATGGACTGAAACAGAATCTAGTCAGCTGTACCCGATGCATATATCTTCTTTACTGTTTCTCAAAAACCCTCTACATAGATTTAGATCACCTAAAAGCCTGTTAAACTCTATGACTTTTACATTAGAAATATGGCATAAATGCAATAAAAGGTTTACCCTGACCTGTTCACACTTGACCAATGTCTTATACAACCCTGAATTGCCCGACAGTCTGTCTTACACACAAATGCTGCCTTGGGCCCAGGCAAATGTATTTCAGCTGAGACACTTAACCAACCCAGTTACTCACAAAATGCTCTCCTAAGACCAATTAAGGGAACAAAAGAAGGACATTCCGACTCACTCTTTTTATGCATACCTCCAATTTCGTAATTTTTTTCAGAGTTTAAAACCCACCTTGACCCTGGACCGCCCTACAGAGTTTTAATATATAGCCATGCAAGGCCATACCCAAGCCCACTTAATATCATCTATATATAAATTATTCATTATATCCTCCCCCCCTAGACGAGAACACACATAAATATATGACAAAATGGTCCGACACTCTCCAACGCCCCATACCGCTGACTATTTGGTGTAAGATTTGGGAAAATGCTTCTAAAACCTCCAGATGTGTCATATACAAAGAAAACATCTATAAAATCCTTATGCATTAGTATAAGATCCCAACGTTCCTACATGCTATCAATCCGTCAATTCCAGCTGAGTGCTGGAGATGCCAAGAGGGGATAGGCTCCTTGACCCATATTTTTTGGTCCTGTTCTCTGATACAGAGTTACTGGAGTAAGGTCCAGGGAGTGTTGGAATGGGTCCTAGATACAAATCTTCCTCTGGACCCCTTGCAATACCTATTGGGCCTTCCATTTAAGAGTGTTCCTAGGAGTTCCAAAAATGTAACCACCCACATACTAACAGCAGCCAGACGGTTAATCCCCAGGCTCTGGAAGTGAGTGGAAATACCTACACAATCTCAGTTACTCTCCACTGTGGCTGAGATAAGAGCCATGGAGTATATGACAGCTCTAAACGAGGACAAGACAGTCCAATTTCACAAAACATGGAAAGCCTGGGACGACTCTACCTTTGGTCACCCTCAAATGCCCACCACTGACATTACGTAAATTTCCAATGATTTCTAATAGTTGACTCAACTAGCAGGTTGTTTAATGTTTGTATTCTTGTTTCGCTCCCCGCCCCCTTTTTGTTTTGTTTACCCATCCCCTGGAAGTTAAGCTTTTAAGTTATTTCTACAGGCTATGCCTCATTACTTATGTTTCCTCACTTGAGATTCTCATCTGATGTACTCAACTAACTTGGTCATATATGAGTGCCCGAAAGACACCTACCATGAAAAAGTAATCTCATGTTATACTTTCAAGTTTACATTTGTATTATGTTATTCAACATGCATAACTTGTATCTGATGCAATATTGAAATAAAACATTAATAACAAAAAAAGGGGCTTAGGACTCATAGTGTGTCACTAAACTTCAGGAAATTTCATGACAGAAATCCCAGCTCTCTTAAATTTTGGGCAATTGAACATGTGGTTAAACACTGGAGAGGTGGCAATTATATCCGCCAGTTGAGCAGAAGGGAGTCCTTTTGGATACATCAAAATTCTGTTTTGGCCCCTAAAGGGTTAAATGTCAAATTTGACATCAATTGCTTTATATCAGATCGATAAGGATGCATCCAGCCCATATTCTGCTTAGTAGGACTATTTATGTGATGGTATTGCATATTTTTCCATATCCCCGTGTATTTTAATGCATTTTTATGTATTTGATTTTATTTTATTATGCTTAGCTAAATATTTGTATAAACAAGGTGCTATGTGTGCGTAATTAATATAATAAAGGCAGGACAGCGATGGCCACGGGAATATAGCATTTAAATAGGGGTATTTTTATCACCTTTATCTATTCAATACTTTTATGTTTTTGCCAATGTGATTTCCTCCCTGTGGGGAAACTTCTCTACCTAGTCGTTCTTCGGCAGGAGGAGTTTGGTAATTAGAGTGATGGTAATTGGGGGTTCTTTGAACCACATGACTTGATGGTCAGTATATCTGCGGGTGTTAATCGTGATTTCCGCATCCGCTGACGAAGTTCCAGTGTTTTCAGAGTAGTTCACTCTATGAGTGTTACTAAGATTTTACAAGCTGTATGCCATGCACTGTGTCACAGTGCCATTTTTGTGAGTATATTCTGTTACTTTTAATAAAGCCAAAGTTTTTATACAGAGAGCACTAGATATATTTTATTCTTTCTATATGATGCCATTGGATTTTATGGGATGTGTACATGCCTACATACCTTGGAAGTTTTCTTGGTGATGCCCCTCTACTGTTTTTTGCTGGTCCAAGATTGGGACAATATGCTCCAATAGGTTCCTGTAATAAGAGCCCGAACATTGAGGTGAGCTGCTAGCATATGCGGTGGCGGTGGTTTTGCACTGAAGCACTTCTCTTATCTACTCATCTTAATGGCACATCAGGCACTGGTTGTCTCTTTGAAAGGACTTTGTATTAATAGCGCTGCACTTTTCTTTATTTTATTATCTATGTAGGATTGGATTGAATTACCTATTGTGTTCACCTGCTTGGTTTCAAATATATGTGATAGCGCTGATTGATTTTTGCTATAGGATCACGTATATATATATATGTGATCCTGCACTTCCGGTTATTGGGCGTGAATGTGCGCCGCCGGCGGCTCGCTCCTGCTGTGATTTTACACAGCGGGAGCTGATCAGTATGTCCCACGAACCTGATGTCCGCCGCCACCCGCTGATGTTCGGGACACTGACAAAATGGCAGTCTGCCTATGTAAATAAGGCAGATTGTCATTCTGTCAGTACAAAAGACATGGATTCTGTGTTTCTGTAAAGCAGAAACACTGATCCATGCCTTCCACTAGTAAAAGCACCTCCCCCATTACACTGAAACATTAGCTAGGCACACATTGAACACTTTGATCGCCCCGATGTCAACCCCTTCCCTGCCAGTATCATTAGTACAGTGACAGTGCATATTTCTAGCACTGATCACTGTAATAATATCACTGGTCCCCAAAAAAGTGTCAAAAGTGTCACTTAGGTGTTTGATTTGTCCGCCACAATATCACAGTCCCGTTATAAGTCACTGATCGCCGCCTTTTCCAGAAAAAAATTAAAAATAAATAAAAAAATTAAAATATCCCATAGTTTGTAGACGCTATAACTCTTGCGCAAACCAATCAATATACGTTTATTGGGATTTTTTTACCAAAAATATGTAGCAGAATACATATTGTCCTAAATTGATATAGAAATTAGATTTTTTAAAACAATTTTTATTGGATATGTTATGTTTAGAGCAGAAAGTAAAAAATAGTGTATTTTTTTTTTCAAAATTGTCGGTCGTTGCTTTGTTTATACGGCAAAAAATAAAAAAACGCAGCAGTGATCAAATACCACCAAAAGAAAGATCTATTTGTGGGAAAAAAGAACATTCATTTTATTTGGGTACAGTGTTGCACAACCGCGCAATTGTCAGTTAAAGTAACAGTGCCATATCTCAAAAAAAGGCCTGGTCTGAAAGGGGGGTAAATCTTCCGGAGATGAAGTGGGTAAAGTGTTCACAATTTTTTTTCTTTGTCAAAGATTTTATTGAATTTTACAGTGCAGAACAATCACATGTTACAACAATAAGATCGAGCTAGGTATAAGCACTTATAGTTTGACCCTATATTACATAAGTAGTCGTATATAGAGTGCAATAGTAGGATTAGGGTTTAAGAGGTAGTAGGTAGTAGGTAGAGACCGATAACCAGGGGCGAGCCAAACGGTGGTGGTATCTATTAGTCAGGAGGAATAAGTTGGGTTAGGCAGAGGGTCGCAGACTCTCGGGCGCCCACCCGCCACCCCATATGGGATCAAGCTGTGGCAGGTCAAGGACGCTGGAGAGATGGCGTCTCATCGATCATTCAATTAGTGGGGGGCGATAATAAAATGATGGTGTCATTTAGTTGGGGCTTGCTCCATATGGTTATGGGTGCTTATGGGGTCAATGAGCGATATTGAACGTCTATGTGGGTTACCGCTAGCTCAAATAGACTATAGACAAAAAAAAGAGCATGATGAAGGAGGTAGGAAGAGAGGGTAGCAAGAGTAGGAATGTAGGAGAAATGGAAGAGATGAGGGTACAGAAGAAGAGGAGAAGAGGAACAGAGACTGCTTACCGGGTCCGGCGAGAAGGCACGCGGCCATCAGGGCACAGGGGACTTTGAGTGCAGGTGTAAGAGAGAGGTGCTGGCGCTATTTGCTTAACATGGGAGTAGGAGTGTATCCTCAAAGTCTGGGGGAAGGAAGTGAGTTATCCAAGGTCTCCATACCTTTTCAAATTTTTTCACTGTATTACCTTCAATGGCTTCCATTTTTGCATGTATTAAGGCTTTGCCCATTCTGCCTTTAACCTCAGAGACCAAAAGTTTAGAAGATTTCCAAGCTTTGGCGATAGTCTGTTTAGCTGCTGTGGTGATCTGTTGGAGTAGGCGGTATTGATTGCATGTGAGCCCATCAGGCTTGAGATTTAGTAAAGTTGTGGTTGGGAGAGCCTCAATAGGATTGTTAAGTGCTTTAGATGCTAGTTCTAAGACTTGCTTCCAGAAAGTCTGTGCTATTGGGCAATCCCACCAGATGTGGTAGTAAGTGCCTTGGTCCGTGCACCCTCTAAAGCAGCGGCCGGAGTATGTTGGCGCAAATTTGGCTATTCTAGTGGGGACTAGGTACCAGTGCAGCAAGACTTTGTAATTGGTTTCTTTGGCTAAAATGTTCACGGAGGAAGAGTGTGTGTTGACCAAATTTCTGACCAGCCAGCTTGCGTTAAGGGGCGCCCCAGGTCGGAATCCCATTTGGTTATATAACGGTGAGGGGGATCTTGGGGTGTTTGAAGCAGGATCCGGTATAGGGTGGAGATAATACCTCTGGCGTGGGGATCCAATTTGCATATTCCTTCGAAATATGTAAAGTTGTCAAAGGGAGGGTCCGCACGGGTCAGGGGGGTGAAAAAATGTTTAATTTGGAGGTATCAGTATATTTCTAGCCCTGAGAGACCGTGCGATTCGCATAGTGAAGGGTAAGTTAAGAAGGTTGTGCGAGAGACCAGTGAGTAGAATCTGAATAGGTTGACCTCCTCCCACCTCTGAAATCTTGTGGGCTCCTCCCACGCCGGGAGAAATGCGGCATTTTTTAAGAAAGACAGCAGTGGGTTGTGTGCTGATTGCAGTTTGTGCGAGGCCTTGTATTTGTCCCATAAGGACAGAGAGTGACATGTAATAGGGTTAGTTAAGAAAAGTCGACTTTTAGAGTCGAGCCACAGCAGGTTAGCTGCAGAAAGGGGGTCCAAATCTACTGCCTCGATGGCAACCCATAACGGTGTTTCTTTGTATGCGTGATATTTGACTAACTGTGAGATCTGTGCGGCACAATAGTAGGCTTGGAATTTAGGGACCCCCAATCCTCAGTCCAGACGGTGCAAAACATGGTTGTTTTGGGCATTCGTGGTCTGGTGTTGTGCCAGATATATGTCATCACTCTGCTTTGAAGGAGGCGTAGAAAGTAGGCAGGGATGTGTATTGGGCGGACCCTAAAAAGTTAAAGGAATTTGGGGAGTATCGTCATCTTGGCTACATTCATTCTCCCTATCCAAGAAATTAGGAGGGAAGACCATTGTTGCATCTGATTCGTGATTGCTTTGAGTAAAGGTAGGTAGTTAGCTCCAAACAAGCCTGTGTGGGAGGGTGTGAGCTTGATACCAAGATAATTGAGGCTATGAGAAGCCCAAGCGAACGGGAGAGAATCCCTCACTCGTGGTATCTCAGGCGAGGGCAGGGATATGTTTAGGATTTGGGACTTGTGGAGGTTGATATGTAGGCCAGATAAGTTGGAAAAGGAGTCCAGAAGGGCTAAGAGGTTGGGTGCAGACGTGAGTGGCGTGGTCAGAAAAAGAAGAATGTCGTCGGCGAATAAGCAGACTTTGTGGTGATGACCGCCTAGCTCTATTCCTTTAATGTCTGGGTGCGATCGTATCAATTGGGCGAGGGGCTCTATTAGAAGGGCAAATAGGAGAGGAGAGAGGGGACAGCCCTGCCTGGTTCCATTCCCGATCTTAAAACTTGGCAATTTGAATTCGGCGTATTTTACATATGTGTAGGGATTATGGTATAATGCGTTAACCCAAGAAAGGAAGTGTTGTCCGAACCCCCATCTTTGGAGTGTGAAGCGCATATATGACCATGAGATAGTATCGAAAGCTTTTTTAATATCTAATGAGAGGAATATAGCTGGGATTTTCCGAGATTTAGCAGCGTGGGAGAGTAGTAGGGCACATCTTATGTTGTCTGCAGTTTGTCTGGCTGGGATAAAACTAGTTTGATCCCGATGCACTAGTTCTCCTATTATATGGTTCAGCCGAAGGGCGAGGATTTTAGCAAGCAGTCTGAGATCATTATTGAGAAGTGAGATGGGGCGGTTGTTTGCCCATGAAGTGGTGTCAGAGCAGGGTTTAGGGATCATAGCTATTGTGGCTGTGAGTGATTCAGGTCGAAAGTTGTGTCCATGAAGAAGGGAATTCAGGGCCATGATGAGATGTGGGGCTAGGAGGTGGGCATAGGTTCTGTAATATGTGGCCGACAGGCCATCTGGGCCAGGCCTTTTGTTAGGTTTTAGTGTTTTAATTGCCTGTAGAATTTCCGGTTCTGTGATTGGGCTTTCCAGCTGTTAATTTTGGTCCGGTGTAGGGAGGGTGATCTTAGAGAACAGCTGTTCGGCTCTGGCCGGATTAAAGTTGTGTTTAGAGTTATAAAGTTTTGCTAAGTTGGTTTGGAAGATCTCCAGGACTTTGACTGGATTGCTGGTATAGGTATCTTGAGAGGTGCGCAATCTAATTGAGGAGGGGCCCTGGTTAATGGATCTGAGGGAACGCGCTAAGGGGGTGTCTGGTTTGTTCGCTTTAATGTATGTGTAATGTTGGTGCCTACGGATGGTTTTATCGGCCGAGTCTGTGAGGAAAAAATCAAGCTCTAATCGTGCTTTGTCTAGTTTGCTCTTGGTGGTGGGAGAGGGATTGTCTTGGAAGGCTTGATAGCTTTGGGTGAAGTCGGCTTCCAGGTTATTAAATTGGACTTTGTGGGCACGCTTCACAATGGACATTTGCTGAATTAGTTTACCATGTATGACGGGTTTATGCGCTTCCCAAAGGGTGAGCGCAGAGATGTCCGGGGAGGAATTAGTGTTAAAATACTCGGTAAGGGCTAATTCTATATCTTGTTTGTAAGAAGGGTGGGTGAGGATAGAATCGTTAATGTACCATGTAGTGTCTTGTGCTCTAGGGACTAGGGATGAGATAGTTGTACATACTGCTAAGTGATCCGTCTGGGGAAAGGGATGATAACTGAGGATAAAACCTCCAGGAGCATACTGGAGGCCATAAGTATATGATCTATACGCGAGAACGTAGCGTGGGGGTGGGAGTAAAAGGTGAACGCTCTACTAGAGGGGTTGAGTTCTCGCCATGTGTCTGCCAGATGGTGTTTGGTCAGGAGCTGTTGGAAAGACAGTTTGGTGGTGCGGCGTAGCGGGGAGGGGGGTGATTTGTCTAGGTAAGGGCAGATCACTTGGTTTGAGTCCCCGCAAATTATAATTGTTCCAAATTGGTGTTGTTTAACCATGTTGAAAAGATGATTGAGGAAGGGAGTAGGATTCCGATTTGGAGCGTAGTAAGATATCAAGGTGACTGGCGTGTCAGCTAGGTGGCTAGTAAGAAGAAGATACCTACCCTCTGGGTCACTAATTTGGTGTCTGAGGTTGAAGGGGATAGATTTATGAAATGCAACGAGTGTGCCACGGTGTTTAGTGGGAGCTGAGGCCTGAAAAAACTGTGGAGGCATAAGAGGCATGGAGAAATTTGAGGGCGTGTTTCGATGTGAAGTGAGTTTCCTGTAGGCATAATATGTGCATTTTCTTAGCCGCCAGGGATCTCAAGGCTTTGGTGCGTTTTTGAGGTGTGTTAAATCCCTGAACATTCAGGGTACAAATGTTCAGAGGGCCATAGAGGAATTATGTATTTGATGTACATGTACCTGCTGATCCCGAGTACCCCTTTGACCGCGTACCACCACCGCCGGCCGGCAAGGAAAATGAGGAAAAGTAGATCTAGAAAAGAAAAGATGAGACATAGAGTAAAGAATCCAACTATATTCATGAACATATCATAAAAAATAGGAAATGAGGGGAGGGGGGGCTGTCAGAGGGAATAGAAGATATCCCCTCCGAGGCCCTGGGTCTGCCTGGGGTGCCCCGCATTATAAAAATACGGGGGACCAAAGACAGAAAAAAGGGGGAGCAAGAGTTCCTCTCCGGGAGACACAGGAGAAAAAGACAGTGCAGGGACTTTATGTGAAAAAGTCCAAGTTACAGGAGCTCCGTGGATGTCCTGAAGTGGCTGGCGCTCAGGTTTCCGATGCTAGGGGCCCAGCAGAAAAAAACACATGAGTAAAAAGGAGAGCAGAACAGTTTAAACAGTTTAAACAGTGTAAACAGGGAGCACATTCGGCTCAAAAAGAAAAAAAAGGGGGCCAGGCAATTTGGTGGAGCCTTATGGGGCGCCACTGAAGCACCTCAGGCATAGAGGGATAAATCAAAGCATTCGAGGGTGAACGTGAGGGGCGTGAGGACCAAAAAAGAAAGTCCCAGTAAAGATTAAAAAAACCCAGAGAAAATCAAAAAAAAAAAAGGAACCAATTAGAGTCCATGTGGACAACGAAAGTAATGTGAGGAGAAGCCAGCATGCTAGCTGGGTAATGGTGAGTAGAGAAGTCAGGCAGGAGGGATCAGTCCATGGAGTCTTCCTCAATGGTTATTTCCTTATCAGATCGACTTTGCTTATGGAAGCTCCTTTGTGGGGCATCAGGGTGATGCGTAGCATGGGAGGCCTTCTGTGGAGATCTGGAGGCTGATCGTCTTCATGGATTGTTCATGGGCTGAGGGTTATTCAGGAGGTTTAGATCCTGGAGGACCGATTGCTGAGCGACAGGTGTATTTTGCTTCTTTGTAGGTAAAGCGCACTGAGAATGGAAAACCCCAGTAATAGTTGATTTTGTGTTGTTGAAGGATGTGGAGTAGGGGTTTCAGGGTCTTAAGTTTGGCTATAGTGATAGGTGATGGATCAGGGAAGAGCTGATATGTTAATCCTTGAAAGGAGAGGGGGTCTTTGCCCCTTGCCGCTGCGAGTAGCTGTTCCTTAGTACGATAGTAGTGGAACTTTGCAATGATGTCCCGTGGGGGTTCATTCTCTTTGTGTGGAGCTAGGTGGATTCGGTCCAGCTCCAACCATTTCATTGGGATGGACGGTTGGATCTCCTGAAAGAGCGCTGTTATGGTCGATTGTAGATCAAGGATCCTTTCTGGGACTCCACAAATCCTGATGTTAGACCTTCTAGCCCTGTTTTCCATGTCTTCAAGCTTAGTTTGCAGTGTTAGATTTTCCTCCTTGAGGTTTTCTATCTCTGCTATGTTGTTCTGAACGTTGCACTCCATATCATCCACTCTGACCTCTAGTTCTGCCGTTCTGTGGCCTAGTTCTCTGATCTCCTTTGTGAGCCTATCTGTAATACTGTCTGAGGTCTGTTGTACGGCCTTCTGAAGCATAGCTTCGAATCTATTGAAAATGTCAGACTTCCTCACCGTATGTGTGCTCCCAGTGTTAGAGTCCGAATCCGACCCGCTGCTGTGCCGTACCTGTGAGGATTGCTGAGTCTGCTTGAATGCTTTTGGCATGCCAGGCTGTGATGTACGAGCCGGCGCCATGTTAGGTCCCGGCCGCTGCAAGGCGTCACGAATGTTCCGCGAGCGGAACTTTTGTTTTGTGACACCCAGGACCATACCGGGCGGTCCACGGTTGCTGTGGTGGCTGCTCTGTCGGCGGGTGCTGTAATGGGAGCTCCGGGTGATCTGTGTCCCTGCTTCTGTCTCGGAGTGGAGCGGAGCTTCACTCAAGCATGACTGCTCGGTGCCACTGCGCGCATGCGCCCCCCGTCTTCACTATTTTTATTCCTATAAAAATGTTTCATACCATTGCCAAGGCCATTTCCTCATTCATATAGCCCAATTTTCAGCACATATTTCTAGAATGGCACTACAAACACTGTCATGTGACTCGTTAGTGTTACAAGGTCTCAGGTGTGAATGGGGAGCAGGTGTGTTAAATTTGGTGTTATCATTCTCACTCTCTCACACTGGTCACTGGAAGTTCAACATGGCACCTCATGGCAAAGAACTCTGAAAAAAAAAAGAATTGTTGCTCTACATAAAGATGGCCCAGGCTATAAGAAGATAACCAAGACCTCGAAACTGAGCTGCAGCATGGTGGCCAAGACCATACAGCAGTTTAACAGGACAGGTTCCACTCAGAACAGGCCTCGCCATGGTCGACCAAAGAAGTTGAGTGCACATGCTCAGCGTCATATCCAGAGGTTATTTTGGGGATATAGACATATGACTGCTGCCAGGATTGCTGCAGAGGTTGAAAGGGTGGGGGGCCAGCCTTCAGTGCTCAGACCATACACCGCACACTGCATCAAATTGGTCTGCATGACTGTCCTCACAGAAGAAATCCTCTCCTAAAGATGATGCACAAGAAAGCCCACAGGATCACTGCTAGACATGTGCAGACCGAAAACATTTATTTTGTCTCATTTCGATTTGTTATTTACATAAATTTGTTTGCTTAGATTTGTTTCCTTTGCTTAATTACTTTTTGGAATTTGTTTTGTTTATTCTTTTTCAAATCAATTTTGAATAGTTTTCTAAATCGAAAAATTTTCGAATTAGAATTGTCTTCAAATTGGAATAATTTTCAAATTTGAATCGTTTTCAATTTTGAACAGTTTTCGAATTCAAATAGTTTTCCAATTTCCAAAGAGAATAAAATAGAATAGAAAATAAAGGAATAGAATAGAAAAAATAGAATACAATAGAAACGAATATAACAGAAAATAAAAGAATATAATATAATAGAGTAAAACAGAACAAAATAGGATAGAAAAATAAAATAACAGAATAGAATGGAATAGTACAGAACAGAATAGAATGGAATAGAAAGGAATAGAATAGAATAAAAAAATAGAATAAAATAGTTTATAAACATTTACAAAGACAATAGTCAGAACGGAACTCAATTAAGGGTTCCAAGGACTTTTGAGGTGCCCCATAATTTTAACAATAATCCAAAACAACACATATATGAATAAAAACATCTAGAGCCATTTTATTAGATACAAATAACAAAAGTTAAATATAAAATGCATATACAAAATCACACAGTAGATGTAATAGGACAAAAAAGGACAGGTCCTACATTGAGTCAACTATACCCCGCTCAACATGTTTCACCCGTGAGGGCTTCCTCAGGAGACTTTATGGGGCTGACTAAAGTAAAAAGGAAAACATTTAGAAAAATGTATATATATATATATATATATATATATATATATATATATATATATATATATATAACAATCTAAGCAGACAGGGAAATGAATTCATAAAAGGAATCACTTCCCCTCTGCAAGCAAATTTCAGCCTAGACGTACATTTTAACATATAATAAGACAATTATGACCAGTAGTTTTAATATATTCCTTCTGTATCTACCTCTGAGTATATATATAAACATACAGACACATTTTATACGGTTATATCTTACCATTTGTAAGACTACCAATGATGGGGTATCTGTAAACCAAGGACCAAACATAGGACAGGCAGAGGGGAAGTGATTCCTTTTATGAATTAATTTCCCTGTCTGCTTAGATTGTTATATATATATATATATATATATATATATATATATATATATATATATATACATTTTTCTAAATGTTTTTCCTTTTTACTTTAGTCAGTCATCCGCAAGGAAGCCCTCACGGGTGAAACATGTTGAGCGGGGTATAGCTGACTCAATGTAGGACCTGTCCTTTTTTGTCCTATTACATCTACTGTGTGAATTTGTATATGGATTTTATATTTAACTTTTGTTATTTGTATCTAATAAAATTACTCTAGATGTTTTTATTCATATATGTGTTGTTTTGGATTATTATTAAAATTAAGGGGCACCTCAAAAGTCCTTGGAACCCTTAATTGAGTTCCGTTCTGACTATTGTCTTTGTAAATTTTCACGTTTTGGATGTGGTGCCCATTCGGCTCCTCCCTTGTTCAACCCCTATACTTCACAGTTTATAAACATCTTCTGAAATTCAAATAGAATAGAAAAGAATAGAATTAAAAAAAAAAACAATAAAATAGAAGAGAAATAATGTAACCATTTTCAAAAATTCCAATAGAATCAATTTGAATTTGAATAGAATAGAAAAGAATAGAGTAGAATAGAATAGAAAATAACACAATGGTATAGAAAAAAAGAAAAACAAAATAGAATAGAATGACTATAATCATCTTCCTATTCTAATCTATTATTTTCTATTCTATTCAAATTCGAATTGATTCTATTTGAATTTTGGGAACTTGTTATATTCTTTCTATTCTAATCTATTCTATTCTATTTTTTTAATTATATTCTTTTTTTTTTATTTGTTTATTCTATTATATTATTTTCTATTCTATTATTTTATTTATTTATTTTTTTCCATAAAAGAAAGATTTTATTGAACATTTTGTAAGTGCACAGTACAATAGGAAATCACATATAGGTACTACTAATACAACTGAGATACAGGGATTTCTTATTCACGGAAAGGAAGAGCAAAATAGGTAGAGAAAAGGGGGAACATAATACACAGTAACACTTTGAAAGCATCCTATATATCATATGTTGTGAGTAGGTAGATACAAAGGCTTATTAACTCTAAAATACATAAAGAATGGAGCATGTGAGCAGTTGGGCGCAACAGGGAGTAGGAGGGAGTGTGTACCAGCACACTTGCCCTCAGTGGAACCAAAAATGGTAAATGGAAGGAGTAGGTTAATTCGGGAAAGAGGAGGAGGGTTTTTGGGGGGGTCAAGGAAGGGCAAGGGGAGCGGGGGGATGGGGGGAGGTGTATAAACACTGTTGAATTATCGGGGTGTTGCGGATTCAAGAGTAGCTTGCGTTACTTATTGTGAGTGCATACTTTTCTATTCGAGTACAGCAGGATCACATTAGGAGGGTACCGAAGGGTATTATCCTGTGAAAGGCGTATTTTGGTAATGGTTCAGTTAGAGTCAAGGGTGAACTACTTATGTAAGCGTGTGGGGGCCCTGTCTAAGGGGAAGATCGCTTAATCGTTTGAGAGTATTCGGGGGAAGACTGAAAGTGAAGCCAGCAAGCCCATCGCATGTAGAATTTATGGGGGGTGTTGCGGGCGATCATGATGAGCTCTTCCAATCTCAGCAATTCTATTGATGTGTGTGTACCATTCTGCTAGAGAGGGAAAGCTGGTGGTGCCCCACAGTCTGGGGATACATGACTTCACTGCATTCGCCATCATCAGAGCTAGAGATTTGCGGTATGAGCGGGTTTTAATGCTTTGGTGGTGGAGTAAATATTGCGCCGGGGTAAAATCTAGATCGAATGTGGTTATTTGCTTAATTCTTTCGTGTACTTGTTTCCAAAAAGTTTGAATGTGTGTGCAGTTCCACCAAATGTGAATGAGGTCGCCTGGAGAGTGAGTCATCTCCAGCATTTGTCCGAGATGTTGCTGTCAAATCTATGGAGAAGTGAAGGGGTGCGGTACCATCTAGAAAGGATTTTGTAGTTGGTCTCTTGTATGGACACGTTTATGGAACCCTTATGAGCATGGGTTTTTATGTCTTGCCAGTCCTTGTCTGAGAGGTTTATTTTTAGGTTTTGAGCCCATGATTTACATGCCAGCCCCTCATCAGCTTTAGTATTGTCCCAGGGCATGTTGTGAATAGCTGAAATGACATGATGTTGTGACGTGTCGGATAGGCAAAGCTTTTCGAAGGGTGTTGGAACCCCTGTTATGTTCAATAAACGTTTGGCGCTATTGAAAAAGTGTCTGATTTGCAGGTAGCCAAGGAGATCTAGGTGCTGTTGTGGGGTTACCTTGGTGTTTATGTGGTCCAGAGAGTATACAGGGTGGGCCATTTATATGGATACACCTTAATAAAATGGTAATGGTTGGTGATATTAACTTCCTGTTTGTGGCACATTAGTATATGTGAGCGGGGAAACTTTTCAAGATGGGTGGTGACCATGGTGGCCATTTTGAAGTCGGCCATTTTTAATCCAACTTTTGTTTTTTCAATAGGAAGAGGGTCATGTGAGACATCAAACTTATTGGGAATTTCACAAGAAAAACAATGGTGTGCTTGGTTTTAACGTAACTTTATTCTTTTTACCGGTGGTACCAGTGGTGGGTAGAACTTTTCAAAGGGGCGAGTGTATATGATTACACGGTGTTTGTCCTTCAATTATAGTGGTTGGTAATGGTAAAATAATTCCACATAGGTATATTTACCGGGTGGGACATATGAGAGACCTGGTGTATTTGTGGTTCCATTGGGGTGTTGTCGTGGATCTAGAGGAACCGATGGACGTTTAGTCTGTGAAAAAGTTATCGCGGTTTGCAAATAACTTGTATTGTCCCCAAGGTTGTGGGAAGCTTTTCGAAA
>BLSH010152821.1:169326-194286 GCA_018402905.1 Glandirana rugosa
GCTTGAAACCCCACAGGCACACATTTTGCAGAACAGTGATATGGGTACTCCGGGCTTATTTATACTTTTTTGACACAGTTTGAAGATGATTTTAGAACAGTTCTATGGCCTCTAATGTTAATTAATACTTTTCTGACCCATTTTGAAGATGATCTCCATTTTTGCATTTTTTATGTTTTTATTTTTTTTTAAATATTGAAAGTTATTTCCCTGTCCCCATTTCTTTGTAGGGCACTTGTCCCACCCTTACCCACATTTTCCTTCCTTTTGCAGACCTCTAGGACCTTCCTGGGCTTTTTTACAGCATTTTTAAGATTTTTCATTAAAATTACCAGAACCCCGGACCCGAACCCGGACTTTTTTTGAAAAGTCCGGGTCCGGGTCCCGGACACCCCAAAGTTCGGTACGGACCCCAACTTTACAGTCCGGGTTCGCTCAACTCTACTCCCTAACTGTCGACCCCTCTTCTTCTCCCTCCTCTTTCCCTTTAACTTTATATAACCGACTATAATAGGCATGGAAAACCTCAGCTATCTGCGGCGACGAGTCGGCCATCCCCACCTCTTCCGTTTTTATTTTAGGGATAAACATACGACTCTTTTTTTCCTTAACCCTTCTTGCTAACCACTTTCCTGATTTATTCCCCCATTGATACCTATCCCTCATTATTGAGTGGGTCATCCTCCTCCTATCTCTCTCCATCCAATCTGCTAGCTTCCACCTCCTCCCGTGACCTGAGTCTTTGACCTGCTTTTCTAAAACTTGTATTTCTCGCTCTCAGTCAGGTGCGGTGGGGGTGTTGAGGCGGTGCCCGGGCGACGTCATACACGTCTAATCTCCTCCCATTCCTGTAACCCAGCCTTTTTGTTTTTATTGTCTGGAAGAATGATCTTGGGAGTTCTATTGGGAGCGTCTGTAACAAGTATAAGATGCTGGGAAGAATATTAATTTTTAAGATTGCCATCCTGAGTCTGGGAGTGTGATGTTGAGGGCATGAGGTTTTGAGAAGTTAATTTTAAAATGTGAGGTATACTGAAACTATTGGAAATCTTTGATGAGGTTTGGGAAGGAAATGTGGGGTTCTGTGAGAAATAAGAGTATATCATCCGCGTATGCGGCTACTTTAAAGTGTGTGTTATTTATGGAGACTCCCTTTATATCCGTGTTGTTCTTTAGTTTGTGCAGGAATGGTTCAAGGGTCAGAATGAAGAGGATAGGATACAAAGGGCATCCCTGGCGTGTGCCATTGCTGATTGAGAAGGCGTCTGACAGGCTGCCGTTGGTGCACACTCTTGCCTGTGGGTTTGAGTATAGAGCCACTATAAAATTTAACATATTGTCTTTGAAGCCAATCCGCTGGAGTACTGCTAGTAGGTAATCCCAGGCAAGCCGGTCAAATGCCTTCTCAGCGTCTAGTGAGAGGAGGAATTCGGGTGTTTTTGTTATGGTGAGCCAGTGATGGATGTGAAGTGTTTTCAGGGTATTATCCCTGGCTTCCCTGCCTGGGACAAAGCCCTCTTGGTCTCTAGAAATTAGGGTGTGCAAAAGCGGGAGTATATGGTTTGCCAGGATTTTGGCTAAGATTTTTAGGTCTGTGTTTAGAAGCAACATTGGTATATAATTAGGGGCTTGTTCTTGGTCCTTTCCAGGTTTAGGGATAACGCAAATATGTGCTTCAAGTAGATTAGTGGGTAGGCTTGTTGGCTGGGATAATTGACTAAAGGCTAGAAGGAAGGGCCTCGTCAATTTGTTTGTGAAAGTCTTATAGTATGTTAAGCTGGCCCGGGACTTTTGCCGGATTTCATTTGATTGATTGCCCCTGTAAATTCTGCAGTGGTAAGGGGGCTATTGAAGTCAATTGCTTGTTCAGAGATGGTGGTTGGGCTAAATTGTGTGAGAAACTCTGTTATAATCTCACTACAAGGTCTTTGGTCTGTGTTGGGCTTTTGCTCTGGTGGAAGGTTGTATAGTTTTGCGTAATACTCTGCAAAGTGATTAGCTATGTTCATGTTATTAGTAATTGATTTACCTTCGGGCATGCGCATTTTGTGGATTGTATTTTTTGCTTTTAGTTTGCTTTTTAGTTTGAAGAGGTCTGGCCAGAAGTCTACCGGCTTTTTTGCTGTGCTCATAAAAGAGCTTTTGCGACAGGGAAAAGTTCCGCCTGACTTTCTTTCCCAGTACTTCCCGCAATGTTGCTCGGGCTGTCTGTAATTCAGTTAATACGTTGCATGCCTGTGTGAGTTTGTGGGTGCGTTCTAAGGAGTGAATTTGTGTTAGAAGAGATGTAATATGTTCTTGATTGGATTTTATACGGTTTGCGGCCATACAGATAAGTTCCCCTCTAATAACGCACTTGTGGGCCTCCCATTGGGTCAGCTGAGATGTGTCGGGGGTGTCATTTGTTACAAAAAAATCTTTTATGGAGTTATTGAGACGGGTGACATTTATCGGGTCTGCTAACAGCGAGGCGTCTAGTTTCCATGGGGAGTGTGAGTGGGTACGTTCTGGAAAGGTAAAGGACGCTGTAATTGGGTGATGGTTGGATAGAAATGAAGGTTCGATGGTAGCTGTATGGAGGAAAGGGAGATCTCTTTGGGAAATAAACAAATAGTTGATTCTAGTATATTTGCTGTGTGGCGATGAGTAAAAAGTATAGTCTCTGGTGTTGGGATGTAGGGAGCGCCAAGTATCGTGTAATAAGAGGTCTTGGGGTTGGATCTTAATTTGTTTGAGGGCCTTGTAGGGGAGAGTCGACGTGCCATTGGATGTATTCTATCTAGTGGATTTAATGCCACGTTGAGATCCCCTCCTAGTATGAGTATGCCTTCCTGGAAGGAAGAAAGTGTTGTAGATATTTCTCGAAAGAAGCCAACTTGTGCGGAGTTAGGGCCATAGATGTTTGCAATGGTTATTGGTCTATTTTGAATAGGGCCCTTAAGAAAAATGAACCTGGCGTGTTCGTCTATAAGTTATTCTTTAACGTTTAGTTTCGAGTGTCTGGATATTAGAATGGAAACCCTTTTGGTTTTGGCGAGGGGGTTAGGTGCATGATATACCCAGGGGTATTCTTTGTTGTTCAACTTGGGGATGTGGTTTGCTTTGAAATGCATCTCCTGGAGGAGACCCATGTCTGCTTTAGATTTTTGAAGATAAAGTAGGAGTTGGGATCGTTTCTCGGGCAGATTAAAGCCCTTAACATTCAGGGAGAGAATCTTCAATTTGGAGGAGCGAGGGACAGTATGTGTGCTGGTCTTGCTGCTGGTTGTGTGTTATCGTAGGTATTGTTCTACTCGCTAGTATCAAGATTGGGAGCAGACTAGAATTGGAGGACTAGGGGGAACTGGAGGGGGGGTGGTGCGGGGGAGAGGAGTCGCCAGGGGGTGAGATGAGTAGAGGGTCCACTGGGAGTGGAAAGTATCGGCTGGCGGGGTAGACCAGCTAGCCTGTCAGAGGTGAATGCCGATTTTGGGTCAACACAGGTGGTCACACTGTGTTGTTGTGGAGCGAGTCTGGAGTGCAGAAGATGGCTTTGCAGCTCGAGAGTTGGTAAGTGGTGGGTGTCAAGGGGATCTACGCCAACCGTATAACCCTGTCATGTAAAGGAAGGGAGAGAGAGTTTGCTTCTCTTGTATTTGCTTGGGGAGCTGGAGCATGGATGATATGCTTAAGCATGGGATGTCGGAGTTTGTTGATTGTAGGTGTAGTGCGGCTTAATTTGAGGTTGGTGCTATTGTGGTCCAATCGTATGACAGGTGGAACATGTGCTGGTTGATCGAAAGCTAGAACAAAAGCTGTATGGGTATGTAGGGGTGTTCGTGTGTCTGGACGCTGAAGTGGTGACTATTGTTTGGTTTTGCTAGTTTGCGCCATAGGGTGGTATTAGTGGGTTATGTTTTGTACTATTTTCCCTGGAAAGAATCTGGATTGGGCAACTCATGTTTGTGTTGAGAGGGTTTGGGAGATTGAGGCTAATAGGTAGGTATCTGTTTCCATGGTTCCGCTGTGAATGCATGTATCTGCGTGCCCAGGATAAGTATATATGGCAACAATCAAAACGTAGAGAACAAACAGCCCTAGAGAGGGAGCAGCAAGTAAACCTTCATGTTTATCTAAGAACATGTAATCATTTCTATTGGGTATTCACTAAAGGGTGAATTCAATATTAGCTGTCTTGTGTGTGATGGCTCGCCACCTATGCTTGGTTAAACAGGTAGACCCCATTCCATAACTTTAGCGGAGGGTTGGCCTATGTGGCGAGGTCACACACGAGACACAGTACAAGCATGAACCATGTTATAGTGGAGTGGATCAGAGGCTGTTATAGGGACGTTCTTTTGAGCCTGAAGATGAATAAGGGAGGCAAGCAGGATCGACCCCTACAAAGGGCTAGGGACAGAACGGAGGTTCCCACCCCTGGAATTGTGGTTAGGTGTAGGATGGGTAAAACACAGTTTTCCCTCTAAATTCTTAACGAGGAGTGTGAACGAGGTTACTTATAGAGTTGAGCGAACCCGGACTGTAAAGTTCGGGTCCGTACCGAACTTTGGGGTGTCCGGGACCCAGACCCGAACCCGGACTTTTCAAAAAAAGTCCGGGTTCGGGTTCGGGGTTCTGGTAATTTTACCAAAAGTTATGAAAATTGCTGTAAAAAAGTCCAGGAAAGTCCCAGAGGTCTGCAAAAGGAAGGAAAATGGGGGTAAGGGTGGGACAAATGCCCTACAAAGAAATTGGGACAGGGAAATAACTAAAAGCATTTTTAAAAAAATAAAAACATAAAAAAATCAAAAATGGAGGTGGATGTGGACCATCTTCAAACTGGGTCTGAAAAGTATTAATTAACGGTAGAAGCCATTTAACTGTTCTAAAATCATCTTCAAACTGTGTCAAAAAAGTATAAATAAGCCGGGAGAACCCATATCACTGTTCTGCAAACATCTGGAAACTGTGTGTGTCACTTTAGCTAATGATTTTTTTATGTTTTTATTTTTTTAAAATGCTTTTAGTTATTTCCCTGTCCCCATTTCTTTGTAGGGCACTTGTCCTTCCCTTACCCCCATTTCCTTCCTTTTGCAGGACTATTTTACAGCCATTTTTGTGCCTAAAAGTTTGGGTCCCTGTTGATTTCAATGGGGTTTGGGGTCCGGGACAAAGTTCGGGTTCTGTCCGGACCCGAACCTGGACTTTGTCCCGAAGTTCGGCCGAACCAGCAGAACCCGGACTTCCAGAAGTTCGCTCAACTCTAGTTACTTACATGTTCCAAGGGAGTTTCGATATTTTAGGATTCTTTCTGGCTTGCGTGAACCAGGCAGGGTGAACCTGAAGCATTTGTTACAAATTGGCTAGTCCCTTCTGGGTCTCCTGTGTGCAGGAGAGGCTGGAAGGCTAGCTTCTCCCGAGGCGCGGCGGTTTGCAGGTTGGGGCATGGTGCTTGGGGAATGGCGATGTCTTCTTTGCATTTGGAAGTTTTCTCCCACTTGAGCTTCTTCTATATGTTCTATAGGTTCTTCTTGTGGATGTGCTCGGTCCGGTGGGGCGTCATGCCAGTCTTGTATCTCAACATACAGGATTCCCAGGGTGTGGCAGAAGGTGTGGGTGTCTTCTGGGTGGCGCAAATAGACTGTTCTTCCTCCTGAGCTTGCTTGCAGACAAAATGGAAATTTCCCTCAGGACCTCTAACAAAGGCCTTAAAGCTCTATGTTTGTTTAGCGTGGTTTGAGAGAGGTCCTGGTATAATTTTACCTCATGACCGCGGTGGAGGATGTGACCTCTCAATCATGATTGTCTTAATATGTCTTCTTTAAGCCGGTAGTTTGCCAGACAGCCTATGGCATCTCTTGGTGGGTCCATATCTCTACCTCTGGGGCAAAGTGCCCGGTGCAAACGTTCAAATTCAATACGCGTATCCGGAGGTCTGCCTAATAAATCATTAAAGATGGCAGTTACAGCTTCTGTCAGGTGTTCTGAGTCCATCGATTCTGGTAGCCCCTGTAGCCTAATATTGTGTTTAGAGCTCCTATTTTCTAAATCTTCTATACTTCTTTGAAGATCTCTTATTTGATTGGAGTGTTTGGCGACTGAGCGATTGGTTTCTAGTATGGCGATCTCATGCCGCTCTGCAGTGTCCTCCATGTCCCCTACCCTCTCTGTCACGGACCTCAAGCTAAATCTGGGTTGCAGGTTTAGTTTGAGGTCCGCAATGGCTGCAGAGAGAGTGTTTTTAATATCAGCAGCCACCGCTCTGAGGTCTTCTATGTTTAGGGCTCTGCCTGCATGAGCTCCTCCATGAGCCGAATTGTCACGCTCTGCTGGGCTCCGGCTGCGGCTATGGCTCGCCTTTGCTCCGGAACTTGAGGCCCATGATCTGTGGGCTGTGTCCCGTGAGCTAGGCCATGAAGGGAACATGGCTGGTACGTTTGCGCTGAGCTGTGTATCTGAGCACCAGGGTGAGCGGGAGTTGGTGGCGGATTGATCCTGGTCTTGTTTCCCCATCTCTTCTTGTCGGCTCTCTCACTAAGGCTGAAGAACGGGCTTCTGTGGGGCGGAGCAATGAGGCTAAGTGGCCATCTCCTTCAGCGTCCCGGACACGGCCCCATTATTTTATTTTCTAGTCTATTCTTGTCTATTCTATTCAAATTCAAATTTATTCTAATTCGAAATTTGAATTTCGGAAGATGGTTATACTCTTTCTATTCTATTATATTCTATTCTGCTTATTTCTATACTATTCTGTTATTTTCTATTCTAATTTACTCTTTTCTATTCTATTCAAATTCAAATTGATTCTATTTTAATTTTGGGAAATGGTTATATTCTTTCTATTCTATTATATTCTATTTTTTTAATTCTATTCTTTTCTATTCTATTATTTTTTCAATTCTATTCTTCTATTCTTTTATTGTGTATTCAAATTAAAATGTATTCTATTCTATTATATTCTGATCTATTCTGTTCTTTTATTTTCTATTCTATTTTATTCTGTTTTACTCTGTTATATTCTATTCATTTGTTTTCTGTTATATTCTTTTCTAGTCTTTTATTTTCTATTCTATTTTATTTCTCTTTGAAAATTGTAAAACTATTCAAATTTGAAAGCTTTTTGAATTTGAAAACTATTCAAATTCGAAAACTTTTCGAATTTGTATTTGAAAACTATTCAAATTTGAAAACTTTCGTCCAAATTTTTTTTGTTATTTCGGATTCATTTACATTCTGTACTATTGTAATTCGGAAATTCATATACATATGAATTTCCAAAAAACAAAAATTTGTCCGAATTTTAATTCGGAATGAAACAAACTTCATATGTCTAATCACTGAAACAATGTCCTGTGGTCTGATGAGGCCAATATAAACTTATTTGGTTCAGATGGTGTCAAGCGTGTGTAGCGGCAACCAGGTGAGTAGTACAAAGACAGGTGTGTCTTGCCTACAGTCAAGCATGGTGGTAGGAGTGTCATGGTCTGGGGCTCTGCATGAGTGCTGCTGACACTGGGGAGTTACAGTTCATTGAGGGAACCATGAATGCCAACATGTACTGTGACATACTGAAGCAGAGCATGATCCCCTCCCTTCGGAAACTGGGCTGCAGGGCAGTATTCCAACATGATAATGACCCCAAACACACCTCTAAAACGACCACTGCCTTGCTAAAGAAGCTAAGGGTAAAGGTGGTGGACCGGCCAAGCATGTCTCCAGACCTAAACCCTATTGAGCATCTGTGGGGCATCCTCAAATGAAAGGTAATAATGGAAAATAATGGTGGCCACACAACATATTGACACTTTGGGCCAAATTTGGACATTTTCACTTAGGGGTAAACTCTCCTTTGTTGCCAGCGGTTTAGACATTAATGGCTGTGTGTTGAGTTATTTTTAGGGGACAGCAAATTTACATTGTTATACAAGCTGTACACTCACTACTTTACATTGTAGCAAAGTGTCATTTCTTCAGTGTTGTCACATGAAAAGATATAATAAAATATTTACAAATATGTGAGGGGTGTACTCACTTTTGTGAAATACTGTATATATATATATATATATATATATATACACACACACACACACACACACAGATTTGGGGTGCATACCCTAATGCAATAAGCTGCGCACAACTATGGTTGCCGGTATGAAATACAGAGCAAGAAGTGCTGCAGAATACTAGCAGCAGCCTCCTTAACCATCCTATATTCACTGCTCAAAAAAAAGGAACACTTTTAAAACACGTCAGATCTCAATGGGGAAAAATATCATGCTGGATATCTATACTGATATGGAATTGGTAATGTGTTAGGAACGAAAGGATGCCACATCGTTTGATAGAAATGAAAATGATCAACCTACAGAGGGGCTAAATTCAAAGACACACCAGAAATCAAAGTGAATAAAATTATGCAACAGGCTAGTCCATTTTGCTAAAATTGCATTGCAGCAACTCAGATGGTACTCGGTAGTTTGAATGGCCCCTACGTGCTTGTATGCAGGCCTGACAACGTCAGGGCATGCTCCTAATGAGGTGACGAATGGTGTCCTGGGGTATTTCCTCCCAGATCTGGACCAGGGCATCATTGAGCTCCTGAACAGACTGAGGTGCAAACTGTCGGTGTTGGATGGACCGAAAAATAATGTCCCAGAGGTGTTCTATTGGATTAAGGTCAGGCGAGCATGGGGGCTTTTCAATGGTCAATCAATCCCTTCATCCTCCAGGAACTGGCTGCATACGCTCGCCACATGAGGCTGAGCATTGTTGTGCACCAGGAGGAACCCAGGACCCACTGCACCAGCGTAGGGTCTGACAATGGGTCCAAGGATTTCATCCCAATACTTAATGGCAGTCAGGGTGCCATTGTCTAGCCTGTAGAGGTCTGTGCGTCCCTCCATGGATTTGCCTCCCCAGACCATTACTGACTCACCACCAAACTGATCATGCTGAACAATCTTACAGGCAGCATAACGTTCTCCACAGCTTCTCCAGACCGTTTCACGTCTGTCACATGTGCTTCAGGGCGAAGTTGCTCTCATCTGTGAAAAGCACAGGGTGCCAGTGGTGGAACTGCCAATTCTGGTGTTCAATGCAAATCGAGCCAATCGAGCTCCACAGTTCCGGGAAGTGAGCACAGGGCCCACTAGAGGACGTCGGGCCCTCAGGCCACCCTCATGAAGTCTGTTTCCAATTGTTTGGTCAGAGACCTTCTCACCAGTGGCCTACTGGAAATCATTTTGTAGGGCTCTGGCAGTGCTCATCCTGTTCCTCCTTGCACAAAGTAGCAGATACCGGTCCTGCTGATGGGTTAAGGACCTTCTATGGCCCTGTCCAGCCCCCCTAGAGTAACTGTCTGTCTCCTGGAATCTCCTCCATGCTTTTGAGACTGTGCTGGGAGACACAGCAAACCTTCTGTCAATGGCACGTATTGACATGCCATACTGGAGGAGTTGGACTGCCTGTGTAACCTATATAGGGTCCAGCTATAGCCTCATGCTACCAGTAGTGACACTGATCCTAGACAAATGCAAAACTAGTGAAAAAAGATCAGAAAAGATGAGTAGGGGAAAAAAATGTTAGTGGCCTCCACCTGTAAAACCATTCCTGTTTTGGAGGTTGTCTCATTGTTGCCCATCTAGAGCACCTGTTGTTAATTTCATTGCACCAAAGCAGCTGAAAATGATTAACTGACCAGATCAATATCCCAGGAGTTTGATTGACTTGATGCTATACTCTGATTAAAAAAGTGTTCCTTTAATTTTTTTGAGCAGTGTATAAAAGTAAGCAGTGACAGACCATTATTTCTAACATATTTTTTCCCTATTTTTAATGGATATATTACTATCTGTATAATTTACATGATAATATTTGTTTTAAAAATAAACTCTGTATATATTTTGGTCCCACAATACATCCTATCAGATGATTTTTCCATGAACTCTGAAAGATATTTAGCCACATATAGTTATCTATTTTTGAATACTAATATGGAGGAGATGCTTTAGTTCACGCAGACTATGCCCCCTACTAGGGTATATATACTTACTAATATTTTGATCTGCATAACCTTGTCTTTTTATTTTTTTTTTTTGTAGGGGGGGGGGGGTCGCTTACATTTTAATTTCCCTGCAGCTTCTATGGTTGGGTTTTTAATAATTGGTGAATTATGATTTTTCTCTAGCTAGAGTGTTCAAGAAAGTTGTTTTTCTTTAATAAAATTACACGTGTCAGGCTATTTGTTGGGTCTCTCACATATACATCTGCTCAGGGATACATTAGACATTTATACATTGAGGTTGAGCTTCAGTCTGGTTTTTATATATTTTTCTTCTATCATAAAGTCTGTATTTAGTGTAGTTTATATTGCAAGCCTATTACAGAATAGATGCATTGATTATATATTTCAGAAGATCAATGTGTTTGAACATCTCTGTTATCTATCAAAATACCTTATTCTAAGTGCTGATTTAGTGGTAAAGCTATTGTGAAATCACACAGGAAGCTTGAGCATTTTGCAGCAGATGATCAGAAATCTTACCTTTCTGTCATCTAGTGGCCTTTCTGCAAAATGCAGCTAAAATTCCAAATCCACACTATTTCAACAGCTATTTGGAAAGCTTTTTTATTCATACTGCTTATGAGAAAATAAGTACTATTTAAGAGTATAGAAATTCAAATGCTGTATGTTTATCAATGGCAGCATTTTTAATGTCCTTATATCACAAAATTATTTTCAATTAAATTAGCAAAAATTCTGTATACATGTTTAAAATTCAAGCACATGCAATAAATAAAGTCAATATGTGACAGAGGCATTGCTGGATTGTGGAAGACCTGGGGCACCCAGGGGAACCGTAGGGATAAAAATGTGGCACACTTATCAAACAGCAGGTGTGGCCATATTTATCTATCAGTGGAGGGGGCTTAAAGGGACAAAGTTAAATAGTACCTAAATCTACTAGCTATTTATATGCAACACACATGCCTCAGTCCTTTTAATCAAAGATTATTTTTAAAGTGTATGTAAAGATATAAATATATATATATATATATTTTGGATTGAGTAGGCTAGGGTTTTATGGCCAGCAGTGTTCTCCCTGGGTACAATTTCTTTATATGTCCTGGTGGCTATTATCAGAAACATAGAAAGTGATAGGCAGTTCAAAATGTTACAGTTGTCAATTGACCTGGAGATGAGGGTAAACGTTACAGTGGGGAAACTTATTCTGGTGACAACTGCCTAAGTGGGGAAATTTCATTTGTAGAGATTTACTTTCATTCTTGGGTCTTCAGAACAGGGTGTAAAAAAATACTCTCAACAGGACACAGAAAAGGAGGCAAAAAAAACCAGACAGGGGTTAAAACACATCCTACTCTATCCAAAATAAAAAAAAGTTTTTGGCTATACATATACTTTAACTACTTGTAACTTGCAAATACTTGCAACGAACAGGAGTCTCACACACACATATTTCAATCTCAGCACAGCCATTCAAAAAAATGAACTCTTCCATTACCTTTGATTTTTGCAAGCGGAATATAGACAGAGAGCTGATACCTTGTCTGAGCGTATGTTTTAGAAAAACATTAATAAAACAGTCAAGCATAGCATAGAAACCAGCATCTGTTGTGACATTAAACACTTTTATTAGGAAAATGTTATTACAAAATATCAAACAGAGTGCAAGGGTCAGTGATATGTAACGTATTACATAGTGTATGTAGTGCAGGGTCCAGTAATATAGTATATAATGTATAACACAGTGTATATAGTGCAGGGGTCAGCAGTACATAAAATATGGTCCAGCAGCCCTCCTCCTTCTAGAAAATGCTTCCCAGCAACCCCCATAGCAAACACCCCAACATACCCCTTTTCCCTTAAGCAACCATGGCAAAACCATACCCCAGTAAAGAGCTTCCCCACAAGAAAAAATTCCCCCCGAGCAAACCCCACACATCGCCTAAGCAACCTCTAAGCAAAAGCTCCCCCACAAGGACCTCCCCCAGCAAAGCACTCCACCCACACAAGAATCTCCTAAGCACTCACTGCAAGTAAATACACCCCCAGCAGATAACACCCAGCAGAAGATTCCTCTTCATAAGAAAATGCCCCCTCCTACCAAAATGCTCTCCCCCTCCATAGCAGAAATCAACCCCAAGCAAAGAGCTCCTCCCTATAAGACCCCCCAGAAGCAAAAATATTCTCCCCAGTAAAAAGCTTCTTCCCCACAAGTACCTCCCCACAGGTCCTCCTCACAAAAAGCACCCAACAGAAATTACCTTCCCAGCAAAGAATTCCTGCCCACAAGAACCCATCACAGCAGACTCCCCCCCTAGCAAAGAACTCCCCCCCAAAATAAATCAACACAAAAGAATAAACCACCCCTCCTTCAGTAAAAAGCTCCTCTCCTGAAGAAACTCCCATCTTGCACAATGCACATACCCACAAGAACAATCCCATACCCACAAAAAAAACCCCTCCAGTAGAAATCACTTGCCCAGCAAAGAGCAACTAACTGCAAGAACCCCCAACACAGCAGAAAATGTCCTCTTAGCAAAGAGCTCCTCCCCACAAGAACTCCCTAACAGAAATCACATCCCCAACTCATGAGAACCCACCGCAACAGAATCACCACCCTAGTAGCTCCTCTCTACAAATATCTCCCTCTAGAATAGAGGTCATACCCACAAGAACAACCTACCTCAGCAATATTTTTTTTTTAAAGAGAATTTATTAGGTTTTTTTTTCACTTCTCACAACAGTATTGTTATTACAGACATTATGTAATATCAGGTAAGATACATAGGGAATTACAACGTAGATCTCAAATGTCCAAAAAGCAGAACATGGAAAAGGAACAAACCTGTGCAAAATAAGGGAGGGGGAAGCGGGGGGGGACGACGGGGGGGCACGCATACATCAGGTGGTTGGCAGTACTGTGTGCTCTTCCTTGAATTAAAACACTTGTACTTGGGTAGAGGGGGGGTGTTATCCCTGAAGAGGGTGGAAGAATATGATCTTTCCCCAACATCTGGTTCTTAGTCTCCAGGCTCAAGGAAACATCAGAATTCACAGATCGGGGCTATGAAAAGTTGCAGAGGTGTCAAGATAGAAGTGTTTGTCTAGGAGGTGAGTGATAGATAGTGAAGGAAGACCATTTCCGATAGAAGCGGTAAGTATCATAGGTGGTCGTATTGGTGGAGCAGAACTTTTCAATTTTCAAAACTTTAGTCAGATCTGATACCACTTCCCTAAGCCTGGGAGGAGTGGAGGATATCCAGTTCTGAAGGATTGCTCTTCTTGCTGCCATGTAGCATGTCGCGATCCATGGCTTGTTTTTGTGATAGAGGTGGAGTTGCCCCCTCGGGATGGCTGATGTTAACGTTTCTAGATTGCCAAAGAGAAGAAGATATATAAGCCCATGCAGAGGTAGTCTGGAGATTTGGCTTGTGAATTCCTCAACCCCTCTCCAGAAGGAGGCTATTTGCGGACATTCCCATAATTTGTGGAAGAGTGAGGGTCTCGAGGTGTTACATAGAGGACAAAGAGCAGATTAAGCATTATGGGTACTTGGAACAAAGGGGGCATAAGCTCTGTGGGTTATTTTGAGTTGTTGTTCTCTCCAGAACTCATTTGTGATATATTTGCAGGTGGTTTTGTGCCCCAGTAGAATAGTGTTCAAAGCGTCTGGAGAGTGCAGGTCATTATTCCATTTGGATGTAGAGCCGGTGGCCATCCCGGAAGGACACAGGGTTAGTCTTAGGGGTTTGAAGATTTCCTTCATTTTGTTAGAGCCTTTGGATATCCAGAAGTCTATTAGCGTGTGTTGAAAGGGAGAAGCTTTGGGAGGGAGAAGGGTCAAGGCGAAGCTGACAGCTTGACCGATCTGCAGGTATTGGTGATCGGGAAGGGAGAAGTTATTCAAGACCTTGCTGGTGGGGAGAGGAAGTCCCGTGGTGGGAACAAATAGTTGAGAGAACCTATGGAATCCTTTGTCTATCCAGGACTTGAAAGCCGGGTGTTGCTGAGCCTGGAGGAAAAGTGGATTGCCACATATCGCCAGATGCTTGGAGGTATAAGGCGAGAGTTTCAGTAATTTCCTGGTTTCCCTCCAAGCAATACGCATATCTTTTATTAGAAGATTGTATCTCAGATAGTGGGGTACGTCCTTCAATTTGCAGTAGAGTAAATTGGAGAGCCTGTAAGGTGCTGCCATGGAGGTTTCTATGTCCTAATTAGAGTAATTGGAGGAGTTTGTTATCCAGTCCAGGGCCACTCGTAGGAGACATGATAGATTGTAAAGTCTAGTGTCAGGGAGGCTAATGCCTCCGTCAGATTTGGGAAGAAAGAGTTTACGGAGAGAGATGCGAAGCTTGCGGTTTGCCCATAGGAAACATAATAAAGCTTTGTGTAGGTGTTGGACGTCTTTGTGCTTGAGTAGCAGTGGAATGGTTTAGAGAGGATAGAGTAACTTTGGGAAGCTCATCATTCTGTATAAATGGCACCTGCCCAGGAGGGAGAGGGGTAGTTTGGATCAGTTTTGAAGTTCATGGGTTAATTTCTGGATGATTGGTGTGAAATTGAGATGATATATGGAGGAGGGTGTTTTACCTATTTTTATCCCCAGGTATGTGATAGACGTGTGCGCAATTTTGAAGATGGATTTGGGGGCCCATGTTGGGGCTTGAGGCTTAAATAGGGGGAGAATCTCGATTTTGGCAAAAGTAATGCGTAGGTCTGAACATTGACGGAAGAGATTGAAAGTGTCTTGAATAAAGGGCATGTTGGAGGACGGGTCGGAGGAGAAAATTAAAATATGATCTGCAAATAACGCCATTATGAGATGCATCTTACCCATTTGTATACCTGATAGGCCAGGCTGGGTGAGAAGGTATCTGGAAAGGGGCTTGAGTGCTAAATTGAAGAGTAGTGGCAATAGGGGACAACCCTGCCTGGTCCCCTTATGCAGACGGATTCTGTTGGAGACATGGCCCACAGCCACTACGTAAGCACCTGGGTCTGAGTACATGGCTTCTATAAGGTGACAGAAGGGCCCTGAGAAGCCGAACGCTTGGAAGGACATAGCGAGCCAGCGAAAGCTAATGTTGTCAAATGCTTTCTCCGCGTCTAGAGAAATGAAGGCTGCATCTCTGTCAGAACCCATCCTAGCAGCCTCCAGTGCCGTCAAGACCTTCCTGATATTATTGGTAACTGATCTCCCATGCGTGAAACCTGCTTGGGCTGGGTGGATGAGAGAGGGTAAGATTAGAGTTAATCTGCTAGCTATTTTGAGAACATTTTTTAATCCAAATTTAAGAGAAAGATGGGTCTATATAAGCCTGGGTCCGTCAGGTCTTTGCCTTTTTTAGGGATAATTTTAATGAGGGCTTGGTGGCCAGTTGGTAAGTATGGATTCCCGTCCATGATGCCTTGGTAGACAGAATGGAGGATGGGGACAAGTAGGTCATGCGTAAGTTTGAGGTCCTGGGGCTTTGCCTGGGCTTAAAGTTTTGATAGTTTTCTCAATTTCCGAGAGGGAGATGGGGGCTTTTAAGTCTTGGAGCGCTTCCTGGTGCACTTTGGGTAGAGAGAGCTTCTGCAAAAAAGAAACAGCTTTAAGCTCGTCTATGGGGTCTAACCCATATAATGTTGCATAGAAGTCCTCTAGGATTTGATTAATCCACTTGGGGATTTTGAACAGTTGACCGTGCTTGTCCCTGAGGGCAGCAATATGGACTGGTATGTGTGGGCCTTTACAAAGACTGGAAAGAAGTTTTCCAGGCTTATTGCCGAATTTATGCAACTTACATTCAAGCGCAGATTTGTGCATGTGTTCTTGTGTCATGGCCCCAGTGGTCAAAGTGGTCCTTGGCTTTCCTCCAGGCTTCCCTTTGGGCTGGAGAGTTTATGTTGCTTAGAGACAAATGGGCAGCCCTGAGTGACTGGCTAGCTTGGAGAAATTCAGAAGAAGCCTTCTTCTTGAAGGCTGAGGAAAAAGAAATGATTTTCCCCCTAAGGAGGGCCTTTCCCGTCACACAGAACAAATTGGAATTAGAAATGTGGTTTTCGTTGCTGCATAGTCTGCCCATGTGTCTGCAAGCACCTCATGCAGTGTTGTATTATGGGAGCGTGATCCAAAATGGGGTCTATCTTTGGGTCAGTAGCCAGAGGGAGCATGGGTGAGGAAAGGAAGATGTAGTCTATTTGTGATTGAGTGGCCTGCGGGTGCGAAAAAAAAGTAAAATCTCTGCCCTCCGGATTATGAAGCCTCCATAGGTCCGTTAGGCATAGGTCTTCAGCCCATTGGGCGAGTACAGAGAGAGCCTTAATGGGTTTAATGGGCTTGTGAGGAGGGGTAGTGAGTCTATCCTCAGTGGGATCCATGACTGAATTAAAGTTGCCCGCAATGACACAGGGAAGGTGAATATGCGGGGCGATGTGTGCGGTAAGGGTCCGAAAGAACTGTTTGGTAGGGGAATTGGGGGCATAGACCGCAGTGAGGGCCCATTCCCTAATTTCCCTTATGTTCTCAGCCTGGCAATAAAGAGGCGACCTTCCTCATCAGGGTGTGTAGAGAGTAGCTTTTGGGGTAGATTCTTATTACTAAGTATCATTACTCCTGCTTTCCCTTTGATTGCAGGTGATCCCATGATGTGGCCAACCCAGTGTTTGCTCATACGTGTGAGATCGGTGTAATCTAGGTGGGTCTCCTGGAGGATTGCAATGTCAGAGTGGAGACGTTTGAGATGGTGTAAAATGGCCATATGCTTGTTGGGAGATTTGAGGCCTTTAACGTTCCATGACGTTATTTGTATTGACATGAAATAGACTTGGGGTTATGGAGCGAGCAGAGAGCAGCTAGGAGGTTATTGGAGAGGCTGTAGGTGTATGTGGAGGGTGGGAGAGTGAAAGGAGGGGTGGAATAAGGTACAGGTGGATAGGGGTGGTTGTCTAAGCCCCTGGAGTGAACAGAGACTGGGTAACAAAAAAGATGGAAAACAAAACACTGTGTATACCAAACTGAACATACCTTTAGAAGGCTGTACTTCGCTTTTTTCCTCATGTGAGCCATAAGTCCACCTTGACAGCGTTACAGAGAGTTGCTAGAAAACAGACTGACGAGGGGGGGGACAGTCCATCCGCAGCTAATGGTGACATCGAAGGGAAGAATGATGCCCTCTATGAAGCTCCCTGTGAGACTTACATTGAATAGGCTCGAGGTATGTTGCTCTTCGATAAGGCTGTGCGATGGTCCCTGGCCCCGTGAGGAGGAAAGAGAAGGGGGGAGAGAGCATTAAATGCATAACAGTAGCTTAGGAGACTTTAACACGACTATAGCTTACGAGTCTAGCCTGTAATCTGTAAACAAAATGCAAAACATAGTAAAACATTGTGTACAGATGACTACATCACCCGGGCTGGCCATGGTTGAGTGAAGCAGATTTGGGAGAAGTTCGGTTAGGCAGCCAGCTCCAGGAATTCCAGGGGGACATGTCTACCAGCTTGAGCTTTTTGGCTGGATCTTTCCTAGGACTTCTTTGGTTTCTGGAGGAGCCTTTGGGGGATGCTTCCCCTGAAGGTGTGGTATCCATTGGGAGGTGTAGAGAATTCCAGAGGTAATGGGCCATCTCATCAGGATGCGAAAAGGTTTTGGATTCACCCAAGGCTGTTGTGAATCGTAATGTGGCTGGGTATGAGAGAGAAGCGAATGTTTTTCTGGAAGAGGGCAGCACAAATGGGCTGGTAGGCCTTCCTTTTCTTGGATACTTCCTGAGAGTAATCCGCGAATAGTAAGAGTTTGTTGCCTTCGATTTGTAAAGCTTTCAGATTGCGGAATGGCTTGAGGATATGAGCTCTATCCTCATAATTCAGATAGCGCATGGGTCTCAGCATGCATCGGTCATTGGAGAATGCTGAGGGCTGGATTCCCTGGTCGTCAGCATGGATGGCAGATTTTGTAAGCCGGTGAAGACGGAGCCGCTGAGTCTGCCACCGCTCACATAGGCACCGGAACCAGAAGTAAAACAATATTTTTTACTTTTTGCTATAATACATATCCAAAAAAAAATATATAAAAAAAAATGTAACCACTTCCGCCCCGGAAGGATATCCCCCTTTATGACCAGAGCAATTTTTTGCTTTTCGGCACTGCGGCGATTTAACTGACAATTGCGCGGTTGTGCGACATTGTACCCAAACTAAATTAGCATCCTTTTTTTCCCACAAATAGAGCTTTCTTTTGATGGAAACCCAATATTTCTTGCTTTTTGCTAAAATACATATCCAAAAAAATATAAAAAAGCAAATGTATTCATCAGTTTAGGCCATTTTACTTCCTCATATATTTGGTAAAAAAACCCGCAATTGCCGTATATTGATTGGTTTGCACAAAAGTTGCCGCGTTTACAAATGATGAGAATTCATTTATGGGGCTTTTATTTTTTTACATTTTTTGCTAGTAATGGCCGCGATCTGTGATTTTTCGTGGTACTGCAACATTACGGCGGACATGTCGGACACTTTTGACACTTTTTTGGGACCGTTGGCATTTATACAGCGATCAGTGCTATAAAAATGCACAGATTACTGTGTAAATGTCACTAGCAGGGAAGGGGTTAACACTAGGGGGTGATCAAAGGGTTAACTGTGTTCCCTGGGAGGTGTTACTAACTGTATGGGGGCTGGGCTGACTGGGGGAGGAGAGTGATAATTGCTCCCATATACAGGAAGCATACGATCACACTCCTTCCCCCCTGTCAGAATGGAGATCCGTTGTTTACGCACACGGATCCCCATTCCGTCACTGCGACGGAGAGATCGCGGGTAGCTGGCGGACATCGAGTCCACCCTACCCGCTCCCTGGCTCCCCCTCTACACAGTGAGCGTACGAGCTCACCTCCGGCGGCATGTGCGCGCTCATGATCCACAATCTCACACCCGCTGTCAGATGAAAAGGATATGTAATATTGAGCCACGTTGCCGCCGTCAATCCACGGCGGCCGGTCGGCAACTGGTTATTCATCAGTTTAGGCCGTTATGTATTTTTCCTCATATTTTTGGTAAAAAAATCGCAATAAGCGTATATTGATTGGTTTGCACAAAAGTTATAGCGTCTACAAACTATGAGAATTGATTTATGGCATTTTTTTTTTACTAGTAATGGCAGCGATCTGCGGTTTTTAGTGGGACTACGATATTGCGGCAGACATATCGGACACTTTTGACACTTTTTTGTGTCCTTTATACAGCGATCAGAGCTTTAAATAGCCACTGATTACTGTGTAAATGTCACTAGCAGGGAAGGGGTTAACACTAGGGGGTGATCAAAGGGTTAGCTGTGTTCCCTGGGAGGTGTTACTAACTATATGGGGGCTGGGCTGACTGGGGGAGGAGAGTGATCATTGCTCCCATATACAGGAAGCATACGATCACACTCCTTCCCCCCTGTCAGAATGGAGATCCGTTGTTTACACACACGGATCCCCGTTCTGTCACTGCGACGGAGAGATCGCGGGTAGCTGGCGGGCATCGAGTCCACCCTACCCGCTCCCTGGCTCCCCCTCTACACAGTGAGCGTACAAGCTCACCTCTGGCGGCATGTGCGCGCTCACGATCCGCGTTCTCGCACCCGCTGTCAGATGAAAAGGATATGTGATATTGAGCCACGTTGCTGCCGTCAATCCCCAGAGGCCGGTCGGCAACTGGTTATTCATCAGTTTCAGCCGATATGTATTTTCCCTAATATTTTTGGTAAAAAAAATCACAATAATATATTGATTGGTTTGCGCAAAAGTTATAGCGTCTACAAACTATGAGATTTGATTTATGGCATTTTTTTTTACTAGTAAGGGCGGCGATCTGCGGTTTTTAGTGGGACTGCAATATTGCGGCAGACATATCGGACACTTTTGACACTTTTCTGTGACCTTTATACAGCGATCAGAGCTCTAAATAGCCACTGATTATTGTGTAAATGTCACTAGCAGGGAAGGGGTTAACACTAGGGTGTGATCAAAGGGTTAACTGTGTTCCCTGCTAGGTGTTTCTAACTGTGAGGGGGTTGAGATGACTGGGGGAGGAGAGTGATCACTCTCCTCTCCCTGTCAGAACTGGGATCCGCTTGTTTACATTCACGGATCCCTGGTCTGTCACGGGTAGCCAGCGGACATGGAGTCCACCCCACCCGCTGATTGGCTCAGGAGAGCCATGTTGCCACCGCCAATCCATGGTGGATGGTCGAGGTCCAAATAGACTACAAACTGTGTACTTAGCTAGGTATCTAATTTTGTCTGACAATGAATATATCACTTCACTGGTGTTCTGGTCAGCATTATGTTGTGAGGATGCTTTTCTTCAGCAGGTACAGGGAAGCTGGTTAGAGTTGATGGGAAGATGCATAGAGTCAAATACAGGGCAATCTTTGGAAGAAAACCTGCTAGAGTCTGCAAAATACTTGACACTGCGGCAGAGGTTCATCTTCCAGCAGGACAGCAACCCTAAACACACAGCCAGAGCTATAGTGGAATGGTTTAGAACAAAGCATATTCATGTGTTAGAATGGTTCAGTTAAAGTCCAGACCTAAATCCAATTGAGAATCTGTGGCAAGACTTGAAAATTGCTGTTCACAGACACTCTACAAAAATGTCACTCTCTAGATGTGCAAAGCTAGTAGAGACATTCCCGATAAGACTTGCAGCTGTAATTGCAGTGAAAGGTGGTTCTACAAAGTATTGACTTATTAATGCAAATGCATGCCACACTTTTCAGATATTTATTTATGAAAAATTTTCAAAACCATTTATCATTTTCCTTCCACTTCACAATTATATGCCACTTTGTGTTGGTCTATCACATAAAATCCCAATGAAATGCATTAATGTTTTTAGTTGTAACATGACAAAATGTGGAATATTTCAAGGGGTATGAATACTTTTTCAAGGCACTGTAACTTAGTTTTGGTAGAACTAAAGTTGATTAAACAGAGATTACAAGAGTGTAATATGTATGAGCTTTAGAAATGGACTGAAACCTGAGTCTATGTTTTTGTCTTGAAGGATTTTGAGGATGAATTACTTCACTGTACAACCAACTAGAGAGATCAGTGATGTTTTATTTAACCACTTCCAGACCGCGGCGCATACATTTACTGCTGCAATGTGGCAGCATAACGCAAATCAATATCTTTAAACGCCAATTCATACACACGCGGCTAGGGGGCGAACTTGGGCCGCCGCTGGCGTGCTCTCGTGCCCGCTGCAAGCTCCAGGAGTGTGGCCCTGGGTCGGGCGGACTCAATGTCCACCAGTGACCCATGATCGCTTGCAATAGGAGAAAAGAGGGGAACCACCAATGTAAACATGGCGGTTCCCCACTCTGATAGGGGACATAAAACTGATCTACTGATCCCTGTCACTGGGATCAGTTAGATCTGTTTCAATTAAATTGTAGATCCAGTTCTAGATTCCTCTAATGTTGCCAGAAAACACTCCACAGCCCTGGCAAATCTACTCCATGTTGAAGACCTCTATGATCCATGATATCGAAAAAGACTTTACCTTCTACTCACACACATAAAAATCTTACTCCAGGATAGATATGTTTCTGGTAGACAAACTCACACTCCAAACCATGCAAGAAGCCAAAATTGGCAATATCACGTGGTCTGACCACGCTCCAATTTTACTTACACTCTTTACCCCTGACCCCACTCAATCAGGCAAGAGATGGAGACTAAAGACCTTCCTCCTTTGTAACCCACGCTACCAGAGACATATCGTGTCTGAATTAGAAGATTTTTTTCAACCAAATGCTGGCTCTGTATCTGATCCTTACTAGAGTTGAGCGTACCGGACTTTAGGGTATCCGTGTCCCGAACCCGGACATTTGAGAAAAAGTCCGGGTTCGCGTTCGGGGTTCGGGTATTTTTTTGAATAGCTGCAGGGCAGCCAATCAACAAGCGTTTCACTCGTTGGCCCTTAGAAGCCATAACAGCCATGCCTACTAATGGCATGGCTGTGATTGCCCAGTGCATCATGTGACCCAGCCTCGATATGAGCTGGAGTCACATGCTCTCAGACTAGTGTAGGGAGAGGATGCTGCCGCCACTGTGAGGGTGTTAGAGAAGGAACATGTCTGCCAGTGAATTCTGGCTGTTTCTGCGGTGCTGCGCACGCCTGTGCGCGCACACGCGCCGGAAATGGCGCCAAATGGTGCTATTTAAACCTAGAGATCCCAGCAACAAGTGCTGCTCATTGTACAGCGTCCGTGACCTGTGAGCCCCAGCTCCTGCTACCTGTTCCTGTGTTTGTTCTGCCTCCTGTTGACCTGCTTGTCCTGACCTGCTGTTCCGCTGCCTGCACGGACCCTGGCTATCCACGACCATCCGATTGTCTGCTCCCTTGTACCTCTGCTGCCCGCCCATTAACGAACCTTGCTTGGACTTGACTATCCGTTTGCCTGATCCTTTTGTACCTTCCTACCTGCCTGTTGCCGACCCAGCCTGTACGACCATCCTTCTATCTGCACGTCTTCTTGAGCCTCACAACATCATCAGTAACCCTCCAGCCCTCGGGCCATCCCGTACTTTTGGGCCTCTGTCTACTCTACCAGGGGTCCTTGAATCGGGTGTGCAAGAGCGGTTGTTCCCTGAACAAGACAGACTCCACCACCAGGTTTGTGACAGAGGGACAGATTAGCGTTATAAAATCATCTCATACTAGTATAGGGAGAGGTTCCTGCCGCTGGTGTGAGGGATAGATTAACGTAATAAAAGCATCTCATACTAGTATAGCCAGAGGTTCCTGCCGCTGGTGTGAGGAATAGATTAGTGTTATAAAATCATCTCATACTAGTATAGGGAGAGGTTCCTGAAGCTGGTGTGAGGGATAGATTAGCGTTATAAAATCATCTTAGATTAGTATAGGGAGAGGTTCCTGCCGCTGGTGTGAGGGAAAGATTACCGTTATAAAATAATCTCATATTATTATAGGGAGAGGTTCCTGCTGCTGGTGTGAGGGACAGATTAGTGTTATAAAATCATCTCATACTAGTATAGGGAGAGGTTCATGCTGCTGGTGTGAGGGACAGATTAGTGTTATAAAATCATCTCATACTGGTGTAAGGAGAGGTTCCTGCTTCTGGTGTGAGGGACAGATTAGCGTTATAAAATCATCTCATACTGGTGTAGGGAGAGGTTCCTGCTGCTGGTGAGAGAGACAGATTAACGTTATAAAATCATCTCATACTAGTATAGGGAGAGGTTCCTGTTGCTGGTGTGAGGGACAGATTACCGTTATAAAATCATCTCATGCTAGTATAGGAAGAGGTTCCTGCAGCAGGTGTGAGGGACAGATTACCGTTATAAAATCATCTCATACTAGTATAGGGAGAGTTTCCTGCCGCTGGTGTGAGGAACAGATTACGTTATAAAATCATCTCATACTACTATAGGGGGAGGTTCCTGCTGCTGGTGTGAGGGACAGATTAGCGTTATATAAAATCATCTCATGCTAGTATAGGGAGAGGTTCCTGCTGCTGGTGTGAGGGACAGATTAGCATTAGAAAATCATCTCATACTGGTGTAGGGAGAGGTTCCTGCTGCTGGTGTGAGGGACAGATTAGCGTTATAAAATCATCTCATACTGGTGTAGGGGGAGGTTCCTGCTGCTGGTGTGAGGGACAGATTAGCGTTATATAAAATCATCTCATGCTAGTATAGGGAGAGGTTCCTGCTGCTGGTGTGAGGGACAGATTAGCATTAGAAAATCATCTCATACTGGTGTAGGGAGAGGTTCCTGCTGCTGGTGTGAGGGACAGATTAGCGTTTTAAAATCAACACATACTGGTGTAGGGAGAGGTTCCTGCTGCTGGTGTGAGGGACAGATTAGCGTTATAAAATAATCTCATACTAGTATAGGAAGATGTTCCTGCTGCTGGTGTGAGGGACAGATTACCGTTATAGAATCATCTCATATTAGTATAGGGAGAGGTTCCTGCCGCTGGTGTGAGGGATAGATTAGCATTATAAAATCATCTCATACTAGTATAAGGAGAGGTTCCTGAGGCTTGTGTGAGGGACAGATTACCGTTATAAAATCATCTAATAATAGTATAGGTAGAGGTTCCTGCTGCTGGTGTGAGGGACAGATTACTGTTATAAAATCATCTCATACTAGTATAGGGAGAGGTTCCTGCTGCTGGTGTGAAAGGCAGATTACCGTTATAAAATCATCTCTTACTAGTATAGGGAGAGATACCTGCCGCTGGTGTGAGGGATAGATTAGCGTTATAAAATCATCTCAGACTAGTATAGGGAGAGGTTCCTGCCGCTGGTGTGAGGGATAGATTAGCATTATAAAATCATCACATACTAGTATAGGGAGAGGTTCCTGCCGCTGGTGTGAGGGACAGATTACCATTATAAAATAATCTCACACTATTATAGGGAGAGGTTCCTGCTGCTGGTGTGAGGGACAGATTAATGTTATAAAATCATCTCATACTAGTATAGGAAGAGTTTCCTGCTGCTGGTGTGAGGGACAGATTAGCGTTATAAAATCATCTCATACTGGTGTAAAGAGAGGTTCCTGTTGCTGGTGTGAGGGACAGATTAGTGTTATAAAATCATCTCATACTGGTGTAGGGAGAGGTTCCTTCCGCTGGTGTGAGGGATAGATTAGCGTTATAAAATAATTTCATACTAGTATAGGGAAAGGTTCCTGATGCTCGTGTGAGGGATAGATTAGCGTTATAAAATCATCTCATACTAGTATAGGAAGGGGTTCCTGCTGCTGGTGTGAGGGACAGATTAGCGTTATAAAATCATCTCATACTGGTGTAGGGAGAGGTTCCTGCTGCTGGTGTTAGGGACAGATTACCGTTATAAAATCATCTCATACTGGTGTAGGGAGAGTTTCCTGCTGCTGGTGGGAGGACAGATTACCGTTATAAAATCATCTCATACTGGAGTAGGGAA
>BLSH010152821.1:195835-209901 GCA_018402905.1 Glandirana rugosa
GTAGGACTTTGTCTTCACCAAACCGTAGCCACGTGAGTTCGTTATAAAATCATCTCATACTAGTATAGGGAGAGGTTCCTGAGGCTGGTGTGAGGGATAGATTAGCATTATAAAATCATTTCATACTAGTATAGGGAGAGGTTGGGTGGCTGACAATGCCTCCAGTTCCTTCACATTGTCTCCCACCCAGTCCCTTGCTGAAAGCTTAGGGTTGGCACCTGAACCCCATGGCCATTTGTCTTTCACCTCAGCCCCTTGTAAATCAGCCAAATAGTCTGATCCCCAAGTCATGCAGCAGTCTCTTATGCTTTTTGATGACTCTGCTGGTGTGCATTCCATGGGCCATCCACATAGCCCTGCCCCAGAAGTGGAAGACATTGAGTGCACCGATGCCAAACCACTTCTGTTTCAGGATGAGGACATGGAAACACCACCGCAGCACGTCTCTGATGATGACAAAACTGCTGCGGCTTTCTACAGTGTGCAGACTGATAAGGAGGGCAGTGGTGAAGAGTGGGTGGAAGATGATGTGGAGGATGATGAGGTCCTAGACCCCACATGGAATGAAGGTCATGCGAGTAACATGTGCAGTTTGGAGAAAGAGGTGGTGGTCGCACGGAGGCACCAGCACAGCAAAAGAGGAAGCAGGTTGCAAAAGCGGAGCAACCGTCCCCTAGAGAGTATGCCTGCTACTACCCACCGCACCCAGGGCCCTAGCACACCAAAGGCAGCTCAAAGGAGTTTCCTGGTGGGGCAGTTCTTCAGACAATGTGCTAACGACAAGACACGAGAAATGTTCTAAACTCCAAGTTCTAAGTTCCAAATTTTCTTTATTCCGTATCGCGGTAATTTGGCAATTGCAGTAATTCGGAAATTCGTAGTAATTCGGCAATTGCAGTAATTCGGAAATTCAGAAGTTTGCGGTAATTTGGCAATTGCGGTAATTCGGAAATTTGCAGTAATTCGGAAATTTGCGGTAATTCGGCAATTGCGGAAATTCGCAGTAATTCGGCAATTTCGGTAATTCGGAAATTCGCCAATTGGAAAAGCCGAAAAAACAAAATTCGGAAATTTCATGATTCGGAAATCCTAAAATTCGAAAAACGCTAAGAATATTTGAAATAATAACTAATTAATAACTATTAAATTATAGGTATTGGAATTTCCTTGAAAGTTTGGCTGTTAGTGAACTTAAATATGAATTTTATCACTAATAGCCATACTGTCAAGAAAATGCCAATACCTATAACTTAATAGGTATTTATTATTATTTCAAATGTTTTTCTTATTTCCGAATTTCTGAATTTCGGAAATAAGGAAGATCATTTGAAATAATAGGTTATTAATGTATTATTTTAACTTATCATAAATAATAATAAGCTATTATTATTTCAAATGTTCTTTCTTATTTCCAGAAATTTGGAAATTTGGAAATAAGGAAGAACATTAGAAATAATAAGTAATTCATTTATTATTTTAACTTATTATAAATTATAATAAGCTATTATTATTTCAAATGTTCTTCTTTATTTCCGACTTTTGCAGTGTGTGACTGTACATATACATACATACATACAGTATACATATGTACAGTCACACACTGCAAAAGTCGGAAATAAGGAAGAACATTTGAAATAATAATAGCTTATTATAATTCATAATAAGTTAAAATAATAAATGAATAACTTATTATTTCAAATGTTCTTCCTTATTTCCAAATTTCCAAAATTCTGGAAATAAGAAATAACATTTGAAATAATAATAGCTTATTATTATTTATAATAAGTTAAAATAATACATTAATAACGTATTATTTCAAATGATCTTCCTTATTTCCGAAATTCGGAAATAAGAAAAACATTTAAATAATAATAAATACCTATTAAATTATAGGTATTGGAATTTTCTTGAAAATATGGGTATTAGTTATAAATTTCATACTTAAGTTCACTAACAGCAAAATTTTCAAGGAAATTCAATACCTATAATTTAATAGTTATGTATTATTATTTCAAACGTTCTTTCTTATTTCCGAATTTCGGAAATAAGGAAGAACATTTAAAATAATTAGTTATTAATTTATTATTTTTACTTATTATAAATTATAATAAGCTATTATTATTTCAAATGTTCTTTCTTATTTCCAAATTTCGGAAATAAGGAAGAACATTTGAAATAATAAGTTATTGATTTATTATTTAAAATTATAAATTATAATAAGCTATTATTATTTCAAATGTTCTTCCTTATTTCTGACTTTTGCAGTGTGTGACTGTATATATGCATACTGTATGAATGCTTGTGTGTATACTGGGTGTGTATATACTGTGTGTATATTGTATGTATACTGTGTGTCTACATACAATATACATACAATATACACACAGTATATACATACCCAGTATACACACACACATACCTACATACATACATACAGGATGCATATATACAGTCACACACTGCAAAAGTCAGAAATAAGGAAGAACATTTGAAAAAATAATAGCTTATTATAAATTATAATAAGTTAAAATAATATATTGATAACTTATTATTTCAAATGTTCTTCCTTATTTCCGAAATTCGGAAATAAGAAAGAACGTTTGAAATAATATTAATTTAATAGGAATTTATTATTATTTCATATGTTTTTCTTAATTCCGAATTTCCAAATTTCAGAAATAAGGTGGATCATTTGAAATAATTAGTTATTAATGTATTATTTTAACTTATTATAAATAATAATAAGCTATTATTATTTCAAATGTTCTTTCTTATTTCCATAATTTCTGAAATAAGGAAGAACATTTGAAATAATAAGTTATTAAATTATTATTTTTTTGTTCAATTAGTTTTATTATGTAAAGAAAAAACTGAGTCACTGAGTATAAATCAGCAATCACATCGGATAATACACATAGGAAAGGACAGTATACATAAGTAACTCAAACATCTATGTAAAGCCAACAAATAATCTAGAGTATAGGGGGATAAGACGGGGAGCAAGGGGGGGAGAAGTGGGAAATGGGCAAGAGAAAGAGAGAGAAGAAGAGAGGACAGAGAAAGCAAAAGAGGTCTCCTGCCTCCCAGGAGTAATGTAATCTACGATTGAAAAGTAACAGCATTTCCTATCTAAGACATTAGATCCGCATAGGAAGCAGTGTACAAAAATGCGAGCCAGCAGGACCAGATTTTCCAGGCTAAGGAAGATTTCCCACGATAATCATAGGTGAGATCTTCCATATGGTAGATATGGTCAACTGTGTGATGTGACTGTTTGATGGTAGGAATGGTAGGTTGTTTCCAATATTTGGGGATCAGTGACTTTGCTGCATTGAGAAGGTGGGGGGTGATTGATTTTTTATAGCTTCCTGCTGGCTCGCAAGTACAGTGAAATAACACCGTATAAGGGTCAGAGGGGATTGCCACCCCTTGAATTTTTTCAATCCAGTGCAAGATGTTTGTCCAATATGGGCGGATTAGCGGACATAGCCACCAGATGTGGGCATGGGTAGCTGTTTGCCCACAACCTCTCCAGCATAGATCAGAGGTAGTTGGGAAAGTTTTAATTAAATTATTATTTTCTTTTCAATAGTTTTTATTAAATTTTTCAAAACAAACATCAGTCTTACATCATCCATAGAAATCAGAGTATAATAATCCACATACAGTTAGGCAATTTTTAAATTACCATTGTTGCAACAACAAAAGACATTTTTTCAATGTAACTTCCACTACTGTGCACGAAAACCTTTTCCTGAATTGGTTAGCCCTTTACCTCTCTTCCAGCCTGGGTACCCCATGACCCCGCCCCCCCCCCACCCCTCTTGGGATCATACTGTGGGGGGAAGGAGCAGCGGCACGGGCCCAGGGGCCAACCAACCCTTATCATCTTTAACATATCCATCGGCACAACAAGGCCGCGTGGTAAATTGTTTTGTACATAAACTAGTTATTCCATTTAAAACCTGTTAGTGCACTTGTTGCCTACTTTAACTCATCTTTAATAATGAACACCTCCCTGCCCGAGAAGGGAGGTGTATGCTTAGTAGCAGGAGAGGAAAGACGGAAAAAGGAGAAGGGGGAGAATATATAGAGGAAGTAGAAAGGGTAGAAAAGTAAACAGAGGGAGAGAAAAGGGAAAGGATAGCAAGCATGAAAAGTAGAGAACCACAGTTGAATTATCCATCAACAGTACCACCAAATAAATTTACACAAGTCATCAGTAAGTATAATATAGCTTGACATCCGTGACATCCGTATTATACGTTCCCAGGAAACCTGGCCACCCACGTCTACCAATTGTTAGAGAATTGACATTCTTGTTTTTGATGCAGCTGCAAAGAACTTTTCGTAGGAGTAGTGGCTTTTAATTCTGTCCACCACCTCTGAGATATTGGGACGTCACGTTCCTATGCTGTACAGGGAACTTCTCTATATTTAAATTTAGTAATGCTAATGCTGGTTCTGGTTTTGATATCACTCCAGTTATATCTCCGATCAAAGCAAATACCTGCCTCCAAAAGCTTTGTAGGCTTTTGCATTCCCATAATGTATGAACCAATGTACCCTTTGAGCCGCAATCCCTCCAGCATAGCTTAGAGGAGTCTTTGTAAATTTTGCGACATTCTAATTGGGGACAGATAGCTTCTGTGCAGAATTTTCAAGTATTGGTCCCAATGGCTCACACAATGGGAATATTTATAAACACCCCTAATGGCTTTGCACCAGTTATCTACTGAGAATTCACAGCCTAGGTCATTCTCCCAATTAAGCATGCTGGATGTTTTAGAGGGGGTCAAGTTTTCTTGAAGTTTTGAATAGAACCAGGCGAGTCCTTTAGGTTTATTATATTCTTTTGTTAAGTAGTCCCATATTTTATTGTTTACTCTGCAACTAGTATTTTTATTACTGGATTTGTAATGGTTTATTTGAATCTCAGAGTACGGGTCTAAAGTAGGGTTTGGATGGACCGCCTCCGACTTTCCTCTTATTAATCTTAAATATCAAGAACTCATAAGAGTTTAAAGGTAGATCTCTGTGGGACAGCTGGCTGTCCTTATTAAGCAAATTGTGGATGTCACCCCAGGCTTGAAGCGTAGCTTCTATTGAGGGGAACTTTGGGCATTGAAGAGATGACCCCATCACTTTCACTAGTAAAAGAGATGGCAAGTCCCTCCCTGAAACTATAGCCCTCTCAATGTGAACCCACAGTTTGTCCAATTTTGGTTCAAACCAAGCTTTTAGTTGGTCTAGCAAGGCTGCGTAATAGTATTTGCGAATATTTGGGAGACCAGCTCCTCCCGTGCTGCGTTGTCTAAGTAGCATAGGGTAAGATAATTTTATCATTTTTCTCCCCCAGATATACTTTCTAAAGAGTGTATCTACCTGAGAAAAGAAAGTGGCTGGGATGCATATAGGAATAGTTCTAAAAATATATACAATTTTAGGTAATAGAGTCATTTTTAGAGCTGCTATTTTCCCTAACCAGGATAGCTCATGTGATGCTATGTGGTCCAGGTCTTTTTTTATCAGGTTCAGTAATAAGGGATAGTTGTTTTCGTAAGTGGTATTCGTAGGGTAAGAGAGATTGATCCCTAGGTAAGTAATTGTTTTAGTGGCCCATTGGAAGGGGAATTTCTCTTTCATTTTGGTTATTTTTTTGGCAGGTATAGCTATAGGTAATACAACAGATTTGGTGGTGTTTAGCTTGTAGTAGGACACTGAACCAAACCACTCCAGTAAATGTTGTACGTTTGAAAGGGAAGAAGCCGGGCTGGTCAGGGTCAGCACCACATCATCGGCGAACAGGCCAATTTTGTGCTCAAGACCTGCTATATGTATACCTTGGATGCTTTTATCCATTCTAATCCTCTCAGCCAGCGGCTCCATCACTAGCGAGAAGATCAGAGGAGAAAGCGGGCACCCTTGTCATATGCCGTTGGTTATTAAAATTTCCTAGACATAGCCTCGGACGTGAACACCCGTGCTGTAGGGTTAGTATACAGTGCCCTTAAAGCTGAGAGTATGGTGCCATGGAATCCAAATTTTTGTAGTGTGGATCTCTAGTAGCCCCAGTGAACCCGATCAAACGCTTTTTCGGCATCTAAAGTTAGGTCCACCGTGGGCTCTCCTCAAGACTCCGCCACTTTAAGTAGGTTGTGCATTCTGCGAGTACCGTCCGGAACCTGACGTCCCTTTACAAATCCAACCTGATCCGCCTTTTTCAGACCTGGGGTCACGTCCGATAGTCTGTTAGCCAGAATTCTAGCGTATATTTTTAGGTCGCTATTAAGCAACGATATAGGTCTGAAGTTTTCCGGGTAGTCTGGCTTCTTCCCTGGCTTGGGCAGTGCCACTATCACTGCTTGTAACATTTCCTCGGAAAAAGAGGCCAAATCGATTGCAGCATTAAATAGTCGTTTCATGTATGATATTAGTATACTTTGGAAAGCTCTATAATACTCAGCTGAAAAACCATCTTGACCTCGGGCTTTGTTAGGGGGCAGTGCTTGGATAGCCTGTTGTATCTCTTTTTCAGAGATGTCAGTATTCAGTTCTTGCAATATCTGGTTTTCAATGACTGGCAGATTGATTCCTTTTAAGAATTCATTTATATTAGCCTCTGTGGGCTGGGTTGTGGCCGTATCTTTTTGTAAGTTGTACAATTTCTCATAATAGCTGCAGAAGGCATTAGCTATGTCTGTGGGATGGTATACTTTGTTTTTGGTAGTAGGGTCATGCATATAGGATAGTTTTGCTTGTTGCTGGCGTTTGCGAATGTAAGCTGCTAAAAACTTCCCTGCCTTGTTCCCTTGTGTATAGTATGTTGCTTTAGTTTTCTGTAGGAGCTTTTGGTGGTCGGAAATTAGAAGTAGTCTAATGTCCTGTCTACAATGGAGTAATTTAGTGTAAACTTGGTCATCTGGTTGGGTTTTGTGGTGGGCCTCAAGCAATTTTAGATCTGCCAGCAAGGTGGTCAGCTTTTGAGACTTCTGCCTCTTTTCCCGGGACGCTGCTTGTATCAATAAACCTCTGCTAAAAGCCTTATGGGCGCACCATAGCGAAGTAATTTTCATATCTGGTTTATCATTAATTTCAAAGAAGTCCACGATCCGACCATGCAGCCTACCTCTTACCAGCTGATTTTTTAAAATAGCAAGGTTATTCCTCCACAGATGTGCAGGAGGTCCTTGTTGTAATTGTTTAATTTCTAGTGAGATAGGGGCATGGTCGGACCAGGTTAGAGAGTGGATTTTAGCCGCCACAACATTCTGCAGTAAAGCTAAATCTGACACAACCAAGTCAATTCGAGAGTAGGACTTGTGTGGTGCAGAATGATAGATATAATCCCGCTCATTTGAGTTCACACAACGCCATATATCATATAAATTGATGGAGTGCAGGAGTGGTTGCAGTTCCGTTCTGGGGCCTGTAGATGGCGGAGAACAGTCCAGTTGTTTGTTAACCACACAATTAAAGTCCCCACAGAAAAGCAGGTATCCTCTTTTAAGCTTTTCAACTTTTTTCTGGAGCGAGCGAACAAAACTCAGTTGTCCAGTATTGGGTGCGTATAAGTTCACAATAGTGTAGGTGACATTGTTCAAGTCACACACCAGTATAAGAAATCTCCCTGCCTTATCTTGAAGAAGTTCATGCAGTTGGAATGACACTTTCTGGTGTATAGCAATGAGAACCCCACATTTTTTCTTTTGTCCAGATGCCAAAAAGATGTAGGGGAATCTCTTATTTGTGCATTTAGGGTGCTTTTGGGCTGCGAAATGTGTCTCTTGGATGCATAATATGTCACTATTCAATTCCTTGGTCTCCCGCCACAGGGCACTTCTTTTGAAAGGGCTGTTGAGGCCATGTGCGTTTAGAGAAACAAATCTAAGTGCCATTACAGTGGGTTTAGGAGTGCATATGTGTATGATGATGTACCTTGGCAAAACATTGGGTGTCGGCCATACCTGGTTTCAGGGCTCTTATTATCCAGTTCTTGACTTTGGCGACTTTGGATGTGTGGTAGAAGAAGCTTGCGATGGTTCGGTTCTCAGTATCCATTTTCCATACAGATAGCAAGGGTGGTATAGAGAGGAAAGAAGAAAAAAAGAACATAAACAATGATCCACAAAAAATAGTTCAAGTAAAAAAAGGAAAAACATTCCTTAACTTGCGATGAATTTCGCATATGAACAGGGGGTTACGGTTCCAGTCATTCCATTTTCAATATCTTTCGTGTTCTAGACCTGGCAGGAGTTATATAGATGAAAGCTGACCTGGCTCAGGTTGCCTCTTTCTGTCTCCACTCTGGAGAGACTCGGCCTGGAGGAGACCTAACTTGTATGTCTGCCTTTTCCTGGGGTAACATACCCCAAGATTTTGTCAGACGGAGACCCTCCTCCAGAGATCTGATTACAAATGTGCGGTCTTTCCTGACTATAAGCAATTTAGTAGGGAAGCCCCAGGAATAAGGTACTTGATTGTTGCGCAGCAGCTTAGTAATCGGAATAAGCTTCTTCCTTGCCATCATAGTGTACTGTGATAGGTCAGCATATATGGAGAGGCCCCCGTAGGGGTCTAGCAGAGGGGACATCTATCTAGCAACTTTCATTAAATCCTCTTTTGCATGAAAAAAATGTATTCGAGCAATGACATCTCTAGGGATTTTGTGAGGCAAATGTTTGGACTTAGGAAGTCTATGGGCCCTGTCTATGATCAGTTTGCACGATGGCAAGTCTGGTAGCAGAGAGGCCATTAACTGTACAAATTGGCGTAGCTCGCTTGGTGGTACGGATTCCGCCACCCCCGCAACTTAACGTTATTTCTGCGAGCCCTGTCCTCCATTTCCGCCATTTTGGCACGTAAATCTTCCAGCTCATCCTCTTTGTCATTGTGGGCATCCACCAGCTCATTAAGTGCAGACGCGAATTCCGCCATTTTTTGTTCCACGTGGTCTACCCTGTCTCCTATTTCATTGATGTCTGCTCTAATTTTAGTAACACAGTCCATCATGTCCCTGTGCACTGATCCCCTCAGCGACACTAACATCTCCCTCATGGTAGTGTCACTTAATGGCTGACCTGTTGTGGGGAAGTCATTTATCTGCTCAATAAACTCAGCCGTGCTGTCCTGGGAGCAGTCTCTTCCCTGCCTCTCTCCTGCGTATGTGTGGGAAGATGACTTCCTTTGTGTCGACTTATAAGGGCTTTGGATTGGTGTGTGTTCTGTAGAGGATCTATCGCTGTTGCAGGGGGAGAGGGATCCCGTCGTATCTCTCTGCCCGAATCCCCTCTTACCTCCCCGAGTTACAACCGCACCGCCTCGATTCTCCAGGCTGTCGGCGCCATCTTGAGAGAGCGGCGTGCTCGCCGCTACAAAGAAATCTGTCAGCTTCCTAGGACGGCTGCCTGATTTTCTCCTCCCCATAGTGTCCAGAATGATTGCCTGATCCTCTTGTAACCTGCCCGGTCAAAACACTCTGTTTATTGTCGCTACCTAGCGATGGAAGAGCTGAGACTAGTGGAGCTCCTCTTTCATGTGGCCATCCACCTCGGCTGCCAGCCACGCCCCCCTAAATTATTATTTTAACTTATTATAAATTATAATAAGCTTTTATTATTTCTGTGTGTTACTGTACATATACATATAATACAATAATAACTATTATTATTTCAAATGTTCTTTCTTAATTCAAGAATGTCAATGTAATAATAATTTATTAATTTATTATTTTAACTTATTATAAATTATAATAACCTATTATTATTTCAAATGTTCTTCCTTATTTCCGACTTTTGCAGTGTGTGACTGTACATATGCATACTGTATGTATGTATGTATGTATGTATATATACAGTCACACACTGCAAAAGTTGAAAATAAGGAAGAACATTTGAAATAATAATAGCTTATTATATTTATAATAAGTTAAAATATTAAATTAATAACTTATTATTTCAAATGTTCTTCCTTATTTCCGAATTTCTGAAATTTTGAAAATAAGAAAGAACATTTGAAATAATAATAGCTTATTATTATTTATAATAAGTTAAAATAATATATTAATAATGTAATATTTCAAATGATCTTCCTTATTTCCGAAATTCAGAAATTCGGAAATAAGAAAAACATTTGAAATAGTAATAAATAACTATTAAATTATAGGTACTGGAATTTTCTTGAAAATATGGCTATTAGTGATGAATTTCATCTTTAAGTTCACTAACAGCCAAACTTTCAAGGAAATTTCAATACCTATAATTTAATAGTTACTTATTATTATTTCAAATGTTTTCTCTTATTTCTGAATTCCGGAAATAAGGAAGAACATTTGAAATAATAAGCTATTGATTTATTATTTTAAATTATAAATTATAATAAGCTATTATTATTTCAAATGTTCTTCCTTATTTCCGACTTTTGCAGTGTGTGACTGTATATATGCATACTGTATGTATGTGTGTGTGTGTATACTGGGTGTGTATATACTGTGTGTAATTGTATGTATATTGTATGTATACTGTGTGTATACATACAATATACATACAATATACACACAGTATATACACACCCAGTATACACACACACACATACCTACATACATACATACAGTCACACACTGCAAAAGTCGGAAATAAGGAAGAACATTTGAAATAATAATAGCTTATTATAATTTATGATAAGTTAAAATAATAAATGAATAACTTATTATTTTAAATGTTCTTCCTTATTTCTGAATTTCTGAAATTATGGAAATAAGAAAGAACATTTGAAATAATAATAGCTTAGTATTATTTATAATAAGTTAAAATAATATATTAATAACGTATTATTTCAAATGATCTTCCTTATTTCTGAAATTCGGAAATAAGAAAAACATTTAAAATAATAATAAATTCCTATTAAATTATAGGTATATGAATTTTCTTGAAAATATGGCTATTAGTGATAAATTTCATATTAATGTTCACTAACAGCCAAACTTTCAAGGAAATTGCAATACCTATAATTTAATAGTTATTTATTATTATTTCAAACGTTCATTCTTATTTCCGAATTACGGAAATAAGGAAGAACATTTGAAATAATAAGTTATTAATTTATAATTTTAACTTATTATAAATTATAATAAGCTATTATTAGATATAAAATCCCACAAAAAAAGACCTCCTGATTAGAGTTGAGCGAACCCGGACTGTAAAGTTCGGGTCCATACCGAACTTTGGGGTGTCCGGGACCGGACCCGAACTCAGACTTTTCAAAAAAATTCTGGGTTTGGGTCCGGGGTTCTGGTAATTTTACCAAAAGTTCTGAAAATTGCTGTAAAAAAGTCCAGGAAAGTCCTAGAGGTCTGCAAAAGGAAGGAAAATGGGGGTAAGGGTGGGACAAGTGCCCTACAAAGAAATGGGGACAGAGAAATAACTAAAAGCATTTTTAAAAAAATAAAAAATGGAGGTGGATGTGGACATCTTCAAACTGGGTCTGAAAAGTATTAATTAACGATAGAAGCCATATAACTGTTCTAAAATCATCTTCAAACTGTGTCAAAAAAGTATAAATAAGCCGGGAGAACCCATATCACTGTTCTGCAAACATCTGGAAACTGTGTGTGTCACTTTAAATAAAACCGGGACTAACTGAACTACTGTGCTGCAAACATCTGGAAACTGTGTGTAACACTTTAAAACCGGGAGAAACCATATCACTGTTCTGCAAACATCTGGAAACTGTGTGTGTCACTTTAACTCAAACCGGGACAAACTGAACTACTGTTCTGCAAACATCTGGAAACTGTGTGTGTCCCTTTAAATAAAACCAGGACTAACTGAACTTCTGTTCTGCAAACATCTGGAAACTGTGTGTGTCACTTTAAATAAAACCGGGACTAACTGAACTACTGTTCTGCAAACATCTGGAAACTGTGTGTAACACTTTAACAAAAACCAGGGCAAACCCATATCACTGTTCTGCAAACATCTGGAAACTGTGTGTGTCACTTTAACTCAAACCGGGACAAACTGAACTACTGTTCTGCAAACATCTGGAGACTGTGTGTGTCACTTTAACTCAAACCGGGACTAACTGAACTACTGTTCTGCAAACATCTGGAAACTGAGTGTGTCACTTTAACTCAAACCGGGACTAATTGAACCACTGTTCTGCAAACATCTGGAAACTGTGTGTGTCACGTTAAATAAAACCGGGACTAACTGAACTACTGTTCTGCAAACATCTGGAAACTGTGTGTAACACTTTAACAAAAACCAGGGCAAACCCATATCACTGTTCTGCAAACATCTGGAAACTGTGTGTGTCACTTTAACTCAAACCGGGACAAACTCAACTACTGTTCTGCAAACATCTGGAGACTGTGTGTGTCACTTTAACTCAAACTGGGACTAACTGAACTACTGTTCTGCAAACATCTGGAAACTGAGTGTGTCACTTTAACTCAAACCGGGACAAACTGAACTACTGTTCTGCAAACATCTGGAAACTGTGTGTGTCACTTTAAATAAAACCGGGACTAACTGAACTACTGTTCTGCAAACATCTGGAAACTGTGTGTAACACTTTAACAAAAACCGGGGCGAACCCATATCACTGTTCTGCAAACATCTGGAAACTGTATGTATCACTTTAACTCAAACCGGGACAAACTGAACTACTGTTCTGCAAAGATCTGGAAACTGTGTGTGTCACTTTAACTCAAACCGGGACAAACTGAACTACTGTTCTGCAAACATCTGGAAACTGTGTGTAACACTTTAACCACTTGAATACAGGGCGTTTATACCCCCTTCCTGCCCAGATCAATTTTCAGCTTTCAGCGCTCTCACACTTTGAATGACAATTACTCTCTCATGCTACACTGCACCCAAACAAAATTTGTATCATTTTTTTCACACAAATAGAGCTTTCTTTTGGTGGTATTTAAGAACCTCTGGGTTTTTTATTTTTTGCGACATAATTGAAAAAAGTGCAAAAATTTTGAAAAAAAAACACTTTTTTTCGTTTCTGTGATAAAATTTTGCAAATAAGTAATTTTTGTCCATAAATTTTGGCCAAAACCTATACTGCTACCTATCTTTGGTAAAAATAACCCAAATAAGTGTATATTATTTGGTCTGTGTGAAAGTTATAGAGTCTACAAGCTATGGTGCAAATCATTGAAAATTGATCACACCTGATGCACTGATGGCCTGTCTCATTTCTTGAGGTCCTGAAATGTTGGGAAAGTACAAATACCCCCCAAATTACCCCTTTTTGAAAAGTAGACATTCCAAGGTATTTAGTAAGAGGCATGGCGAGTTTTTTGAAGTTGTACTTTTTTCCCACAATTCTTTGGAAAATTAAGAAATTATTATTATTATTTTCTTTTGCACAAAATTGTCAAAACAACAAGTTATTTCTCACACACAGCATATGCATACTTCCAATTACACCCCAAAATACATTCTGCTACTGTCCCAGAGTATGGCGATACCACATGTGTGAGACTTTTTCACAGCCTGACCACATAGAGAGGTCCAACATGCAGGGAGCACCGTCATGCATTCTAGGAGCAGAATTTTCACATCTAATTTCCTAACGACCTATTACACTTTTGAAGGCCCTGGAGAACCAGGACAATGGAATTACCCACAAAATGACCCCATTTTCGAAAGCAAACACCCCAACATATAATCTATGAGGCATTATGAATTTTTTGAATGGTTCATTTTTTTTCACAAGTCTTGGAAATACGTGGAAAGAAAATGAAAACGCTTTTATTATCTAATATACAACCCCACAAACGAAAGCTTTTACCCCAGTAAAACACCCATTAAGGTAACAGGACCAAGAGGTCCCGGAAGTTTTCACATTATCCAGCAATCCTTTAATCTACACTTTTAAGACGAGGATCTTACGTACTGCCACGAGGGACGTACAACCTGGAGAGATACACCAGTCCGACACTTTTTCAGAGTGTGTACACCATAGCGGTATGAGACCCTGTCATCGTCTTACATAAAACCCCACATTAACCTTCATACGTATACGACACACACTCTTTATTGAACAAC
>BLSH010152821.1:212363-227950 GCA_018402905.1 Glandirana rugosa
CCCTTCCCATTTTTTTATTTGATTTTAATTTATTTTCCCTATCCCCATTTTTTTGTAGGGCACTTGCCCTAGTTTGAAGATGATTTTACAACAGTTATATGGCTTCTACCGTTAATTAATACTTTTCAGACACAGTTTGAAGATGATCCACATTCACCTCCATTTTTGCATTTTTTTATGTTTTTTTTTTTTTTTTAATATTTAAAGTTATTTCCCTGTCCCCATTTCTTTGTAGGTCACTTGTCCCACCCTTACCCCCATTTCCTTCCTTTTGCAGCCCTCTAGGGCTTTCCAGGACTTTGTTACAGCCATTTTTGTGCCTAAAAGTTCGGGTCCCCATTGATTTCAATGGAGTTCGGTGTCCGTGCGATCGTTCGGGTTCCGTCCGGACCCGGACCCGGACTTTGTCCCGAAGTTCGGCCGGACCAGCAGAACCCGAACTTCCAGAGGTTCGCTCAACTCTACTAATAACATCTCCCATTTTTCTTCCATTTGCAGCCCTCTAGCACTTTCCAGGACTTTTTTACAGCCATTTTTGTGCCGAAAAGTTTGGGTCCTCATTGACTTCAATGGGGTTCGGGGTCCGGGGTCAAGTTCGGGTAACGTTCGGTACCGAACCCGAACGTTTCCGCGAAGTTCGGCCGAACCCGCCAAACCCGAACATCCAGGTGTTCGCTCAACTCTAATTATAAATTATAATAAGCTATTATTATTTCAAATGTTCTTCCTTATTTCGGTTTTTGCAGTTTGTGACTGTATATATGCATACTGTATGTATGTATGTGTGTGTATACTGGGTGTGTATATACTATGTGTATATTGTATGTATACTGTGTGTATACATACAATATACATACAATATGCACACAGTATATACACACCCAGTATACACATACCTACATACATACATACAGTTTGCATATATACAGTCATACACTGCAAAAGTCGGAAATAAGAAAGAACATTTGAAATAATAATAATAGCTTATTATAATTTATAATAAGTTAAAATAATAAATTAATAACTTATTATTTCAAATGTTCTTCTTTATTTCCAAAATTCGGAAATAAGAAAGAACGTTTGAAATAATAATAACCACTTCCTTACTGGGCACTTAAACCCCCCTCCTGCCCAGACCAATTTTCGGCTTTCAGCGATGTCGCACTTTGAATGACAATTGCGCGGTCGTGCGGCGTTGTACTCAAACAACACTTTTATCATTTTTTTCCCACAAATAGAGCTTTCTTTTGGTGGTATTTGATCACCTCTGCGGTTTTTATTTTTTGCGCTATAAACAAACAAAGAGTGATGATTTTGAAAAAAGAACTTTTTTTTGCTTTTTTGCTATAATAAATATCCAAAAAAAAATATAAAAAAGAAAATGATTCATCAGTTTTGGCTGATATATATTCTTCTACATATTTTTGGTTAAAAAAATCGCAATCTGCGTATTTTGATTGGTTTGCGCAAAAGCAGTTGCGCCTACAAACATGGGAATTGATTTATTCCGTTTTTACAATTTTTTTTTTTTACTAGTAATGGTGGCGATCTGCGATTTTTATCGGGACTGCGATATTGCAGCGGACATGTCGGACATTATTTACACATTTTTGGGACCAATGACATTTATACAGCGATCAGAAATTTAAATGTTCACTGATTACTGTATAAATGTCATTGGCAGTGAAGGGGTTAACCTGCAGAGGGCAGTGAAAGGGTTAACAGCGTTCCCTGGGTGTGTTCTAACTGTGGGGGGATGGGCTGGTCGGGACATAACAGATCTAACTGATCCCGGTGACAGGGATCAGTAGATCTGGTATGTCCCATTCACAGAACGGAGAACCGCCGGTTTACATTGGCGGTTCCCCTTTCTGAGGCTGCTACAAGTGATCGGCGACGTCCGCCTGACCCGTGGGCACGCCCACGCAGCGTGCGGCGGTAGCGAGAGCACGCCACCGCAGGCTGCGAGTGCACGGGGAGAGCACGCACGAGGCAGGGCGTCCATGGACGTCCTCCCGAATTTTCAGAGCCGCGCTGTAGCCGTCTTTCGGCTATAGCGCAGTTCTGTACTGGTTAAATAACTATTAAATTATAGGTATTGAAATTTCCTTGAAAGTTTGGCTGTTAGTGAACTTAAATATGAAATTTATCACTAATAGTCATATTTTCAAGAAAATTCCAATACCTATAATTTAATAGGTATTTATTATTATTTCAAATGTTTTTCTTATTTCCGAATTTCCAAATTTCAGCAATAAGGAAGATCATTTGAAATAATATGTTATTAATGTATTATTTTAACTTATTATAAATAATAATAAGCTATTATTATTTCAAATATTCTTTCTTATTTCCAGAATTTCAGAAATTCTGGAAATAAGAAAGAACATTTGAAATAATACTAGCTTATTATTATTTATAATAAGTTAAAATAGTATATTAATATCGTATTATTTCAAATGATCTTCCTTATTTCCAAAATTTGGAAATTCAGAAATAAGAAAAACATTTGAAATAATAATAAATACCTATTAAATTATAGGTATTGGAATATTCTTGAACATATGGCTATTAGTGATAAATGTCATATTTAAGTTCACTAACAGCCAAACTTTCAAGGAAATTTCAATACCTATAATTTAATAGTTATTTATTATTATTTCAAACTTTCTTTCTTATTTCCGAATTTCGGAAATAAGGAAGAACATTTGAAATAATAAGTTATTCTTTTATTATTTTATCTTATTATAAATTATAATAAGCTATTATTATTTCAAATGTTCTTTCTTATTTCTGCATTTCGGAAATAAGGAAGAACATTTGAAATAATAAGTTATTGATTTATTATTTTAAATTATAAATTATATTAAGCTATTATTATTTCAAATGTTCTTCCTTATTTCTGACTTTTGCAGTGTGAGACTGTATATATGCATACTGTATGTATGTGTGTGTGTATACTGGGTGTGTATATACTGTGTGTATATTGTATGTATATTGTATGTATACGGTGTGTATACATACAATACACATACAATATACACACCCAGTACACACACACACACATACCTACATACATACATACAATATGCATATATACAGTCACACACTGCAAAAGTCAGAAATAAGGAAGAACATTTGAAATAATAATAGCTTATTATTATTTATAATGAGTTAAAATAATACATTAATAAGTTACTTATTATTTCAAATGATCTTCCTTATTTCCAAAATTCGGAAATAAGAAAAATATTTGAAATAATAATAAATACCTATTACATTATAGGTATTGGAATTTTTTTGAAAATATGGCTATTACTGATAAATTTCATATTTAAGTTCAGCCAAACTTTCAAGGAAATTCCAATACCTATAATTTAATAGTTATTAGTTAGTTATTATTTCAAATGTTCTTAGTTATTTTCAAATTTTCGGATTTCCGAATTTCTGAATTTCCGAATTTCAGATTTTCGGCTTTTCCAATTTCCGAATTTCTGAATTACCGCAATTGCCGAATTACCGCGAATATCCGAATTACCGCAATTGCTGAATTACCGCGATGTTCCAAATATTTGAATTTCCAAATCACCGCAATTCCCGAATTACCGCGGATTTCCGAATTTCCGAATTACCGCAAATTTCCGAATTTCGGATTTCCAAATTTTATAATTTCCGAATTCCAAATTTTTTTAATTTCCAAATTTCCGAATTCCGAATTTTTTGAATTTCCGAATCTCCGAAAAATGAAAAAAACTAATTTTTTAGTCACAATGTGACAGCAACACCACCATGTCCGTCACCATCCTCAAGCATTTCCACACCATGGTCCCATTGAAGCTTACAGCTGTCCATCTCCCAAACACTGGAGAGAAAGAGGAAGTACCCTACTACCCACTTGCGATCCCTGGCCCTGAATGCCAGCATTTCAAAATTCCTGACCTTTGAAATGCTGTCATTCCATCTGGTGGTCACAGACAGTTTTAAAAACCTGATGGCGGTGGCTGTCACACAGTACGTGGTTCCCAGCCGCCACTACTTTTCCAGGGGAGTCATCCTTTCCCTGCACAAACAAGTCGGGGACAAGATTAAGTGTGCACTGCGCAACGCCATCAGTGGCAAGGTCCACATAACAACTGATACATGGACCAGTTTGCACGGGCAGGGATGCTATATTTCGCTAACTGCACACTGGACAAATGTAGTGGTGGGTGGGTCTGAGGCGGATAGCAGTTTGGCGTATGTCCTTCCGCCACCGAGGATGGCAGGGCATTTCTCTTTGCCTCCTGTTGCCTCCTCCTCCTACTCTGCTTCCTCCTCCTCCTCTACCACCTCCTCATCTGCTCAGCGTAACACCTTCACCACCAACTTCAGCACATCCAGGGGAAAACGACAACAGGCTGTTTTAAAACTGATATGTTTGGGGGATAAACCCCACACTGCGCAGGAGCTTTGGAAAGGCATTGAACAACAGACCGATGAGTGGTTGTTGCCACTGAGCCTCAAGCCCGGCCTGGTGGTGTGCGATAATGGGCGAAATCTCGTAGCAGCTCTGGGCCTAGCCGGTTTGACGCACATCCCTTGCCTGGGGCATGTGCTGAATTTGGTGGTGTAGAAATTCCTAAAAACTACCCGGATATGTCAGAGCTGCTGCAGAAAGTGTGGGCCATCTGTGTGTGCTTTCGGCATTCTCACCCTGCTGCCGCTCACCTGGCTGCGCTGCAGTGGAACTTCAGCCTTCCCGCTCACCGCCTCCTATGCCACGTGCCCACAAGGTGGAACTCCACCTTGCACATGCTGGAGAGACTGCGTGAGCAGCAGCAGGCAATAGTGGAGTTTCAGCTGCAGCATGCACGTGTCAGTCGCTCTGCAGAACAGCAGCACTTCACCACCGAGTGGGCCTCCATGTGAGACCTGTGTACCATATTGCGGTGTTTCGAGTACTCCACCAACATGGCCAGTACCGATGATGCTGTTCTCAGTGTTACTATCCCACTTCTATGTCTCCTTGAAAAAACACTTTGGGCGATGATGGAAGAAAATATGGCACAGGAGGAGGAGGAAGAGGGGTCATTTCCACGGTTATCAGGCCAGTCATTCACAAGTGGCTCGGAGGGTGGGTTCCTGCACCAGCATAGGCCAGGTAAAAAATTTTCAAGCCAGGGCACAGTTCTGGAGGATGAGGAGGAGGAGGATGAGGAACAGTGTTCACAGCAGGGTGGCACCCAACGCAGCTCGTGAGCATCACTGGAGTGTGGCTGGGGGGATACGGAGGACACAGATGATACACCTCCCACAGAGGACAGTTTGTCTGCCTCTGGGCAGCCTGGCACACGTGAGCAACTTTATGCTGCAGTACCTTTGCAACGACAGCCGAGTTGCCCACATTGTAACTTGTGCTGATTACTGGGTGGCCACCCTGCTGGATCCCCGTTACAAGGACAAAGTGCCATCCTTAATTCCCTCACTGGAGCATGATCAGAAAATGCGTGACTACAAGCGCACGCTGGTAGACCCGCTGCTGAGGGCATTCCCAAATGACACCGGGGGCTCAGTGGAAGCACAAGGCGAAGGCAGAGGTGGAGGAAGAGGTCGCCAAAGCAGCTGTGGCACCGCCAGCACCTCAGAAGGCAGGTTAAGCATTGCCGAAATGTGAAAAAGCTTTGTCAGCAGCACGCCACAACAAACAGCACCACCAGCTGATAGGCAACGTCTTAGCAGGAGGCAGAATTTCAGCAACATGGTGGAACAGAATGTGTGCACACGCCTACACGTACTGACTGATGGGTCTGCCCCATTCAACTTCTGGGTCTCCAAATTGGGCACATGGCCTGAGCTTGCCCTTTATGCCTTGGAGGTGCTGGCCTGCCCTGACTTTCCAATCTCTACATGGGTTGGTGGGAACGTGGTCACATTTTTGGAGAGGAGAATCCTTTCAGAGACCAGATCGTCTTATATTTTCATTATATAGACGATCTGATCTTTATTTGTCGATGGGTGGATCTGGATTCATTTTTGTGCTAAACCACAATACATGTAATTTACATTTCATGGGACAGCTTAATAGCAATACAATTAATTTTTTAGATGTAAAATTAACCGGCAATAAGGATGGCATTGTTGCTTGTGATTTGTACAGGAAAAAAATAGTTGGCAACAGCATATTACATGCTCGCTCCAGTCATCCCCACCACACCATCAAAGGGATTCCCATGGGTCAGTTCCTAAGGGTGCGTCGAATATGCAGTGACGACGCTGCCTTTGAGGAAAAAGCCTCTGAGCTTTATGATCGTTTTTTAGCGAGAGGATATCCAGAATGGTCCCTAAATAGAGCCTTAATGAATGCAAGAAAAAAGAGTAGGAAAGGTTTACTTTTCAAATCTAATAAATCATTGTTCAAAGCAAAAAACAACGGAGTCCATATATCATCCTTAACCACTTCCCGCCCGGCGCATTGACAAATGACGTCCGGGCGGGTGGCTCATTATCATGACTGGACGTCTATTTCCTCTTTTCCTCTGCTCAGGTCTGCTCTCCTGACAGGGGGGGGGGGCTGCGCTGAATGTTTATCAGCGCAACCACCCTCAGGATCACCCCACTGGACCACCAGGGAGCCGGATCAGGACCACCAGGGAGCCCCCCTCCCAGGACATCACAATGAGGCCACCCCGGACCACCAGAGAAGGCGCACAGAGGCCGCCCAGGACCACCAGGGAGCCCCCACTAGACCACCAGGTAAGGGCAATTTTATGCACTGTAGGGATGGCACTGTGCCCATGTATGCCTGCCAGTGCCATCCCTAACAGTGCTTGTTGCACCAGTGCTCACCACTGTCACCTATAAGTGTCCACCTGTGCCCACCTGTGCCACCTATCAGTGACCCCCTGTGCCACCTATCAGTGCCCGCCTGTGCCACCTAAAAGTGCCCACCTGTGCCACCTAACAGTGCCCCCTATCAGTGCCCATCAGTGCCCAGTGCCACTTATCAGTGCCACCTAGGAGTGTCCATTAGTGCCGCATATCAGTGCCACGTATCAGTGCCCATCAGTGTTGCTTGTGAGTGCCGCCATCAGTGCTGCATATTTGCCCCAACATCCGTGCAAGCTTATCAGTGCCACCTCATCAGTGCCAATCTGTACTGTCTCATCAGTGCCCGTCAGTGTAGCCTCATCGGTGCCCATCAGTGTAGCCACATCAGTGCCCGTCAGTGAAGGAGAAAATGTACTTTATACAAATTTTTGTGACAGAAACAAAGAAAAATGGTTTTTTTTTCAAAATTTTTGGTCTTTTTGTGTTATAGCGCAAAAAATAAAAAATGCAGGGGTGATCAAAATACCACCAAAAGAAAGCTCTATTTGTGGGAACAAAATTATAAAAATCTTGTTTGGGTACAACGTCGCACGACCGCGCAATTCTCATTCAAATCGCAACAGCACTGAAAACTGAAAATTGGTCTGGGCAGGAAGTGTTCTAAGTGCATGGTATTGAAGTGGTTAAATATAGTAATCAATATACAGAAATTAAACGAATAATTAATAAACATATGCCAATTCTTTATAATGACTCCACTTGCTCTAAAATTTTGGACCAGGGTGCCAAAATAGTTGCCAGGCGAGCCAAAACTTTGGGCAACTTTCTGTCCCCCAGTCTCTATGATCCCACACCACATGGGACCCAGCCACTCACATGGTTACATTTCAAGGGCAACTTTAGATGTGGTGGCAGTGACTGTTTGAGCTGTTCCCACATACTGTCTGGTAACACTTTTAAATGCTCGGTTGATGACATATTTTCTTCTATAGATAAGTTTTACAACTGCAACACATGTTATGTAATCTATGTCATCACCTGCGCCTCCTGTTCCATACAGTATGTGGGCAGGACGACCCGGAGATTTAGGGACAGGTTCCGAGAACACCTGGCAGACATTAGGAACAATAAATCTACCAATGTAGCGTGCCACTACAATCAGATGCATGGAGGTGATTCCTCATTGCTACAGGTTCAGATAGTGGAAAAAGTTTAAATAGGTAGAAGGGGGACATTTTTCGCCTCCTATGCAAACGTGAGGTTTTCTGGATTTACAAGCTCAAGAGCAGAAAACCTCACGGTTTAAATTTTGAGTGGGATGTTACACATTTTTATGACAACTAAAATTTCCAAGTTGGGATGACTGTGCTTTCTGCCTTACATCACGTGTCAGAATGTTTTTTAACAATTGAATTTGATTTACAATATCCAGTGTTTTGGTTAATATGACACCTGATGTTTGTGCAGATCTATACAATCACTCTGGCCATACATGGTACAATTGGTAGCAATTGTATCGATTTGGTTTGATGTAAGGGATTGTCCTTCTTTTTTCTTCCCCTTTAGCCTTTGCTTCAGGGGTTTCTGTGAATGAACGTCGGAGGGATTCATTGTATTACTCTGCAAATTTATAATATAATTATGCTATAATGTGATACAATATGATCATTTAATTTTTCATCTTTATTTTTCAATTTTTGTGCATATTGGTTGTGTTCATCGGACTTCATTCTCCGCATAATATATTTTTCATTTATATTTTACCATGAATGAACTAACATCTATTCAAATTAATATACAATCTTTAATGCAGAGGTGTTGCCAGAGTTTGTTTGCAAGGTTGTAACAGTTCTCAAATAATGTGTACATTTAACTCTATGGTTTCAGCTTCCTTGCCATCATACTCCAGATTTTGGCATTTGGTTTTAACCAAGCAAAAAGAAATTTTTTCGGACATTTTTTCTGATTCTTGTCTATTATTGTCTATGTTTTCCAGCACGGTTGACATTTTTTCGATTTTCTCAATTTTTTATATACTACTATGTAATTGTTCCTGATTCTTTATTGGAGTGGAGATTTGTTCCTTTCTGCTGGAGTGCATGTGATTTTTTGATTTTGTGAACACAATGTATTTTTGTTTTGTTTAAGCTCAATTTTTAAACATTTCAACTTCATTTATTCTGTTGTTTGTAATTGTGTTTCACTTGACACATGATTTTGTTGCAATGCGAACCCTGCCCTCACTATGACAGGTGCTCTGCATTCAGGCACTCAGCATCCAATTTGTTCAAGGTACACAGATGATTAATTTACACTCTGCTATATATATCATTGTTTGTTTGCTGTTTGTCAGATTATGACTAAGCGGACCTAGTCTCCGTGAAACGCGTCAATCATTTTCCTTTGTCATGTATGTTCCTGTGGCATGTTGTAACATTCCGTGATTTTTGGAATAAACAATCTTTTTTTCCTTTATTGGTGATCGTGCTGTCAACTCCACTTTTTTGATGTTTCCATTGATCGGTGCACGAACTGGACGAGCACACACCTGATTGGGGATCTACATTCTCACCTGGAGCGGCTTCCCATCCTGTCTCTGTTTGACTCTGCCCTGCAGCCAGTGTATTGTCTGAACATGTGTTTAGCACGGCAGGGGGCGGTATCACAGACAAGCGCAGCCGCCTGTCCGCAGCCAACATGGACAAGCTAACCTTTATTAAAATGAACCATGCCTGGATCCCACAAGACTTGTCTGTACCTTGTGCAGAATAGCCATTTATACGGGCCGTATTGTTTTTTTTAAAAATATGTCTCAATATTTTGGGGGCTACCCTCCTCCTCCTCCTCCACCGCCACTTCCACCGCCTACACCGCCACGGTCACCGCCTCATCAACCTACTATTCCACATCCATCTCCTCATCTTTTTTTTTTATGTGATTTAAAGTTACTTCCCTATCCACATTTGTTTGCAGGGCACTTGTCCTACTCTTTCCCCCATTTTGCTTCCTTTTGCAGCCCTCTAGCCCTATCCAGAACTTCTTTAGAACCATTTTTGTGCCCAAAAGTTCGGGTCACCATTGACTTCAATGGGGTTTGGGGTTCGGGGTCAAGTTCAGGTCAAGTTCGGGGCCGAACTCAAACTTTTTTGTGAAGTTCGGCTGAACCCGCCAAACCCGAACATCCAGGTGTCCGCTCAACTCTAATCCTTATATATGCTGGAATGCCCACAAAGCATTTCTTGGAGGTCTCCTTATTAAGTTGGGGCCTGGGAGAAAAGAGAACGCAATGCTACCACTTCTAAGTTGCTCGATCATATTCGCTCCTAGGGAACGATCTGATGAATGCTAGAAAATCATTGAGTGAGCACCTACATTTGAATTTTGACATTTACCTAAAGAAATCAAAACTAAATTTATATGCACATCACAATAAGCCAGCTGCCTTCCTTGCAAAACAGCTCAAACGCCACTTAGTACATTCTAAAATCCCCTACCTTCTCTCCTCCAACAAGACTCGCCTCACAAATCCTAAAGACATAACTCAGCCAATTTTATGCTAAGCTATACAATCTCACGTCATCAGGCGAAGCCCCACCACCCTCACTAGCTGATATATCTCAATTTTTAGATAACCTAACTCTGCCGTCGCTATCTGCCGAACAGTCACAAACCATCTCTAATCCCTTTTCTGAAATAGAAATTGAAAAAGCCATAGCTTCTCTACCACTACATAAAGCCCGAGGGCCAGATGGATTTAGCAATGAATACTACAGACAATTTTCAACTATACTAACCTCCTTTTTAACCCAATCGTTCAATCACACCCTATCTACAGGCACGCTTCCCCAAGAAGCTCTAGAAGCCTCCATTACCACCATTCCCAAACCTGGCAAACCAGCAGATGATCCAGCAAGCTACCAGCCCATATCACTGCTGAATTCTGATACGAAACTCTATGTTAAACTTCTAGCTTCCCGTATATCAACTATCATTTCCTGTCTAGTATATCCTGACCAAGTGGGTTTCATGAACGGTAGACAAACCTCAGACGGCACCCGCAGATATATCAACTTATTACAATGGGTAGAACATCACCGATCTCCTTCTCAGGTCATCTCTCTAGATTCAGGGCATTAGACAGAGTGGATTGAAATTTCCTAAAAGCAATACTGCTGAAATTAGTTTTTTCTGGTCCACTGCTAAAAGCCATCATGGCACTATACTGTGCTAGAGTCATAAATTCGGGCATTTTTTCTGATCCTTTCCACATATCCAATGGTACACGTCAAGGCTGCCCTCGCTCACCACTGATTTTCTCACTAGTTATGGAACCCCCGGCACACTCCATTCAAACGAATCCCTCTATTTCAGGTATAAAAATCGACAACTATGAACACAAAATTGGCCTCTATGCCAATGACTTGATTATATCTGTTACCAAACCCATGCTCTCACTCCCTCAGCTCCATCATACCTTGAACCTCTTCAGCAAAGCCTCTCTATACAAAATCAAATACTCAAAATCCACTATGATTGGAGTAAATATAGACACGAGAACCAAAAACAGCATTGCTCAAAATACTGTACCTCTTTTTCCTGGGCCCCAAACGCGATACTCCCTTACCTAGGTATATCTCTGATATCACCCACCTCTCAACTGCTTGCCTTAAATTTCTCACAACTTTTAAACAAATTGCAAAAAACTGCACAAGATTTAAAAAATGTTCAAGCCTCCTGGGGGGACGTATTGCCCTTGCAAAGATGTACTTGCTACCTCATATCCTCTACTGTTTTTTGAGCCTTACCGATATCTTTCCTCCGATCTCAACTCGACAAACTTCAAGCAATTTTATCTACATTCATCTGGAATGTAAACACCCTAGACTTAAAAGATCTAGCCTTTGTTCGCCAACAACCCCTGGAGGGATGGGCGCCCCCAACATTTCAGCTTACTACAAAGCAACTATACTGGAACAAGCCAAAAGTTGGTGGTCCCCAGAAACCCAGGTCCCATGGCTACAAATCGAGCAAAACAACTCTAGCAACACAACCCAAATTAGCACTCGGTGCATTGCTTATAGGGAAACATACACACCACGCTTTTCTATCAACGATCAATGCTACTCTCAAGACATGGCAAGCAATCCTTCAACTATCTAGAGGAATACCCCATAGTATACTGCTGGATCTACCTCTACAATCTCTAAAACCTATTTTACCTGATATTTCACTAACAAACTGGTCACAAGCTGGAATCACTTCAATTGACCACCTCTATGACAACTCCGTGCTTCTCTCCTTTAGGCAGCTACAGAACAAGTTTAATTTTCCAAACAATAACCTATTCAAATACTTTAGAATTCATTCAGTACTCTCTAAATCCATTTGGTTGAATAACTTCCTTTTGGGACACATATTAAAATTCTACAAAGCAACTTATTACAGAGTTAAAGGCATCTCTTATTTCTGCAAATTACTTACTGACTCTACACGTCTTACAAAATCCTGCACGATGCTAAAGTGGGAAAATCTCCTGAATTGTACATACACACCCCATCAATGGCTCCAAGATCTACAATGTCCCTTAAAATACTCCAGATGCATTACCCATTGGGAAGGAGTACAAAAAATATTCCACAATTGGTATCTTACACCAGCCAAACTCGCTAAGATATACCCCTCATCGCCTAACATCTGCTGGAGATCCTGCTGTCACATCGGTTCACCCACGCACATCTGGTGGACATGCCCCAAGTTGAAACCTCTATGGATGGAAGTAACCAAATTTATGTCTGACATTATCCAAACTCCCATACACCTCTCCCCGCAAATGTTCCTGCTGGGTCTAGAACTCGACTCATGGCCAAAAGCCTACCATTCGCTCTTAACTCATACTTTTATCGCCATCAGACTAGCCATTGCCCAAAAATGGAAAGCATTGGATTCCCCCTCTATCTCTGACATACTCACCTCCTTGAACAACCCCTGTCTGATGGAACGTATGCGAAGGCCCACCTACAGGTCCCTCTATTCCGAAGTAGATGGAATCTCTGGCTAAGACACCCCAAGTGCAAACCTCTACCTTGATCCTCAACCTTTTTTTTTTAGAGCTAACGGTCACTGTTGCAGTCAATCGAAACACCTGCCTACCTAGTAGGGACATGCTGTGCTGTGCTGTCCCACCTTCTGGGGACACCACGGTATGTCTCTCAACCTTGTCTAACTATGCATTTTTATGCGGACACGTTCACATAAAATAATAATCCTATGATGTTCTATTACCTGTATTTGTGTTACTTTCCTAAACAGTGCAACTGATATCTATAACATTTATATGTCAATTGTTTCAATGAAAACTTTGAAGTTTAAAAATAAAAATCGCAGATCATCACAATTACCAGTAAAAAAAGAAAAAATAGTAAAAACAGCATAAATGAATTCTCATGGTTTGTAAACGCGGCAACTTTTGCTCAAACCAATCAATAAACGCAGACTGGCTTTTTTTTTTCACCATAAATATGTAGAAGAATATATATCGGCCAAAACTGATGAATAAATTCATTTTTTTATATTTTTTTTGGATATGTATTTTAGCAAAAAGTAAGAAATGCTGTTTTTCTTTGCAAAATTGATGCTTTTTTTTGTTTATAGCGGTGATCAGAAGTGATGCAGAGGTGATCAAATACCACCAAAAGAAAGCTCTATTTGTGGGAAAAAATTAAGGACACAATTGTTTGGGTACAACGTTGTACGACTGCACAATTGTCAGTTAAAGCAACGCAGTGCCGAATCGCAAAAAGTGCTCTGGTCCTAACATGGGAAATCCTTTCGGGGCTGAAGTGGTTAGAATTTTTTTTTAAGCTTGTTAGGAACATTTAAATATTTAGACCCCATACTTTTTTGCAAGTTGCAAATGAAATTTGGCTTGTGTCCAGAAACTCTGTATGTTTTTGTAATTCTTTATGGTGCTGATAATTTAACAGGTCCAGCTGTACATGGTTCACAAACCTGAAACCTTTTCTTTGCCATTTTACTTTTTCTGTGCTTTTCATATAAACTGTAAATGGAATTTGTCACTAACTTCCATGGAAATGAAACTAGAATACAATAAATCCAATAAATCAGAGGTGCGGTAAAAGAGATGAGCATGTACAACAGATAAGTTTACTTGATTAAGTAGATTTAAATTGTGTTAGAAGAACCCGGCAGGTGAAAATACAAATATGTCAGTTCAGGTTAATTTCAATGGAAATCAAACACGTAAGTCATCTGTTATTTCTATGCTGCATCTGTTGAATGTATACTTTTCAGACTTTTGATTTCTGATTTTTTAATATTACCTTATCTTTTTCTGTGATTAATTAGTACTAAATGTAATGTCAAGTTGGTAAAATTGAACTTCTACTAAGAAAGCAGTGATGTCAGCACTGGAAAATAATGATACATTCTATGTAATGTAAGTGTAAAAGAGTTTCCTAATAAAAATGAAATATGTCATTAAAAGATAAATGTTAGATATGTGCAATGCTGAAAAATTTGTTCATTTTCATTTCATTCATTTTTTTTTGTTTCGTTAATAAAACATTTTCATTATTATTATTTATTATTATTACTTTGTTTAGATGTGGCAGTCCTTATTTCGGATAGTTCGTAACTTTGGATAAATTTGTATTTGTTACATTCACTAACAGCCACATTTGAAAGGACATTCCAATACCTATAATTTAATACTTAGTAATAGTTAGTTAGTATTTAGAATTTTCGGGTTTTCGAATTTTTGGATTTTCTTTCTTTTGAATTTTCAGATTTTCATTCTTTTTTTTGTTCCACAAGGTTTTATCAAAGGAAATAAAAAGTACAGAACATAAGGTAACAAGTAACAATGTTAATACATAGGGATTGGTTGGTAGATCATAGATGATCGCATATGTTAGACATTTTTACAATCAAGGGTAACAAGAATATTTAGGCGTAATGAAGCCTTACAGCTCTGATGATGCCTGAATGGTAATTCGATCAGTCTATGGGCTTAAACTGAGATAAAGAAGGGTGAGGGTAGGGGATAGGTGGGGGGGGGGGGAGAATGGATGGGGGGAGGGAAAAGGGGGGGTCATAGGGGGGAGTGCAACTCAGTATGGGGCTTAGTACACAGCTTTGTCAGTATCTTTCAAGATCGGTTTTAAGATTAATGGGAATAGTGGTTAGTAGGAGGAGGGCCCACAGGCAGAATATTTAAAGTAGAAGATCTTTATAGGATTGGGAAGATTTGAATTCGATCCAGAGTAGCCAGGTTTTGTGGTATTTATGTATGCTTTCGGTGGACATAGCTATTAATTCTTCTATCTCTTGGATTTTATTAATTTTATGTATCCAGTTCGTGATGGATGGAGGAATTTGTTGCCTCCAAAGAGGGGGGATGCATGTTCTGGCGGCATTTATTAGGTGCATGGCTAGGGATTTTTTAAATGTGGGTCCCATAATGCTGGAGTGGTGGAGGAGATATTGATGGAATGAGAAATCAATTGGATATGAGGTAGTCTTCTGAATGATTTCATGTACTTTTTTCCAGAAGGGGAAAATGATCGGGCATTCCCACCATATGTGCAGCATCGAGCCTGGGTGGGATTTGCATCTCCAGCATTGGTCTGGGATTGTTGGAAAGATTTTGTGTAAGATTGTGGGCGTCCTATACCAGTGGGTGAGCACCTTATAGTTGTGCTCTTGCATGGCTACATCTAGTGGACCCTTTTCCACGAGTGGGTGACCATATCCTGCGGGTG
>BLSH010152821.1:231940-247784 GCA_018402905.1 Glandirana rugosa
CATTAGTCACGTAAAAATATCGTGACTAGCGACATATTTACGGTTACCAGGGTTTTTTCACAGTTTTACAAGGCTGTACAGGTGACTTTATAGCGTCATGGCGATTTTTAACGTCTAGCGGCGGTAATGATCATTTTTTTTTTTTTTGGGGTCTTTACTTAAGAGTAGTAGGCATTTGCGCTGGTGAAAACGCGTTTGGTTAGTTATTTACGGCTAACACTAAAAAAAAAATAGCGTTTATACTCCTTCTTATATTTAGCCGGTTTTTGCCACTTTTTTTTACAAAAAAATATATAAAAAAAAATAAACATAAGATCGTTTTTCATTCTTTAAACCCAAACAAACGATTTAACAGCGAGAAGAAAACAAATATCGCCGCTAGTCTTTACTGCGTCTCCACTAGTTTATGGTGGTTTTATTTCGAGACAAACACCCCTTTTTTTCCTGTGTTTAAAACAAACCCATGGTGCAGCGTGCTGGTGCGTTAAAAGTCAATTTCGCTGCGTCACGGCTTAGCGTTTTTCCCGAGGCCAAGATTTCGACCTTTAGGAAGGCCCCGACTTCACCAATTGTTTTTGGGCAAATTGTTTAAAAAGTATTTAAGCATTTAAGTTTTTAGGCTTTTATTCTTACTTTTAGACGAACTTGGGGTGCGTATTTTTGAATGATCTCTGTCTAGATTTTTGTATAAAACTTTATTTGAGAAGCTTACTTTTTGCTAGAATACAAATAAAAAAAAATATATAAAAAAACATTTTTTTTCACCGTTTTTGGCCGATTTATATTCTTCCTCATATTTGCGATAAAAAAAAAATCACAATCGGCATTTATTGATTGGTTTGCGCAAAAGTGGTCGCGTTTACGGATGATGAGAATTCATTTCTGGGGTTTTTTTTTTTTTTACTAGTAATGGCGGCGATCTGCAATTTTTAGCGGTACTGCGATATTTCAGTGGACATGTCGGAACATTTTGACACTTTTTTGGGACCATTGGCATTTATACAGCGATCAGTGCTATAAAAATGCACTGATTACTGTGTAAATGCCATTGGCAGTTAAGGGGTTAACCTGCAGGGGGTGCTCTAAGGGTTAACTATGTTCCCTGGGCGTGTTCTAACTGTAGGGGGACTGCACTATCTGGGGAAGGGAGGTGGTCACAGCCTTCGTATACAGGAAGGCTTTGATCACAGCCCTTCCCCCTTCACACAGAGCGGAGGTCCGTGTTTACATACACGGACCTCCGTTCCTCCACTCAGGGGGGCCATCGCGGGTAGCCGGCGGCAATCAAAGCCACCGCACCCGCTCCCTGGCCCTCCCCGAACACAGTGAGCACGCGGGCGCGCCTCCGGCAGCGCGCGCGCGCTCACTAAGCTCGATCCCGCAGCCGCCGTCGTATGATGCCGTTTTGCGGGAACGAACCACTTTGCCACCGTCAGATGCCGATTGGCGGTCGGCAAGTGGTTAATTTGAATATTTCAGAATTAACGAATTTGTCAAATTTCATCAAAAACTAATTCGGAACAAAACAAATTGCACATGTCTAATAAATATCTGGAAGTAAATATCATCTCACACAAAATGTGCTCTGGATGTATACAATAAAGTAATGCACTGAGCACTAGTGATGAATGTGCTAAGCAATATAACCCACACTAACTAATCAGATGTCAGTTTACTGCAGTCAGATAAATCAAAGATGATTCTGATTGGTTGCAATTGGTTATGTACTTTTCTGTCTGCCTTATTTTATAATCCAATTTGTGTCAGACCGATAGATATGCCATTAAAAATGTATAATGCCTTGACCATGAATTTACAATTTCCACTTTGTTGGAAAAAATAACTCTAAGGCAACCAAATACATTGCAAAAAAATCATAGAATATGTTGTAGATCATTAACTTTATATGTTAATATAAAATATTAATTTGACTTACTGAAATCGTTCCAAATTACATGAAAAATGGCAAAGTTGAAAAATATATTCACAGCATCCCTTTGAACATGAAATCGTTTACCAAAGAGGAAACTCTCAGGGCAGAAATTCCAGGTCATTACCAGAGATGCCATATTGCATTGTACTTAAAACATGGTGGAGACCTCTGAAGGAAACCATAAGCCAATTACATGAGCAAAATGTGAATTCTGGAAAATCCTTTTGACAAGGAGAAAGCGCTTCCCTGTATACAAGAACATTGCATGAATTATGTGAGAAGTGTTTATGTTTTAACTTTAGCAGAAAAGATGATGCAGATTGACACACAACTGTTAACAACTGTTTGGACCTTTGTAATGAAAAGATAAGATCAATTGGATGGATTCTCTAAGGGATTGAAGACTGTTTATTTACCAAAGTGAAAATTCATCTAGCTTAGTGAAGGTTCATCTCAATCATCCGATAATGCACAAGCAAAAATGATTATTTTATCATTTCCCCTGTAAATGATAAAATAAATAATAATTTTTGCTTGTGCATTATCGGATGATTGAGATGAACCTCAAGATGCTTCAATGCCTTAAGTCAGGGAGAACCTGGGTTGTTTCTTAACCACTTGCTGACTGCGAAACATACTTTTACTGTGGAAAAGTGGCTCCGATGCTCAAATCGCGTATATAAACGGTGATTCGCGCATCCGCAGTTGCAGGCGGGCATGCGCAGCTGGCAGCGCACTCTCGTGCCCGCCGCGCGCTCTGTGAGTGTGGCTACGGGTCAGGCGGACTCGATATCTGACGGCGACCCGCGATCGCCTACTACAGAGGGAGAATGGGCAACCGCCGATGTAAACGTGGTGGTTTCCCGCTCTGTCAGGCACATGACAGTGATCTACTGATCCCTATAATCGGGCTCAGTTAGATCTGTCATGACTCTGCCAGCCCAGCCCCCACACAGTTAGAACACAGTGAGGGAACACATTTAACCCCCTTGATCGCCCCCTACAACTTAACCCCTTCCCTGCCAGTGACATTTATACAGTAATCAGTGGCTATTTTTAGCTCTGATCACTGTATAAATGTCAATGGTCGCAAAAAAGTGTCAAAAGTGTCTGATATGTCAATATCACAGTGCCAATAAAAATCGCAGATCGTCGCCGTTACCAGTAAAAAAAATAATAAAAACCCCATAAATCAATTCTCATACTTTGTAGACATGATAACTTTTGCGCAAACCAATCAAATGCTTTTTGTGATTTTATTTACCAAAAATATGTAGAAGAATACATTTTGGCCTAAACTAATGAATACATTTGTTTTTTTATATATGTATTTTTTGGAAATGTGCTATAGCAAAAAGTAAAAAATATTGTTTTTTTTTCAAAATTGTCGCTCTCTTTTGTTTATAGCGCAAAAAATAAAAACCACAGAGGTGATCAAATATCACCAAAAGAAAGCTCTATTTGTGGGAAAAAAAGGACATCAATTTTTTTTGGGTACAGCGTCGCATGACCGCTCAATTGTCAGTTAAAGCGACGCATTGCCAAATCGCAAAAAGTGCTCTGGTAAGGAAGGGGGTAAATCCTTCCAGGGCTGAAGTGGTTAATTGACCCCAAAGTCCTTCCTCAGAGGAGCTTTTTTGAATGTTTGTCTGACTGCTCTTGGGAGCCCCCCCTGCGGGATCTTCTAGTCAGTACACTTTTCCTGTTTCTATAGTTTTACACTACATTCCCTAGTCCCGCCCTGGAGAAGTCGCATGGAGGGGGCTCTGCCCACATTTAGGGCAGCCCTGTTCTGGAATGACTTTTTCGGGAGGGGGACTTTTGAATGACCGGCGTCTTTACACCCTGAGGGGAGGCCCTACAGGGATCTGTTAACAAGGTATGGGCCTAGGCCAGAGTGGTCATCATGCTCCTCCATCTGCCTCAATGTTGGGGATATTCCTTAAGGTCGAGGCAGATTTTTGTCTGCCGTTTCAGTGGATTTCTTTGTAGTTCTATGTCAACGTGGGAACTGGCAGGTCCATTCCCACTTCTTTAAGTCTGGGGTGCTCCATTTGGAGGATGCTCCGCAGCCTTCTCACCTATCTTTTTCTACTCTCTTTTCATTGTTCCTTTTCACAACATATTCTTTCTTTTTCAGACACAGAGAGATCTCCGTGAGTGATCATTTCCTGATCTTTGTTTCAGGTCCATTCAGTACTACACCATTCCCAACATTTGGATGTCCTGCCCTCACAAGAGACACACTTCCCTAAACGATATAACCCCTCCTTTATCCACAACAAATACCCACAGTTCTACCTATTGAATGCAGAAAATAAAACTAAGGGGGTAGGGATATTTTTTTCTAGACACACTACTTTTACCTTATCGAAAGAAGTTAAAGGCCATGAAGGTAGATTCATGGCCCTGGCAGTTCTTTTCGCTGGTTCATTAATGAAGCCTTGTTGATTGATCCAGTACAATACTATTCTGGTAAAAGAACTTGACAAATTCTTCAGCATCAATAACACGGGGGGAATCTCTCCCAAAACACTTTGGGCAGCTCATAAAATGGTTATTAAAGGTAAACTTATCCAGGTTTCCTCTCAGCGCAAACGTGAAAAAAGAACCAAGTTAGTAAACCTCAAAAAAGAATTTCAAAGTGTTTCCAAAACCCATAAGCGTTACCCCACAATTGAGTCTCGCGCCCTTATTGGCATCGGTTCAATTAGCGCTGAATCTTGCATTAACCACCGAGGCTGAAAAAACCTCTGCTGGACTACCGCACGCTTCTAAACACAGTGAGACAAAATAGGACCCAGGTTGGCAGGCAGGTTGACATCCAAAATACATTCTTGTTTCTTTCCTAAAATTCACTCCTCAAACGGTACCCTTATGCAGAATGCCAAATGGTTAATGGCCACTTTTCCCAAATTCTATTCTAATCTTTATAGAGCTGACACTCAGTCTCACTCTAAACTATTGACTGATTTTTTGTATGAGATCCCCCTACCTAAATTGACGTCAGCACACCAGTCCACTCTTGAAAAACCTATTGTGGACTCGGAGGTCTTAGATGTAATTAAAAACCTCAAGAGACACTTCCGGTTCCGGCGCTGCGGGATGTAGCCGTGCTTCACTACAGCTCCCGCAGAGTGGCCCTACATCGGCTTGAAAAAACATTTTTCGAGGACCCACACGCCCGCGCATCCAGAGGACAACACCTCTGCTAGTCCGACATGGAACGTTACCTGGAAAAAAACTCATCCCGAGCATCGCAGGGACAACGTTCGGAGGAATCTTCGGATCCAGCAATGGCGGCTGCTCCCGAAATGGAGGTGAGCGATCCTGCCCCTCCCCACTCGCACCACACGAACGTGCCAGAGACAGAAAAAATAGCTCAAGCAGTAGCAACCCTGCTGGAACCTACTATCTCTGCCTCTGTGGAACGGGAAGTGCAGGCGGGTATGGACAAAATTCATAAAGATTTAAAGGCACAGGCTGCGAGGCTCATGGAGGCAGAACAACGCATCTCCAGCCTGGAAGATGAGTTCCTCCAATTCCAGAGATCAGAACAAGCAACTATGCCTGATCACTGAGAAGCTAGAAGACCTAGAGAATAGATCCAGAAGGGCAAAACTTTGCATTATAGGAGTACCAGAGACCCTTCATACCACCACCGCCGTGTGTGGTTGAGCGGGCCCACCGACTCGGTCCTCCCAGACAAGACCGGGCCACCCCGTGCCCCATAATCGCAAAATATCTCAATTATGCTGACAAACACGCCATCTTACAAAAATACCGCCAACAAAAATCCTTCACCATTGATGGCGTCAAAATCCTAATTTTTGCAGACTATTCAGCGGATGTTACCAAGCACAGGAAGGCCTTTCAGCCAATATGCTCTGCTCTGTACAAACAAAACGCCAAATTTACACTGGCATTCCCCGCCACTCTCCGCTTGCTATCTCCTAAAGGGGACCAACTATCCTTCCAAGAACCTTCTGAAGCTGAACATTACCTACGCTCCCTCAAGTCGGCTAGTTATGCGGTCGCGGCGAGCAGGGAACCAAACTTCCCCCGCCCTCAGGATCAGAGTGTTAGAAGAAGGTGCGGAGGGTTAATATAATTTGATTGTTGTTTCCTCTAATTCTCACAGGAGCAGCTCTATTTAAACTTCCTGCTTCCTGTAAGCAAATGCTGTCTGATCTACAGCATGTGACCTGTTTTCCTGAGCGACCTGTAAACCTGTTACCAGTTCCTGTGACCCGGCTTGCCCCTACCCTATCTCAACTCTGCCTGCACCGACCCCCGGCTTGCCTACGACCACCTGATTGCCTGCTCCTTTTGAACTTCTGCTGCTAGACTGTTAACAAACCCTGCCTGTACCTGACGACTCTTCTGCCTGCTCCCTTGTACTGCACCGCCAGCCAGTTGCCGACCCTGCCTGTACCACCGACCTTCCAAACCTGCACGAGACCGGAGGAGCTTCTCCAACCGTCAGCGGTGACCAACTCAACCCTCGTGCCATCCTCACTCCTGGACTTCCTGTTTACTCTATCAGGGGTTAACGAATCAGGGTCGCAAGGGAGGTTACCCCTGCATAAGTCAGACTCCACCACCAGGTACGTGACAGTATCAGACAGCCATGCCTGAGTCTGCACAGGGGACCTCTCCTACGGACGATCTGAATGCACACCTGGCTGGGCTGACCCAGGCCATCCAGACCCTGCGGTTACACCCAACTGGAAGCACAGGTGCAAGAACTTAATGCAACCAAGGCCCCGGGAACCAGTCAGTCCATAGCTGATCCCCTGCTGGCCATGCCACTGGAACCAAGGGTTCCCCTACCAGAGCGGTTTTCAGGCGACCGCACTTCATTCCGTGCCTTTCGCAATGCCTGCGAACTTTATTTCTTCCTCCAACCTCATACCTTCTCCTGAGAAACCACGAAGGTGGGGTTGGTCATCTCCCTGCTGCGGGAAGCACCTCAGTCCTGGGCGCATCGCTTCCTGGAACAGAAGACTCCTGAAGTCGGTAACTTGACTCTGCTCTTTCAGGCCATGGCCGCCTTATATGAAGACCCGCATCAAGCTGCCTGGCTGAAGCGGCCCTCCATGCACTGCAACAAGGCCGCTGTACGGCGGAGGATTATGTGAAGGAGTTTAGGCGCTGGAGCGCCAACACCGCGTGGAATGACGCAGCTCTCCGTCATCAGTTTGGCATGGGTCTGTCGGACCCCGTGAAGGATGAGCTAGCCCGTGTGGGGGTGCCCCTCTCACTGGATGCTCTAGTCAACCTGACTATTCAGATTGACAGAAGAGAGCGAAGAGCCGAAAGAGCAGCATTGGATCAGCCCCCGCCCAGACAAGTGGGTCTTATTCGACCATCTCTGACTCCTGAAGAAAGGCAACAACGCCTGGACAACCGCCTATGTCTGTACTGCGGGGAACCCGGTCATATGGTGAAGACTTGCCCTGCCAAGCGCACCATGACTCCACCCTCTTCCATCGATCTCATACCGACCCCCTCACAGACCGCCACTCATCTCTCTCTCCCGATCTCCCTGCAGCTTCCCGGAAAGAGTCTCCTGGCCACTGTTATTGTCAACTCTGGCGCCTGCAGTGGATTTATTGATCAGGCCTTTGCTACCCAGCACCAGATCCCACTACAACCCAAATCCCATGGGATGGTCGTACGACTGGCTGACGGCACGACCATCAAGTCCGGTGCCGTCACACACGAGACTCTCCCCATCCGGGCTTCTATTCCAGACGGCCACCAGGAATTTCTGTGGTTGGACATCATCGCTTCCCCTCTGTTCCCGATTATCCTCAGGCTACCATGGCTACAGGCTCATAGCCCCTCCATCAACTGGGCTACCGGGGAGATCAAATTCCTGTCAACATACTGCCTCCAGCATTGCTTACCAGGAACCTGCAGACCTGACCCCATCTTGCTCAGTCTGGATACAGACGTGGACCCAGAGACTTGCCAGGCGGTCCCGTCGGTCTATCACCAGTTCCTTGATGTATTCAGTAAGAAGGGAGCAGAGCAGCTGCCCCCTCATAGGCCATATGACTGCCCTATTGAGCTCCTGCCCAGAGCCGAGGTTCCTTTTGGGAGGATCTTTCCTCTGACGGAGCTGGAGTTAACGGCCCTCAAGGCCTACCTGGACGAGAACCTAAAAAAGGGGTTCATCCATCCTTCTACATCACCAGCCGGAGCTGGCATCTTCTTTGTTGAAAAGAAGGATCATACCCTGAGACCCTGTATCAATTAAAGGGAATTAAATAAAATCACAGTCAAGAACAGGTACCACTTGCCCTTGGTTCCAGAACTTTTTCAGAGACTGGGAACGGTAAAAGTGTTCACGAAATTGGACCTTCGCACCGGAAACATGTTGCCTGCGTCCTGAGTTGCCTTCGGCAATACGGACTGTATGCCAAAGCCGAGAAGTGCGAATTCGAACGCCCTAGTATGTCCTTTCTAGGGCTAATCATCTCAGTCACGGGCATTACCATGGACCCCCAGAAGGTCTCCGCCATCCTTGACTGGCCAGCTCCCACGGACAAAAAAGGAGTCCAACGTTTCGTTGGATTCGCCAATTTCTACAGGAAATTTATACGGGGATTCTCCACTATTATCACACCAGTTACGCAGCTCACCAAGGCCAACACACGGTTCGTGTGGACCAAGGAGGCGCAAGAAGCCTTTGAAACCCTGAAAGGCCTCTTTACTTCTGCACCCATTTTGAAGCATCCTGATCCTGCTCTACCTTTTGTCCTGGAGGTAGACGCCTCTGAGATCGCTGTGGGGGCTGTGTTGTCACAGAGACAGATAGCTAAGGCTGCTCTTCACCCAGTGGCATTCTTTTCCCGTAAGTTAAGTCCGCCAGAGAGGAATTATGATGTGGGGGACCGAGAACTGCTCTCGATTAAGGCCGCATTGAATATTGCGGTCGTTTTGGTGGCCTCGGGCAGAGGAGGACTGTCGGAGATATGTTGGCTCCTGCCCCACCTGTGCCCAGAACAAGAACTGCAAAGCCAAGGCCTGGGGGCTACTAAAACCACTTCCAGTACCCGAGCGAGCATGGTCAATGATTTCGATGGACTTCATTGTGGAGCTTCCACCATCCAAGGGGTACTCTACTATCTTCGTGGTCGTGGACCGGCTGACGAAGATGGCTCACTTTTTGCCCATGAAGGGCACACCATCAGCCGCCGAGACGGCCGAAATCTTTATCCGGGAGATAGTTAGGCTCCATGGAGTGCCCTCTAGCATAGTCTCCGATCGCGGAGTCCAATTTACATCCAGGTTCTGGAAGGCCTTATGCTTCGCTCTGGACATTGAACTTGCTCTCTCGTCGGCCTACCACCCGCAGACTAATGGCCAGACTGAGAGAACCAATCAAACGTTGGAGCAATACCTGCGCTGCTTCTCTGCATATTCACAGGATGATTGGGCCTCTCTGCTGCCATTGGCCGCTTTTAACAATACAGTTCATTCGGCCATCAAGCAATCCCCATTCCTGGCCAACTATGGCTTTCATCTGACCTTCATGCCCACATACAATCCGGAAGGACAGGTACCCGCGGCTCAGGAAGTGACCAAATTCTTGGAAGAGAATAATACATTGTTGCTGGAGACCTTAGCTTAGACGCAGCAACACAATAAGGAGACCTTTGACAAGGGGAGATGGGGAGAGTTGGATTTACAACCTGGAGAGCAAGTCTGGCTCTCCACCAAAAACCTTAAACTCGCCTGCCCGTCAAAGAAATTGGGACCCCGGTTCATCGGGCCCTTCCAAGTTAAGAGGAAGATCAACAGGGTGGTATATTAGCTGGAGCTCCCACCATCCCTACGGATCCATCCAGTCTTCCATGTAGCCCTGTTGAAACCCGTGACCCCAGATCCTTTCCCTGGGCGAAAGACAGGTCCGCCAGGGCCAGTCCTGGTAGATGGCGAAGAGGAATTTGAAATCGAGGCCATCCTGGACTGTAGAAAGAGGAATGGGGGTATCCAATACCTGGTGAAGTGGAAGGGCTACGACCCTGAGGAAAGCTCCTGGGAACCTGATAGGCACATCCATGCCAAGGAACTTTTTCGGTCCTTTTGGAGAACTCATCTGGATCTGAAGGCCAGGCTGCCCCTTGGGGGGGGGGGGGGCAATGTTAGAAGACGGTGCGGAGGGTTAGTGGCATTTGATTGTTGTTTCTTCTAATTATTAGAGGAGCAGCTCTATTTAAATTTCCTGCTTCCTGTAAGCAAATGCTGTCTGATCTACAGCGTGTGACCTGTTTTCCTGAGCGACCTGTAAACCTGTTACCAGTTCCTGTGACCCGGCTTGCCCCGACCTTGTCTCAACTCTGCCTGCACCGACCCCGGCTTGCCTACGACCACCCGATTGCCTGCTCCTTTTGTACTTCTGCTGCTAGACTGTTAACAAACCCTGCCTGTACCTGACGACTCTTCTGCCTGCTCCCTTGTACTGCACCGCCAGCCAGTTGCCGACCCTGCCTGTACCACCGACCTTCCAAACCTGCACGAGACTGGAGGAGCTTCTCCAACCATCACCAGTGACCAACTCAACCCTCGTGCCATCCTCACTCCTGGACTTCCTGTTTACTCTATCAGGGGTTCACGAATCAGGGTCGCAAGGGAGGTTACCCCTGCATAAGTCAGACTCCACCACCAGGTACGTGACACAGAGAAGCCCCAGAAAAGACTCTGCCAAGCGCTTTAAAACCACCGGGAATCTATCTCTGGAGACTCCGAGTTGAATCCACCGTTACTCATCCCACATTTTACACAAGCCTCCGGACGGACAGTTCCTTGGCCAAACAGCCCAACTTTACTATCTGTACCCACGGGTCCCGTGTTACAGTCTACCATCAGTTATGACACCTTTTGATTTCAGTTGTTCACTTATAGAGTATTAAGGTAAACTTTGCTTTTCCATATATGCTCCCTTATTTCCACATGGTTGACTACCTAGCCTCCCTACCCACCTCATTGGTGGTCCGCCCCCTCCTCATTAAGTTATCCTACTTTGGGTCACTACCTTCTCCCAGCCCGGGTCCTCTGCTCATGGGAGCTGGCTTCTATGCAGCGTCACCCTGTGGAAAAAAGAGAAGTTGCGCTTTTGCTGTTTTGTTTTAATTTTTCCCCCTCTCCTGTATGAGTTTGCCCCTTCCCCCCCTTGAAAGAGCTCACCTGCCAACCACATTGCACTCAGCCAAGTTACTTTAATCGGTACCACAGGAGACCTCAGTCCCCCCTCTCGCCCATCTCACCCTCTCTTCACATTTACTTGCAGCCTTCCCCTCGGTCTACAAATCCACTTTTTTTCACTCCCCCATGAGAATAGGTACGTGGAACGTAAAAGGACTACGGTCCCCCACTAAAAGAATGCAGATATTGCATCACTTAAAGCGCCTAAAAATAGACATTGCCCTCATTCAGGAATCACATTTACCCCAGGCAGATTTTCACAGAATGAGAAAACTCTGGGTAGAAGAAGTATTAGGTTCAGCGGCCGAGAGCCGCAAGGCAGGGGTACTCATCCTCCTGCATAAAAACTTGCCATGTAAGGTCCTTTGTACCTCTTCAGACGACTAGGGCCGCCTAATCTCGGTTCACCTTAGCTGGGGGCCCAGGGAAATTATTATATCTAAAGTAAATGCTCCCAATAGCCCCAACAAGCAATTTTTCAACGACCTCTCTAAACACATACTTTTCTCCCCCAATGTTCCACACGTAGTGGGCGGGAACTTCAACTACACCTTGCACCCAATTGATGATAGGTCTCCCCCGGGTACCATCAGACCATAGAACGAAGACTCCCCCTCCACCCACCTATCCACTACCATGGACTCACTTCATTTCACCGACCTCTGCAGACTCCACCATCCACTTAGCAGAGAACACGCCTTCTACTCCAACCCTCATGGGGTATTTACAAGACTAGATTACCTTTTTGGTTCAGATACTGTCATTCCTTCCCTAGTCGATGCAGAGAAAAATGATATGGCCATCTCGGACCATGCCCCGGTGACCCTTACACTCCATGACCCCAACGATGGTCCGTCAGCCAAACTTTGGCGTTTCCCAGCCTTTCTGGCCCACAACTCAGACTTCACTACCTATATAACCAAAGCATGGGAAGAATACTCTTTTGCAAATAAATCCCACCATGACAACCCAAATCTGTTCTGGGAGGCCGGCAAGACCTTCCTCAGAGGCCATATTATCTCCTACACCTCCGCCTATAAGAGAAACGCCTTGTCCAAATTTAAAAAAGCGAGCAAAAGGTTAAAACTCGCTCAATGAACGTTATCCACCTCGCGAACTGCATCTAACTTACAGTCTTGGCAGTCCGCCAAGCATGACTTTGATCACTGGTTTGAGTCAGTGGAACTGATGCACTCAGCAAGGCTGGATGCCGCCCTCTCCAAGTATGGGAACAAGCCAGGTAGATTGCTGGCCAGATTGTGCAAGGGCCAACATACCCCCACACATATCACTTCACTAAAAGACTCCTCCGGACAGATACACTCCCACCCTAAGGACATAGCCGACATTATGTTAAAGTTCTACACGACGCTATATGCCCCAGACCCCATAGACCTTTCCAAGACACGCAGGTTTCTTCAACACCTGGAGCTGCCCCACATCTCCAAGACCCAGCTAACCACATTAAACACACCCATATGCGAAGATGAACTTCATTTCACCATTCGCCATCTGCCCTCATCAAAAACCCCTGGCCCCGACAGGTTGTCAGGGGAATTCTACAAATCTTTACTCAATATAATATCTCCAACCCTACTGCAGGTATATAACGGTGTATGTTTGGGGGGCTCCTACCCCCCTTCCGGACACCAGGCTACCATTAAACTCCTAGGGAAAAAGGGTAAAGACCCTCTAGAACCTGGATCCTATCGTCCCATCTCCCTACTCAATCTGGACGTAAAAATCCTATCCAAAAATGTAGCCAACCGACTAGCAGACATCATCCCCCATTTAATCCACCCAGCCCAGTCGGGTTTCGTGAGGGGTAGAACAATTACCCTAAACATCAGGAAGGTGATGATGGTCCTGGACTATGCATCTAAACACCCTGACGACAACCTGGCCATCATCACCTTAGATGCTGAAAAAGCCTTCGACAACATCAGTTTGGACTGGTTGTTGGTGGTCTTATCGGCGATGGGTTTCTCCGGCCCCTTTCTCCACCTGGTTCAAGACATGTATACCTCCCCCTCCGCTAACCTAGTAGTAGCAGGACTTCTCACTGACAAATTCAAACTGTTCAGAGGCACTAGGCAAGGATGTCCATTATCCCCCCTACTCTTTAATATCGCAATTGAGCCCCTTTCCAGATATCTCACCTTTAAAGCTCCTCTCCATGGTATTCCCCTCCCAGGAGTTGATTTGCGAACTGCTTTGTTCGCAGATGACATCCTCATCTTTACATCCAATCCCTCTCCGGACATCATGCTGGTTAAAAAGATCTTTGAGGACTTTAAATCCTGCTCAGGCCTGCGGATTAACTTCACCAAAAGCGAAATCCTCCCATTAGGCAATAGAAAAACCCTGGCATGGGCAGCCACATCCCCATTCCTCCTAGCCCCATCACATATTACATACCTAGGCATCAGGATCGGCAAAACCTCCTCCTCCTCGATATGCTCATTGAACTACCCTCCACTCTTAGAAAAGATAAAAAAGGAAATGGAGAGTTGGAAGGCTCTGCCGCTCTCACTCCTGGGGAGATGTCACCTCTTCAAAATGGTGAGCTTTGCAAAACTTTTTTATCCTATGCAGACTCTGCCACTTCTGCTTAAACATGAAGATGTCCAATTACTCAACAAAGCCCTCTCCTCCTTTCTCTGGTGAAGAAAACGAGCACGGATAGCAATGACTAAACTCTACCTCCCCAGGAGTGAAGGTGGTGCTGGGCTCCCTAATGTAAGATTATATAATCTAGCATGTTTGGCTCATATATGTTTGGACTGGATATCGGGAGCATCACTATACTCTTCTCATCACCTAGAAACCACAATGGTCCAACCCCTCTCCTTGCGAGCCCTACTACATACCAAGGTTAAACTACTTCCTCCTCATCTCAGAAGTAGTTTTCTTCTCAAGGACACGATCATAACCTGGCGGGAACTCAGAAAGAGCTTGAATTTGACGCCCTTTGCCTCATCCTCGCTACCAATACAGGGCAACCCTAATTTCCCACCTGGGATGGATTACAAACCATTTTACTACTGGAAGGAAAGGGATTTCAACGCATTCTCTCAACTCTTCGACCCAGAGTCGGGCCAGCCTAGACCCTTCAAAGACATCGCCACCTCTTTCTCATTACCGACATCCCACGCCCTACACTACCAACAATGCATCAGCTACATCTGCACACTCTGTCCGGACCCAAATAGGGCCTTCGCACCCTCCCTACTCGACCAAGTGGGGCTTAAGGGCTCCTACTCTATTTCGGACCTATACCAACCTCTCTCAAAGGCCACCAGCTTCCCATTAAGATCAAAATCATTGGCCAAATGGCAGAAAGACTTCCCAGTAGACGACCTACCAAACAAGGTCTTGAGTGGATACCAATCCGTATTGAAAATCACGCCCGACGAAACTTGGAGGGAATCTCAGCTCAAGATTCTGCATCAAGCCCACATCCCCTTCATCAAACCCAAGTCATCACCTAATGCTGCTCAATGCCCTCTGTGCCCACAGGACAAACCTCTATTATCTACCTCTTTACAGTTACACCTTCCATTACACAAGATCACTCATTGGACCCTTGTTGTTTCACAATTCCTACTCCAACTTACTTATGCATCACACTGATGTCAAACTGCTAATGACTGCTACAATGGATCACCCAATACCAAACCACTTTGCATGAACCGCATGCCACGAATGACCAGCACCTCGGTAATCACCTGGATGGAATTCGGGTCCGTACCGAAACTTTCGGGTGTCCGTGGCACGGACCCGGACATTTCAAAAATCGTTCGGGTTCGGTCCGGGGTTCTGCTATTTTACTCCACGTGAGAAGCTGCAGGGCAGCCAATCAACAAGCGTTTCACTGGTTTGCCCTTAGAAGCCATCACAGCCATGCCTACTAATGGCATGGCTGTGATTGGCCAGTGCATCATGTGACCCAGCCTCTTTATAAGCTGGAGTCACAGTGCTGCAGTCACATGCTCCTTGGGTTAGTGTAGGGAAAGGAAGCTGAAAGCTTGAGGGACAGATATGAGACATTTTAAGACCTGATCCTGCATCCTGAGATAGCTTACTTTACTACTGCTGTCTGTGCTGTTGCTCTAAGGACAGATAGCAGAAATTAGAGATTTCACATACCGCTGCTTTGAGTTGCAGATCAAGCTCTGCATAAAACAACGATCGCTGCGATCGTGCTCAACGATCAGATTGTTGGGGGAATTTGAGATTTCAAATACCGCTGCTTAGAGTTGGAGATTTGCAGATTAAACTCTGTCTAACGAAACGATTGTACGTTCGTACACAACGATCAGATTGTTGGGGGAATTTGAGATTTCAAATACCGCTGCTTAGAGTTGGAGATTGCAGATTAAACTCTGTCTAACGAAACGATCGTACGTTCATACACAACGATCAGATTGTGGGATCGTACACAACGATCAGATTGTGGGAGTAATTTGAGATTTCACATACTGATGCTTTGAGTGATCTGACAGCACTAGGTAGAGGCTTCTGCTTAGAGGGACAGATTCTTGTTCCAAAACCATTGCCTACTGATCCTCTACCTCTACAAAAAACTTTTTATTACACAGTGTCGTTGTCGACCGGGATATCCTCATCCGTTACCAAAACCTTGTTCTTAGACAGGGAGATTCGTCTTCGGAGATGGATCACGACAGTCTAGTG
>BLSH010152821.1:251655-264609 GCA_018402905.1 Glandirana rugosa
GGAGAGAGAGGGGGAAGGGTGGGGATAGAGAGGGGGAGGGAGAGAGAGGGGAGAGAGAGAGAGGGAGGGGGAGAGATAGGGGTGGGAAGGGGGAGAGAGAGGGGGAGTGAAAGGAGAGCGAGAGAGAGGGAGAGAAAGGGGGATGAGAGAGATCCCTAGCCCTGTCCCTGTCTGCAGCCCCTCCTGTGCCCCATGTCCCAGTCTGTGAGAGCACTGGACTGGGAGCTGGAGAGTACTGGGGGGGGCAGAGAGTGCTGGGGGGGACTTGAGAGGGGGAAAGGTATGCAGAGATGGGTATCTGCTAACAAGGATTGGTCATAAATTCAAAGAATTTAGGGATAACCCTGCGGCATATAGGGTTGTAAAAAATATCTTTATTAAGCATAGGTTAGGTAAATGGCATGAGATAGAGATATGACAAAAACATCTAGAATATAGCACCCCGGGGTGACGTACATGATGGACACTTCTAATTCATCAATATATATAAGAGTGTTTAGCTCAATACTATAGAGGGCATGGGTAATCCCGGATCTATATCACTAAAGGTGATCTTAAATCCTGGGAACGTCCGTGCTCATATGAGGTAAGAGCAGTAATTAAAGATATAATAGTTAATACAATCAGGTAGGTGAACACCCTTCAAATTGGTCTACATAGGTCTTAGCTGGAGCAGTGGGCCGTATAGACATACAGGTAATCCCCTATATCCGTCACTCAATGAAGTGTAACCGATTAAGGGGAACCTCTGTATGTGTATCGGCGACAATTGCTGTGTGTAATTGACCTACTATGACAGACCCGTATGTGCTAAGTCAGAATGGGGTTTGAGCACTTAGATGATTATAGAGCCGGCACGGATAGTTCTGTGGAGATGTCACTCAATGAAGTGTGACTGGTAATCCTGTGAACTTCCGTGCTTGTGTCTATGTAGAATTATCAGTGCATACCCATGTTAATATAGTTTATACATTATCTAAGTAACCAGAGTATGGCGGCATGAGTCTCTCAGATCGCTGTGTATAGCAGTTCCCTTGAGGGAAGTCAGTTAGTTAAAGTAGTTGGTAAAACAATTGCACAGTCAATGGAGGTTCCTTCGATGTAAAGAGAGTTGCTGGCCTGATGGTTCTAGTACACGGTATCAGGTAGATAAAATAAAATCCGAAGACTTACTGTCGGTGGTTCTCTGTGGAGCCGCATGAGAGTTCCTCATTCAAATCTGCTAGCCGATCCCATCGGGTTGTGTGTGGAGGCAGAAATTCGGCAAATGGGACGGAGCAGGGTCGCTTATCCTCTGGTGAGTTTCTTGCTATTGCACTATGGATCCCTCCGTTGAAGTTAGACAATATCCGATAGCCGATGAATGAAATACTGCATTGGGAGCGCCGGCAGTCTTCTAGAGCTAATCAGATGATATCAGGAGAGCCCTAGGTCTGATAGTGGTTGTTCATGGAGCTGAGCCGTAGGAGGATCACAGCTGAAGCGAACATGTAGATTACCGATGAAGGGTGAAATCAAACAGCTGATTGCGAGGGTCCATCATGGTCTCATCCTTATGGGGTGCAGGGGGACATGCAGGGGGGACAAAAACCGACGCGTTTCATCCGCGTTGATGCAGATTTCTTCAGGGTAAGGTACTGCCGATATCGTTTGTGTTTTTATAGGTTTAATTCCATATGGAACCTATCTGCAGTTAGGTGCCGCCCAAGATGTTTGGGGATTAACCCTGTAAGGACGTGATTAGTGCAGAGTCCATAGTTGCTACAAAGGTGGATTGCATTGAATACATATGTATTGTCTAATAATACAAATCACAAACTATGTACACCGCTATCAGTCCATTGATTAAAAAGTATAGAGTGAATCTGTGCTGTGCCCTGGAACAGTTATTTCTTTAGTGCTTCATTTGAACCTCAAGTTTGTATATATAGAATAGATCATACATATAAGACACAATATAACCAAATTCATGAACTTAATGGCTCAAATGAACGTACGATACTAGAGTTAAGTGTGACTAAGTCAAACTATATGGATCACACTAGGGATCAAATATAAGTCAAAATGTTTATTGGTGATTATTATGGCAATAGTATATCTAGAGGAGGAGAGAGATGGTAGAGACGGGTTTAGGAAAGACCCTGACTATAATAATAAATCGTTTATGAAGCTTAATTATTTGGAACAAATTAAGGATAAATATTTAATCTTCATGAAAAAAGGAGAGAATAGTAGATATGGTCGGTGGTTTTCGGGTAAGTTAAATTCTTATTAATTGATAAGGATAGTTTATGGTTCCAAAAATACCTGTAGGTTGCACTCCGTATTTAACCCTTTAGGGACAAGACTGTCTAGTTTAAATATCCATCGTTTTTCGGCCTGTAATAGAATTTTATCAAAGTCGCCTCGTCGATTAGATATCCTCAAGGCATAAAAGCCTTTTATTTTTAATCCAGAGGTTTGGCCTTGATGATAGTCCCTGAAATGTTGTGCGATGGGCGATTCATCGGTTGGGTCTTTGATCGAGGATAAATGTTCCCCTATTCGTATTTTAAGGGTCCGTTTCGTTTTCCCTATATAGATTTTCTTGCATGGGCAGGAGATAATATAGAGAACTTTTTCAGTAGAGCAATTGATAAATTGATTTATTTTATATGTGTTGATCCCCCCTACAACATATGTAGGAGGATTTGTTTCATCTCTTTGTATCACCTGAGGCTAGACACTTCACTGGTTATATGTACGGGACTTCAACTGCTTAATGTCCTTTAGGTAGCAAAATGCTGTGTATCGTGGGAAATTTTGGGGTGGGGAGGAAATAATTTCTACATCTTTTTTTGTTCACAAACTTTTTATTTGGAATGTCATGTTATGAACAAGATATTGCAGACATATAATCAACCATAGCTAACAAATGGCCAGTATAAAGCTTAAGTTTAAACAGCATGTCAAAAACCTGTTGCACTTAGCTAGTTCACAATATATACTGTATCGGGAGAACACAGAAATGAAAGACAAAATAACCGCAAAGGGTTACAAAAACGGGGTGTCCCAATTATACCATTTTTTGGGTAGATGCATCGTATCATACAATATATGAGAAATGCATTCAGACAATTTAATCTTCTCCATCCTGGCCAATACATTCAGACCAACAGATGGTTGAAGAGTGCCAATTAAGTGCAGTTACCCAATGAATAGATACAAAAAATGTATGTATCAATTTTTGACAAGACATGAGAATATCATGTATTGAGGTGAAAAAGAGACATAAATGCATCGTTAGAGTAATGGGGCGACCTGCTATTAAGGTAGTTTTCGTGGCTGCTTGTTGCCAAATTGGTTGATAATCTCTACATCTTATTGCTCTTGGGAGCAGATGTGTGTCCTGCACACAGTCTCTCCACATGTACTATCCAAAGTCACAACAGGATGAATGTGGGTTCTTGAAACTGCATTTTTCTGTCTTCTCAGGATAAAAACACTGAAATTTGCTCAGTTGCAGAATTGTCGCTGTTGTCACTTTCAGTGTCTGATGATGAATTTCCCCATGAAATAGTATCGATCAATTCTGCAAGTGATTCTTATTTACTATCACTGTTTTCTAGCTGGTCAAAAACCGCTTTTTGGGTGCCATGAACATTCTCAAGTTTCCAGGCAGAAAGAATGGCATATACCTGTATAATATAAAAGTGCATGCAGGGCACTGGACAAAGCACTAGGAACAAAAGGGATGTGAAATTATTTGATACAGTAATGTAATCATACAGATTACAGCGTACTGTATGTGATATGTGTTTGTAACTTTTTGAATATACCACCAGGCGTCGCCCCAATGCGACACGACGCTCGCAGGGAACCGAGCCCGATACAGAGTATATCAGGGGGAGGACACAGCCCGTGAACACAATGGGGGGGACATTGCAGCATGCTGGGTACAAGGTAAGTAACTTTGCCTGGATCCTGCGATGCAACCCAGAGTGTGGCTCGGAGTTACTGCTTTTGGTAGTGAAAACTCACCCCGAGCTACACTCGGGATTACCGCTAAGAAGGTTAACCTAACCCAATGGACGCATACTTCCACTTGCTCCAATGCAGTGGTGGCTGGTGAACTTTTAGGATGGGGGCAGACCCTGCCCTTCCTTTTTAACTGCTCCCACTTCTCATAAGCCCCACCCCTTATAGTTTCCACCCATTGTGTCAGGAGTATACAGCCCAGCATCACCACATAGTGTATACAGCATCACAGATAGGGTATACAGCATAACCAGATATGAGTATACAGAGTCACCAGATAGGAGTTTACTGAGCCCCAGATTTGGTTTACAAAGCCACCAGATAGGACTATACAGAGCCACCAGTTAGTGGTATACAGAGCCACCAGATAGGAGTATACAGAGCCACCAGATAGCAGTTTACAGAGCCCCAGATAGGGTATACAGAGCCACCAGATAGGAGTATACAGAGCCACCAGATAGCAGTATACAGAGCCACCAGGTAGGGGTATACAGAGCCCCAGATAGGGGTATACAGATCCACCAGAGAGGAGTATACAAAGCCACCAGAGAGGAGTATACAGAGCCACCAGATAGCAGTATACAGAGCCAAAGATAGGGGTACACAGAGCCCCAGATAGCAGTATACAGAGCACCAGAAAGGAGTATACAGAGCACATCAGATAGCAGTGTACAGATCCCCAGATAGCAGTATACAGAGCCACCAGATAGAAGTATAAAGTCACCAGATAGCAATATACAGAGTCCCAGATAAGAGTATACAGAGCCACCAGATAGCAGTATACAGAGTCTCCAGATAGCAGTATACAGAGCCCCAGATAGCAGTAAACAGAGCCCCAAATAGCAGTATACAGAGTCATCAGATAGCAGTATACAGAGCCCCAGATAGCAGTATACAGAGTCACCAGATAGCAGTATACAGAGCCCCAGATAGCAGTATACAGAACCCCAGATAGCAGTATACAGAGTCACCAGATAGTGGTATACAGAGCCCCAGATAGCAGCATACAGAGCCCCAGATGGCAGTATACAGAGTCACCACATAGCAGTATACAGAGCCCCAGATAGCAGTATACAGAGTCACCAGATAGCAGTATACAGAGCCCCAGATAGGGGTATACAGAGCCACCAGATAGCAGTATACAGAGGCACCAGATAGCAGTATACAGAGCCCCAGATAGCAGTAAACAGAGCCCCAGAGAGGGGTATACAGAGCCACCACATAGTAGTATACAGAGCCACCAGATAGCGGTATACAGAGCCCCCAGAGAGGAGTATAGTCACCAGATAGCAGTATACAGAGCCCCAGATAGCAGTATATAGAGTGACCAGAGAGCAGTATACACTTACAGAGCCCCAGATAGGAGTATACAGAGCACCAGATAGGGGTATACAGAGCACCAGATAGCAGTATACAGAGTCACCAGATAGCAGTACACACACAGAGCCCCAGATAGGAGTATACAGAGCACCAGATAGTGGTATACAGAGCACCAGATATGAGTATACAGAGTACCAGATAGGGGTATAGAGAGCACCAGATAGGGGTATACAGAACCCCAGATAGGAGTACACTGCACTAACCCCCCTGCTGCCACCGTGGGCAGCACTGACAGCACACACTGGCACTTACTGTGTGTCTGGAGTGGAGAGGAGTGGAGAGTGTCATGCAGCGGCGGTGTGTGGAGAGGGTGGATGGAAGTGTCCGCTCCTCATGCTTCCCCTTCCTTGCCAAAACGCCTAGGCATCCAATATGATCACCTGCCGCTTTGGCCAATCGGGAAACAGGTCTTACCAACCTGCCTCCTGATTGGCGGGGAGGCACTGCAGTGTGGAAATAGCGAAAATTCATTCACAATTGTCACACAATTTTTGAAGCCTGTTAGCGCCTCGGGCTCTAGTCAGGTGCTTAAAAAAAACACATCCTCACGCCTCCGCTATAGGAATCCATGTGTCCGGCATCCTGAAAGGGGCAGGGTGCATGGATAGGAAGGCGAGAGCAAGGATGGGGGGCAGCGTCTGTGCCCCCTTAATGCACGGGCCGCCCCTGCTCCAATGGTAATACCCTAAACCTTATATTCTTCCCTCTCTGCAATCCCGGCAATCTCACCAACACCCCCTTTACTCTCTCTGATCACAGCCTCATCAGTTTCACTGTATCCTTGCCTCCAATTATCCATCCCTCCAAGTAGCAAACGATTACTTGTAGGAACCTTCACAACTTTAATCCTTCTCTTCTCTATTCTGCTACTGACCACCTTTATGACATAATCTCTCCCCTGTCCTGTCCAGACCTGGCCACTTCTGTCTACAAAAGTCCACTCTCATCATCACTGGATGCACTTGCTCCTCTAACTACATGCAGAATCAGGGCCCAACGTCACAACCCTGGCAAACTGACAACACTAGAAAAATCTCAAGAGACATTGCTGTGCTCTTGAATGACTGTGGCGTAAAATCAAATGCCTGCAAGACTTCATCCTACAGTGGGGATCGAAAGTTTGGGCACCCCAGGTAAAAATTTGTATTAATGTGCATAAAGAAGCCAAGGAAATATGGAAAAATCTCCAAAAGGCATCAAATTACAGATTAGACATTCTTATAATATGTCAACAAAAGTTATATTTTATTTCCATCATTGACACTTTCAAAATTACAGAAAACAAAAAAATAGCGTCTTCAAAAGTTTGGGCACCCTTCAGAATTTATAGCATGCACTGCCCCTTTGCAAGGCTGAGACCTGCCAGTGTCATGGATTGTTCTCAATCATCATCTGGGAAGACCAGGTGATGTCAATCTCAAAGGTTTTAAATGCCCAGACTCCTCTGACCTTGCCCCAACAATCAGCACCATGGGATCTTCTAAGCAGTTGTCTAGAAACCTGAAACTGAAAATAGTTGATGCTCACAAAGCTGGAGAAGGCTATAAGAAGATATAAAAGCGTTTTCAGATGTCAATATCCTCTGTTCGGAATGTAATTAAGAAATGGCAGTCATCAGGAACAGTGGAAGTTAAAGCAAGATCTGGAAGACCAAGAAAAATATCAGACAGAACAGCTCACAGGATTGTGAGAAAAACAATTCAAAACCCACGTTTGACTGCACGATCCCTCCAGAAAGATCTGGCAGACACTGGAGTTGTGGTACACTATTCCACTATAAAGAGATACTTGAACAAATATGGTCTTCATGGAAGAGTCATCAGAAGAAAACCTCTTCTATGTCCTCACCACAAAAATCAGCGTTTGAACTTTGCAAATGAACATATAGACAAGCCTGATGCATTTTGGAAACAAGTTCTGTGGACCGATGAGGTTAAAATTGAACTTTTTGGCCGGAATGAGCAAAGGTACGTTTGGAGAAGAAGGGACACTGATCTTAATGAAAAGAACCTCTGTCCAACTGTTAAGCATGGGGGTGGATCAATCATGCTTTGGGGTTGTATTGCAGCCAGTGGCACAGGGAACATCTCACGAGTAGAAGGAAAAATGGATTAAATAAAATTTCAGCAAATTTTGGATGGTAACTTGATGCCATCTGTGAAAAAGCTGAAGTGAAAGAGAGGATGGCTTCTACAAATGGATAATGATCCTAAACACACCTCGAAATCCACGAGGGATTACATCAAGAGGCATAAACTGAAGGTTTTGCCATGGCTTTCACAATCTCCTGACCTCAACATAATTGAAAATCTATGGATAGACCTTAAAAGAGCAGTGCGTGACAGACAGCCCAGAAATATCAAAGAACTGGAAGACTTTTTTAAGGAAGAATGGGCAAAGATACCTCAAACAAGAATTGAAAGACTCTTGGCTGGCTACAAAAAGGGTTTACAAGCTGTGATACTTGCTAAAGGGGGCAGTACAAGATATTAACTCTGCAGGGTGCCCAAACTTTTGCAGACACCATTTTTTTGTTTTCTGTTATTTTGAAAGTGTAAATGATGGAAATAAAATATAACTTTTGTTGACATATTATAAGAATGTCTAATCTGTAATTTGATGCCTTTTGGAGATTTTTCCATCATTCCTTGGCTTCTTTATGCACATTAATACAAATTTTTACCTGGGGTGCCCAAACTTTCGATCCCCACTGTGTATAAATCTGCCCTTCTAAAATACAATTCTTGCCTTCATGCTGCCAAACAAACCTACTTTGTCTCTCTTATTAATACCTTATCACCCAGTCCCCACAAACAAGTATAAGGCGCAATACCTGAGATATTATAGTCCTCACAATCTGATAACATTCCTAAAGTTCATGGGGAGCTAGTAGAAATACCAGCTAAAATGCCAGTGGTTGCAGCACGAAGGTTAGCCTCCTGGAGGGGACCAGAAGCAGAGTCCCAGCAAACTGTGAAGAAACACAAGGAGGAGAGGCGCTCTAAGTGCAAACCATACAAATTCATTAAACCAACAGATGAGTCACTCACATGGGTAGATGTAAAAAAGACACATAGGAAGGGTGGTCTGTTGCAAGGTTGTCTTCAGTGGAAACATCCACCAACAGGAGCTGAACGGTACGGCCGAGATAACAGTCTGGGATCCTGTCACAAATTCCAACTGGAGACAAGAATATCCAGAGGGAGACGTGGATCACAGATGCCGAGAGTCCTGAAGGGTCGCGTTTCTTGAGTCTGCGCACTGGGATGACACAGCATTTGCGCTCCTTTGTCAAGCTGACTGCTCAGACCAGTGGAGAGAATTAAAAGCATACAACTGGGGGCGTGACTGTAACCATGGGAGGGGCCAAAGGGAACACAATATGCAAACACAATAATAGGTGTAATATGGGCTCTAAAGAAGCTAGCAAGGGATGGTTAAAAATAAATAAACTTAGTGGCTATAACTGTGTGATCCGGGTGGGGGTGCTGACCACAACACACACACACAAACACGCACATCTAAAAAATGAAATACAGGAAGTGATGACTGCAAATATTGTGGAAAGGGAAAGGACAGGGGAGGGGGCCGTAGATGTAAGCTATCTTTAGCAGACATAAGCATTAGTACAACGGTTGAAGAAAGGGGGGGGGGTATATTATATATATGAAAAAAATAGATAATCCAATCAATTACATGAAGAACAATTATATAGTATATCATAATGTGGGGGGAGGAAGAAGGGGGGGAAGAGTATATATAATATAAAAAAATATATATATATGATAAACAATTTTATATATATAAAGGGCAAGTATAGTATATATCATATGTAATAAACAAAAAAGTACACATGTGAAAAAAAAAAATATAAATAAAACAAACAAAAAAAAAATAAATATATATATATATATATATATATATATATATATATATATATATATAGTATATCACAAAAGTGAGTACACCCCTCACATGTAACAACACTTTAAATTACACTTTGCTACAATGTAAAGTAGTGAGTGTACAGCTTGTGTAACAGTGTGTGTGCTGTCCCCTCAACACACAGCCATTGATGTCTAAATCGCTGGCAACAAAAGTGAGTACACCCTTAAGTGAAAATGTCCAAATTGGGCCCAAAGTGTCAATATTTTGTGTGGCCACCATTATTTTCCAGCACTGCCTTAACCCTCTTTGGGCATGGAGTTCACCAGAGCTTCACAGGTTGCCATTAGAGTCAACATCACGGAGCTGGTGGATGTTAGAGACCTTGCACTCCTCCACCTTCCATTTGAGGATGCCCCATAGATGCTCAATAGGGTTTAGGTCTAGAGACATGCTTGGCCAGTCCATCATCTTTACTTTTACTTTAGTCTCTGAAGGGAGGGGATCATGCTCTGCTTTAGTATGTCACAGTACATGTTGGCATTCATGGTTCCCTCAATGAACTGTAGCTCCCCAGTGCTGGCAGCACTTATGCAGCCCCAGACCATGACAGTCCCACCACCATATTTGACTGTAGGCAAGATACACTTGTCTTTGTACTTCTCACCTGGTTGCCGCTACACATGCTTGATACGATCCGAACCAAATAAGTTTATCTTGGTCTCATAAGACCACAGGATATGGTTTCAGTAGTCCATGTCCTTAGTTTGCTTGTCTTAAGCAAACTGTTTGTGGGCTTTGCTTGAGCAGCATCTTTAGATGAGTAGACAAGGCTTCCTTCTGGGATGACAGCCATGCAGACCAATTTGATGCAGTGTGCGGCGTATGGTCTGGGCACTGACAGGCTGACCTCCCACCTCTTCAACCTCGGCAGCAATGTAGCACTCATACGTCTATTACCAAAGACAACCTCTGGATATGATGCTGAGCACATGCACTCAACTTCTTTGGTCGACCAAGGTGAGGCCTGTTCTAAGTGGAACCTGTCCTATTAAAAACACTGTATGGTCTTGGCCACTGTGTTGCAGCTCAGCTTCAGGGTCTTGGCAATCTTCTTATAGCCTAGGTCAGCAACAATTCTTTTTTTCAGATCCTCAGAGAGTTCTTTGGCATGAGGATCTATGTTGAACTTCCAGTGACCAGTATGAGAGAGTGAGAGCGATAACAGCAAATTTAACATACTTGCTTCCCATTCACACCTGAGACCTTGTAACACTAACGAGTCCCATGACACCGAGGAGCCAAATGGCTAATTGGGCCCAACTTGGACATTTTCACTTAGGGGTGTACTCATGTTGGTTGCCAGCAGTTTAGACATTAATGGCTGTGTGTTGAGTTATTTTGAGGGGACAGCAAATTTACACTGTTATACAATCTGTACACTCACTACATTACATTGTAGCAAAGTGTCCTTTCTTCAGTATTGTCACATGAAAAGATATAATAAAATATTTACTCAGATTACATTGCCCAAGCCAACACCTCTAAAGCAAAAGTTTTCTGATAAAGAATTCCCGACCCCTCTGGTGGAACAAGCTTTTGAATTTTATCTTAAGGGCAAACCTCCAAAGGTCACCCAAAAAGTGGAAGATCATTCCCCTCGATTCCCTACTACGGTCCATTTTCAGTACAAAAAGATGGAGCGTATTTTGTCAAATCACTGGAATATTCTCCAGCCGAATCCGCACCTTACCTCTGTTCTACCTGAACGCCCGCGAGTCACATACCATAGAGCCCCTAACCTCCAAAATAAGATCACTCCAAGTAAATTAAAATCCATCCGTATTCCTTCCACCTTACCGGTCATGATACCTCTGGTGGGAATGTATAGCTGTGGTAAGGCCCTATGCAAGACCTGTAAGTATTACAGCATGGACAAAAGACCTTCTGTTGTGAATTCTACTACTGTTCCTCAGATTTTGTAGTATATGGCCTTACCAGCTCATGGGGTTTACTGTATGTAGGGCGTACCATCCCTTAGAAAAAGGTTAGGGGAGCATAGGAGATCTATAGAAGAGGATAATGACCCACATAGAGTTGAGCGAACCCAAACTGTAAAGTTCGGGTCCGTACTGAACTTTCAGGTGTCCGTGTTCCGAACCCGAACGTTTGAGAAAAAGTTCGGGTTCTGGTATTTTATCACGCATGTTGAATAGCTGTAGGGCAGCCAATCAACAAGCGTTTCACTGGTTTTCCCTAGAAGCCATCACAGCCATGCCTACTAATGGCATGGCTGTGATTGGCCAGTGCATCATGTGACCCAGCCTCTATATGAGACTGAAGTCCCAGTGCTGCATGTCACATGCTCTCAGGTTAGTGTAGGAGAGGATGCTGACGGCGCTGTGAGGGACAGATTGTGAGGGACAGATTGCAGATCTAATAACTAGGTAGAGATTACTACTACTGCTTTGAGGGACAGATTGCAGTGATAATAACTAGGTAGAGATTACTACTTCTGCTTTGAGGGACAGATTGCAGATCTAATAACTAGGTAGAGATTACTACTTCTGCTTTGAGGGACAGATTGCAGTGATAATAACTAGGTAGAGATTACTACTTCTGCTTTGAGGGACAGATTGCAGTGATAATAACTAGGTAGAGATTACTACTACTGCTTTGAGGGACAGATTGTAGATCTATAACATCTCATCCTGCATTGCAGAACGATCTCTCATCCTGCATTACAGAACGATCTGATACTGGACTAGGTAGAGATTACTACTGCTTTGAGGGACAGATTGCAGATCTAATAACATCTCCCATTTTTCTTCCTTTTGCAGCCCTCTAGCACTTTCCAGTACTTTTTTACAGTCATTTTTGTGCCGAAAAGTTTGGGTCCCCATTGACCTCAATGGGGTTTGGTGTCCGGGGTAAAGTTCGGATAATGTTCGGTGCTGAACCCGAACGTTTCCGCAAATTTTGGCCGAACCCGAACATCCAGGTGTTCGCTCAACTCTATTCCTGACCTGTGGAGGCAGCGGAAAGTGAAAGGAGATCTTCCTAAATCTTCCAGTTGTCATTGAGAAGACTCCACTCCTCCAGGTTTGGTGACACCTATCAGTGGTTGGGATTTTCCTCTAAAAAGAGGGTCAGGTTAAGAGGTTAGGGAAATTTTACCACCCTTCCTAAATTGGGGAGGCAGCGGAAAGTGAAAGGAGATCTTCCTAAATCTTCCAGTTGTCGTTGAGAAGACTCCACTCCTCCAAGTCTGGTGACACCGATCAGTGGTTGGGATTTTCCTCTAAAAAGAGGGTCAGGTTAAGAGGTTAGGGAAATTTTACCAGCCTTCCTGACTTGGGGAGGCAGCAGAAAGTGAAAGGAGATCTTCATAAATTTTCCAGTTGTCATTGAGAAGACTCCACTCCTCCAGGTTTGGTGACACCTATCAGTGGTTGGGATTTTCCTTCTAAAAAGAGGGTCAGGTTAAGAGGTTAGGGAAATTTTACCAGCCTTCCTGACTTGGGGAGGCAGCAGAAAGTGAAAGGAGATCTTCATAAATTTTCCAGTTGTCATTGATTTTAAATACTTCTAGAGGAAAGTGAAAGACGACGGAGGGGTTCAGTCCTTCCGACCATTTTAAAGGGATTGGAGAATTGGACTGGGAGAAAAATC
>BLSH010152821.1:278461-302750 GCA_018402905.1 Glandirana rugosa
GATGATCTGCGGCGTCTCTGTCTGTGGCGCTGCGAACGTGGCGTTAGGCCATCTTGTGGGGATATCCAGGGCTCCGGCCGGAGAAAAGCACTGTACCATTCAGGTACTGATACCCTGGGGATACCCAGTGTGTCACAAAAATCAGGTAAGTCCGATGGAACGCGCAAGGATGCTGTTCTGGTGCCTGCTGTTGCTGTCAAGCAGAAAGGGAACTTCCATCTGTATATGATGTGCCTGTCCCTCAAGACTTGTAGCAGCGGTCTAAGTTCCCTCCTGTGTTGTAGCGTAATGGCCGATAGGTCTTGAAAAATTTGGATAGGGTTCCCCTCGTGTTGTAACTGACCCTGGTTACGTGCCTGTCTTAAGATGTCTTCCTTCATAGTAAAGTTCACCAGGCAGCAAATGATGTCCCTGGGGGGGGTCAGAATCCCTGCCTCTGGGTCTGAGGGCTCTGTGGCAGCGTTCCATGTCCACTGGAGTGTCTGGAGGTCTGCCAAGCAGCGTGTTGCAAATCGCCCAGACTGTTTGCTGCACTTGGGGGCCCTCCACCGTTTCGGGTATGCCCCTAAAACGGAGATTATGCCTGCGGCCTCGGTTGTCTATATCTTCTAAATGACGGTGCATCTCTAGCAGGTGTTGTGTATGGTGGTCAGCTACAGTTTGTACCTGATGAATCGCTGCTCCATGCGTTGCTGCGGTTGCCTCTACTTTATCCACTCTGTTGATTATCCCTCTGATGTCTGCTTGTAGATCTGAGATGGCTGCGGACAGGGTGTTTTTGATGTCCAGGGCCACTGCTTGCAGGTCCGCCAGGCTGGGGAAGGTGGATGTAGCTGATGGCGCTTGTGCTGCTTGTGCGCCGCCGCTGTACAGCTCTGGAGGCGTCCGGCGGCCGTTGCTGAAATCGAGGCCGCGGTCTGATGGCTGCGAGTAGGCCTGAGATCCCGGTGGTTGCGAGCGGAGCAGGGCTGGGACGTTTTGGCTTAGCTGTGTCTGGCCCGCTGGGTCCTGGGTACCTCTCCCTGCCATGGCTGATGTGCTGAGGGGTTTAGTCCGCTTATGGTAGCTCTGCAGGACTGTCTGGATGACGGAGCTCTCTCACTATGCTGCCGCCATGCTCCGGTGCTAGGCCACGCCCCCAGAAAATGCAATTTTCACAATTTCCAGCTCCCTTATTGTCTCCTCAGGTTCACCATCAGGACTGCTCCAGAACCTCTGGAACTCCCTATCCCAGTATGTATAGCCAGGCCCTACCCTTCACTCAAGGACACAGAATCTCTGGGAGTAAATAGCGATGCACAGTGACACTGGGCAGGAAGCAGGTGTGAAATACACTTGGAGACACACAGATAGTCTGCCAAGTACATTAACATTTCTTAGCCCGGGGCGATGAGCTAGATTTGAAAAGAAAGGGATGGCTGGGCGTGTATTGAATTGAATTACCCATGGGGGGTCTACTTAGTCTTGAACACAACGCTTGTGGGATACTTGTAAGTTAAAGTTCCACTTTGACCAAAATAAGAATATCACAATTTGTACATTTCCTACAACCAATAACAAACCTCTGTAACTCTTACTTTCACGTTCCTACAAAAATAACATATTATTACATACAAACAATGAGAATAAGACATAAGACAAACATTTGGATATTTCATAGTTACCATGCTACTTAAAAAAACTTAAGCAAAACAAAGATGAAAACTAGACGGAGTAAACACACAATTGGTTAGGTTGGGCTTTACCCAGCAACGTTCTTTCCAAGGGCCAACACGATACATTCCACAATGACCAGAAAATCATGTAATACACATCCAATCCTTCCCCGGCTTCCCTTAGTGGATCACGTAACTACGGCTTTCCCCTCTGGCCAGGTATACAAAATGCGCTTCACCCGGACTGAAAGCGCACTCTGCATATCTTGTTAATACACCATAATAGATTTCTGAAGCCCCAATATCACTATATCCAGCGTCTTTGTTGTCTGGAGCCTGGTCCTAATTCAGTAATGAACTTCTCCCACTTCCAGGCATCAAAGGAACATCCACTTTTTGAGGGGTCACATGACCCGAGCCCCAAACACAGACTTTATGTACCGCAAAGCTGTTTGGCTAGATTGAGAGGCCTTGCTTCCCCCCTCATACATGGACGGCCCATTGCCCATGTCGATTCAAATCTACTTTTGCACCAAGTTTAGGAGCAACACTGCCGGGTGCCTTCTTTCGCAGTGCTAGTGTTAGAAAAAGATTGTGCTGAGGACGTTTTTACATTTGATTGTGGTTTCCTCTAGCCCCTGAAGGAGACGGTTCGGGCAGCTCTAAACACCGTGCTTCCTGTGAGCAAGTGCTGTCCATTCTACAGCGTTTAGTGTGAGTTCCTTGCTTCCTGACTATCTGATACCTGTTCCTGTGACCCGGCCTGCTTTGACCCTGCTCTGAACTCTGCCTGCACCGACCCCGGCTTCCACGACCACTCTTCTTCCTGCTCCCTTGCACCTTGCTGCCTGAACGTTGCCAACCCAGCCTGCACCCAACCATCCGTCTGCCTGAACCCTTGTACTGCACCGCCCGCCAGTTACCGACTCGGACTGCCTCACAACCCTTCTGCCTGCACGAGCTCCAGCGGACATCTACTTTGCATCAGTGACTGTCCAGCCCTCGTGCCCCCCTGTGCTCCTGAGTTCCCTGTCTGCATTACCAGGGACTCACAAAACCGGGGCCGCAAGAGAGGTACCCCCTGCATAAGCCAGACTCCATCAGCAGGTACATGACAGTAACGGACAGCCATGCCTGAGTCTGCGCGGGGGGCCTCTCCTGTGAACGAACTTTGCTCTCACCTGGCTGGGCTGACCCAAGCCATACAATCCTTGCAGGAGGACTACTACCGGTTAGAGAGACGGCTCCAGGAGCTCACCATGGGCCAATCTACAGCCTGCACCACTGTGACCATGACCTCTGAACCTCAAGTACCCCTACCAGAACGTTCTCAGGCGACCGCAGCAAGTTCCGGGCCTTCCGGGTCTCTTGTGAACTCTATCTTGCTCTCCAACCCAGCACCTACTCCTTGGAGACTACGAAAGTGGGTCTTGTGATCTCCTTGTTGCTGGAAGAACCCCAGTCTTGGGCACACCGCCTGCTGGAACAGAGGGCTCTGGAAGTCTCTAACCTGACCACCTTCTTCAAGGCTATGGCCTGCCTCTATGAGGACCCACATCAGGCCGCCATGGCAGAAGCTGCGCTCCATGCACTCCTGCAGGGCTGCCGAACGGAGGACTATGTGGCCGAGTTTAGGCGCTGGAGTGCCGACACGGTGTGGAACAACGCTGCGCTCCATCATCAGTTCCGTTTGGGTCTCTCTGACCCACTGAAGGATGAACTGGCTCGAGTGGGGGTACCCCCGACTCTGGACGCATTAATCAAGCTCTCAATCCAAATTAACAGGCGTCTCAGAGAACGGGGAGCTGAGCGGTCAGCTGCGTCTTCACGACTTACTTGGAGGCAACCCCGGGGTCCCACAGTCGCTACAGTAGCTTCTGCTCAGCCCGAGCCTAAGAAATCAGGTATACTCCGTTCTCCCCTCACCCAGGAGGAGCGGCAAAACCGCCTGAATCACCACCTGTGCCTGTACTGTGGAGAACCAGAACACATAGCGGGGTCTTGCCCGGTTAAGCTTGGTCAATGCACACCACCTGTCATTGGCAATGCACTAGCCTCATCAAATGCCTCTTCTCACCTGACACTTCCTCTCTTCCTTCAGCTCCCTGACAAGACTATCCGGATTGCTGCCATCATAGACTCGGGTGCCTGCAGTGGGTTCATCGACCGGTCCTTCGTGGCCCAGCATCAGATTCCTCTACGGCCAAAGTCTCACGGACTGGTGGTACGCCTGGCTGATGGCACCAACATCAAATCGGGTGTGGTCACCCACGAGACCTGTCCCCTGCCTGCTACAACCTTGGATGGTAACCAGGAGTTCCTCTGCTTGGATGTCATTGCATCCCCCCTGTTCCCTATTATCCTGGGTATACCCTGGCTGCAGGCCCATAGCCCCAGCATCAACTGGGCTACAGGCGAAACCAAGTTCCAGTCACCCTATTGCCGCCAGCACTAAGGAAGCTGTTCCTACGCTGCTCAGTCTGGACACAGATGCAGACCTAGACGTCCGTCAGTTGGTGCCCTCGGTGTACCACAGTTACCTAGATGTGTTCAGCAAGAAGGGCGTGGAATAGTTGCCGGCCCACAGGGCATATGACTGCCCTATAGAGCTCCTCCCCGGAGCCGAAGTTCCTTTTGGAAGGATTTTCCCTTTAACGGAGCTGGAACTGGTGGCCCTCAAGGCCTATATAGATGAGAACCTACAGAAGGGGTTCACCCGACCCTCTACATCACCCGCGGGAATATTCTTTGTAGAAAAGAAGGATCACACTCTGAGACCTTGCATTGACTACCGCGAACTAAACAAAATAACGGTGCAAAACTGCTATCCTCTCCCCCTGGTCCCAGAGCTCTTTCAGAGGTTAGGAGCGGCGAGAGTGTTCACCAAGCTGGACCTCCGCGGTTATATATAACTTAGTCCGTATCCGGGGGGGGGGGCGATGAATGGAAGACCGCCTTCCAAACCTGGTTCGGACACTTTGAGTACCTGGTGATGCCCTTTGGACTTTGTAACGCCCCAGCCACGTTTCAGCACTTTGTAAACGATGTGTTTAAAGACTTCTTGGATCAGTTTGTCATTGTTTACTTGGATGGTATCCTGGTTTTCTCCCCTACCCTGGAAGAGCACCGCAGGCATGTGGCTAGTGTCCTGAGCCACCTTCGACAACATGGGCTCTATGCCAAGGCGGAGAAATGCGACTTTGAACGGTCAAGTATCCCCTTCCTGGGGCTTATCATCTCCGTCACTGGCATTACCATGGACCCACAGAAGGTCACGGCTATCCTGGATTGGCCTGCCCCTACAGACAAGAAGGGAGTTCAGCGGTTCATTGGCTTTGCCAATTTTTATAGAAAATTTATAAAGGGGTTCTCAGCCATTATTGCCCCAATTACCCAGCTGACCAAGCTGAACACACGATTCATGTGGACCACGGAAGCCCAGGAAGCCTTTGTGACCCTTAAGAAACTCTTCACGTCTGCACCCATCCTCAGGCACCCTGACCCCGCCTTGCCATTTGTTTTGGAGGTAAATGCCTCTGAAGTAGCCGAGGGGGCGGTGCTATCTCAAAGGCATGGACTCAAGGCTGCCCTACACCCTGTGGCGTTCTTCTCCCGCAAACTGACCACCCCAGAAAGGAATTATGACGTGGGAGATAGGGAGCTTCTGGCAATTAAATCGGCCTTGGAAGAGTGGCGCTATCTGTTAGAGGAAGCCAGGCACCCCATTTTGATCTTCACGGATCACAAAAATTTGGAATACCTTAGAGCAGCCAAGAGACTGAGACCTCGCCAAGCCCAGTGGGCACTCTTCTTCTCACGCTTCCTCTTCCACGTAACATGCAGGCCAGGGTCGAAGAACGTCAAGCCTGACGCCCTATCAAGGATGTTCTGTAAACCTGGTGAGCCGGAGGCCCCTGATACGATCCTGCACCCCCGAAACTTCCTGTTAACCTAAGGGGACCTGTAGTCCCGAATCAGACAGTCCCTAGCCAGGCTTCTTGTCACGACAGTAAATTGGCGGGACACTTCGGTGCTCGCAAAACTACCGAACTGCTGCTGCGATAATTATGGTGGCCACGAGCAGACTAGGACTGTAGGAAATACGTCAGCTCATGCCTTATCTGTGCCCAGAACAAGAGCAGCAAGACCAAGGCCTGGGGCTTACTAAAGCCACTTCTGGTGCCCGAGAGGGCCTCGTCCATGATCTCGATGGACTTTATTGTCGAGCTGTCGCCATCCCAGGGGTATTCTACCATCTTCGTGGTAGTGGATCGGCTAACGAAAATGGCCCACTTCTTGCCCATGAAGGGAACCCCATCAGCCGCTGAAACGGCCGAGATATTCAGAGAAACAGTGAGGCTCCATGGACTTCCAGCCAGCATTGTCTCTGACCACGGAGTCCAGTTTACCTCCCGGTTCTGGAAGGCCCTTTGCTCCGCACTTGACATTGAACTGGCATACTCTTTGGCATACCACCCACAGACAAACGGGCAGACAGAGAGGACCAATCAGACGCTCAAGCAGTATCTCCGCTGCTTCTCGTCATTCTCACAAGACAAATGGGCCTCTCTGCTGCCCCTGGCGGAGTTTGCTTTCAATAACACCGTCCATTCAGCTACCAACCAGTCTCCGTTTCTGGCCAATTACGGGTTCCACCCAACATTTATTCTCAACCACGGCCTTGAAAGTACTGTACCAGCGGCCCATGAAATGACCAAGTTCTGGGAAGAGAACTGCAAACTCCTTCAGGAGACCATGGCCCGGACCCAGGAGCATAACAAAGAGGTGTTCGACAAGGGAAGATGGGGAGAGTTCGACTTACAGCCTGGGGAAAAGGTCTGGCTGGCCACGAGGAACTTGAGGCTAGCCTGCCCCTCCAGGAAATTGGGCCCCAGGTTTACTGGCCCCTTCCCTGTGAAAAGTGTTCCACGTGTCATTGCTGAAGACTGTGACCCCAAATCCTTTTCCACAGTGGAAGACTAGTCCACCAGGCCCAATCCTAGTAGACGGCGAAGAGGAGTTCGAACTGGAGGCTATCCTGGATTGCCGGAAGAGGGGTAACACGGTTCAGTACTTAGTGAAGTGGAAGGGCTTTGGCCCAGAAGAAAACTCCTGGGAGCCTCAGATAACATTCATGCGGATGAACTCATCCGATCCTGCAAGGAGAACATCCCTGCTAAACTAGCCCGTTTGGGCATCCGGAGACTGCCCCTTGGGGGGGGCAATGTTAAAAAAAGATTGTGCTGAGGACGTGTTTGCATTTTATTGCGGTTTCCTCTAGCCCCAGAAGGAGGCAGTCTGGGCAGCTCTATTTAAACACCGTGCTTCCTGTGAGCAAGTGCTGTCCATTCTACAGCATTTAGTGTGAGTTCCTTGCTTCCTGACTATCTGATACCTGTTCCTGTGACCGACCTGCTTTGACCCTGCTTTGAACTCTGCCTGCACCGACCCCGGCTTCCACGACCACTCTTCTGCCTGCTCCCTTGTACCTTGCTGCCTGAACGTTGCCGACCCAGCCTGCACCCGACCATCCATCTGCCTGAACCCTTGTACTGCATCACCCGCCAGTTACCGAGCCAGACTGCCTCACGACCATTTTGCCTGCACGAGCTCCAGCGGACATCTACCTTGCATCAGTGACTGTCCAGCCCTCGTGCCCCCCCCCATGCTCCTGAGTTCCCTGTCTGCACTACTAGGGACTCACGAACTGGGGCCGAGAGGTACCCCCTGCATAAGCCAGACTCCATCACCAGGTACATGACAGCTAGCTTGCTTCCGACTCCGATTAGTATACACGGCTTCCCCGCCGGTCAGCTAGAAACCTCAACCCGGTGAATTTCTACGACTATACAGTTCAGCAGCTACCACTCACTCCCCACCCCCGGTACTGACACGGTTACACGGGCTTCAGAATCTGCTCCTCACATGTTGAAGGCTGGAACAAGCGCGTCGCTTTCTCCCCTTTCACGTAGACCGGCCCAAAGTACACACATTCGTTCTGACCTAACCCATGCAGCCAAACAGCCACGGAAGTACAATTAAATCCTCACTATACAAACCTTGGCTTCAGTCTATTCCTTGATGTTATACTAAAGAAATTGAGATGCCAGTTATCGATTACACACTGAAAGGTATAATGTCTCTACCTGGAACACAAACTACAGAGAAAACACTATCCCTATAACCCTAACCGCAAATTAGTCCAAAAAAACCCCTGATTTTAAACAAAACTGAATCCAATACAAGAATGGATCAGTTATACTCCACACTGTAGATCATCACTGAAAATCAATGGTTATACAACAAAAATTGGGCAGGACCCTATGAAAAAGCTGCTTAAACATAAATGCCTACATAAAACTGAAAAAGTTATAAAAACAAAACAGCTATATCCAAAAACAAAGAAAAAACACGAAAACAGATGAATTGTATAAAGACACTAAATCTGAACAAGTCAAAAAAGGCTGGCTAAAACAGATGCAGCAATCCTGTAAAAACTTCACGTAATGACTCTTATAAAAAGTTGCCCTTTCCAAACAAAAATGTAAAAACAGTTAAACATGAAAAAACTAAAATGATGATGAGACGGAATTCAATATGGCATCTCAGCCATGTGGCCCCTTTGTCACTACTTCAAGATGGCGGCCACACCATGTGGGTTTCAATCACCACAACACAAAATGGCAGTAAGTGAAGCAACATTACAACCCCATGGCCCTCTTTACCAGGAGAAAATGATGCCAAACACATGATGGAAATAAAACGACCGCACCGAGAACCACCAACCACGGTACAAATACGTGGATTTCGGTGTTAGAACACTAAAAACGCATAACACAGAATTTATCAACCGGATTTGAAATACAGCGTAGAATTTAACCATCCTCACTGAATGCTGATTTTCAGCTGCACGGTGCCATTCGTCACTAGAAACTCAGTCCAAAACCGCAATAGCCATGTGCTACTCAAACTTCAGAGTCTAAAACAACCGGCGGTTTCATTAACAAATGAGTTGTACTATAAACAGACAGAACCAGAGCTGAATTACAGTGTAAAAAGCACAAAACCTCTTTACGATTACAATACTGTGTCTAAACTAAATTTGCCGCCAAAAAATCAAAACCCTGACCATACACATGCTTTATGAAAAAGGCGCAATCTGTAAGCAAACACAGCACAAAAAGACCTCTATACACTGTAATGTTTACTCGGTTTCACACTTAAAGCTAAATAGCCGTCTAACAACAGATGTCTCTACCAAAAACTGAGTTACAGCTGGGACTACGCAAAGCAACAGAACAACATTGCAACAAAAATGATTCCACTGGAAATGGAATTCAGTACAATAACAAAATATTTTCACTTGAGACTGAAATATTGCACAAAAACTAAGCAATTAAAACCAGAAACTGAAATTCCTGCAGACAATTACTTAATTCCACAAAATGCTGAAATTCGGTCCAAAAGCAAGTTCAGCAGAAACAAAATTGAAATTGTAACAATTTTACAACAAAATGGTGGTAACTTACGCCATTCCCACCAAAAGCAGCACAAACTGAAATCTCTCCCCTTACAGACTGACAATACAATCTGAGACTCTAAACGAACGCTTAAACAAATTACCCCCAAATTACAACATGACACACACAACACTGATACAGATCACGCATTCAAAGCATATCCATAATCATACACCCCGATCATGCACTCAAAGCATACAGTTACTTGTAACACACACTTTAGGTGTATTGATTAGGCCCTATAGAGGACAAGTATAGGTTTTCTTCCTAATCAATAGACCTAAATACAATGATAACAAAGCAATTAAAAACCCCGCCATTATGCAAAAAAGAGGAAAAGCAGGTTCTTTTAGCAAAGCAGAATTTACCTGACACAGCGGACATAGAAAGCAACATCCTGGACTCAGGACAACAAAAGATTTTAAAAATTGAAATAAAATTGGTTTTACCAATAGCCGGATGTTTTGATATCCTGTCCAGATCGCTTCCTCCCTTCGGTTTGCTGTGAAAGAAATTTCTGTAGGCTCCCAAAGTTCACTGACTCGCCATTCTGTAAGGGCAATTATAATACCTTGTGTGCATTATATTTTGCCTGCGCTAATAAGCGCACTTTTCAGCTCTTTTGCATAATGCATTTGAGTGCACTCGTGTTAAAACAAGTAAGACAGAGACCATAGCTGTTCTCACATTGCAAGCTCGAAAAACAGTCCCGCCTTTCAATGCTTGGTGTTTTAATTTATATCCTTCAGACATGGATAACAAAAGAACTTAGTGGCTTCACAATCAGCCAATCAGCCTCCAAGGCACAGTCACATGACATGAGCTCAATGCAAACCACCAACCAATGACAAACTTGTTTATATTCAAACGATACAATAGAAAAGGCGTGCATGCAGGTGGATTGGTCAGCCTGTATGAGTAACAACTGTCTCCAGATAACAATGGTAGCCATGTGGAAACATGGCTTCCATTGAAACCAATGCGTTATCTCACTGAGGCCCTCCAAGCAAAACACCGTGCATGCAAAACCTCGAACTGCCATTACAACGAATCACTATCAAATACAGCTCTATGAACTATATCTCATAATGATCATACTACTGTTCCATTATAGGGTAAATTATGCACAAAGGAATATAGCTGTAAATTTCTGTCACATTGATCAGATGCCACAGAAAGCTTACAGATCATTATCCTTACATAAAAGGTAAATCGCCGCCAAGCAGATCAATCTGTACATAATACAGGGGCCCCCCGATTTAAGGTAATACACCCGCGCCACAGAACGTGCATTGCACCTCAAACATCCGGACTGGCGTTTGTTCCAGCGTTAACCGCTCAGGGCGCCTGCTGGCCAGGATGATTGGGCGGGTAGCATGTGGTTATCAAATAATGGAAGGTTTCCATTGTAAATGGCCTTTCCTCAATATCGGTTAAAGCCATATTCGCTGTACACAGGGAATATCGGTAAACCAACACTGGGAGACACTGTGACAATAATACATAATAAACACATCCTAAATTTCTACAACACATTTTTGAATTTTCGGATTTTCGAATTTACGACATTACAAAATTGTGAATTGTCAAATTTCCACATTTGCACATTTTCAGATTTTTGAATTTACGAATTTTTGCATTTTCGGATTTTGGGATTTCGAATTTGAATTTTTCCGAAGTTACAAATTTATTTAAAAGAACAAATTTCGATCATAACGAATGACAAATAGGACGAAAATAAAAATGAACAAATTTTTCGGCTGGGTTCTTTTTCCTGATACTAGGTACACATACTTGCCCCTACCCTTCCCCTCTCCTCTCCCATGTTTACTCCCTCTCTTCTCCCCACTTTCTTTTTCCCTTTTTCGACTGTCCGTTCTTTATTTCTCCCTGCTTTCTTGCTTTCTCTTACTTTTAAGTCCCTATTTCCTTGCTTCCTTGTCCCCCATCCACTAAACTGGCAGACCCACAAGTTTATGTTTCTTTTCTCTCAATTCATTATTGGAGGAAGCACTAACTTACACTAAAAATCTATCCAATGACACACCTCAGGTTCAGCTACTCCTAGATCTGCTCCTACCTTTTTTCCTTTGTCTTTAAATGAAAACTTTATTTGCTACTTTACGGGTGGGGCTGTCTGGTACTGGGTTTACAATTACAATTTGCTATGATGTAAAGTAGTGAGTGTACAGCTTGTATAACAGTGTAAATTTGCTGTCCCCTCAAAATAACTCAACACACAGCTATTAATGTCTAAACTGCTGGCAACAAAAGTGAGTATGCCCCTAAGGGAAAATGTCCAAATTGGGCCCAAAGTGTCAATATTTTGTGTGGCCACCATTATTTTACAGCACTGCCTTAACCCTCTTGGGCATGGAGTTCACCATAGCTTCACAGGTTGCCATTGGAGTCCTCTTCCACTCCTCCATGATGACATCACGGAGCTGGTGGATGTTAGAGACTTTGCGCTCCTCCACCTTCTGTTTGAGGATGCCCCACAGATGCTCAATAGGGTTTAGGTCTGGAGACATGCTTGGCCAGTCCATCACCTTTACCCTCAGCTTCTTTAGCAAGGCAGTGGTTGTCTTGGAGTTGTGTTTGGGGTCATGTTGGAATAAACTGAAGCTCCCCAGTGGACTCATGCAGCCCCAGACCAAGACACTCCCACCACCATGCTTGTCTGTAGGCAAGACACACTTGTCTTTGTACTCCTCACCTGGTTGCTGCCACACACGCTTGACACCATCTGAACCAAATAAGTTTATCTTGGTCTCATCAGACCACAGGCCATGGTTCCAGTAATCCATGTCCTTAGTCTGCTTGTCTTCAGCAAATTGTTTGTGGGCTTTCTTGTGCATCATCTTTAGAAGAGGCTTCCTTCTGGGATGACAGCCATGCAGACCAATTTGATGCAGTGTGAGGCGTATGGTCTGAGCACTGACAGGCTGACCCCCCACCCCTTCAACCTCTGCAGCAATGCTGGCATCACTCATACATCTGCTTCCCAAAGACAACCTCTGGATATGACGCTGAGCACGTGCACTCAACTACTTTGGTTGACCATGGCGAGGCCGGTTTTGAGTGGAACCTGTCATGTTAAACCGCTGTATGGATCTTGGCCACCGTGTTGCAGCTCAGTTTCAGGGTGTTAGCAATCTTCTTATAGGCCATCTTTATATAGAGCAACAATTATTTTTTTCAGATCCTCAGAGACTTCTGTGCCATGAGGTGCCATGTTGAATTTCTAGTGACCAGTATTAGACAGTGAGAGCGATAACACCAAATTTAAAACACCTGCTCACCATTCACACCTGAGACCTTGTAACACTAATGAGTCACATGACACCGGGGAGGGAAAATAGCTAATTGGGCCCAATTTGGACATATTCACTTAGGTGTGGACTCATTTTTGTTGTCAGCGGTTTAGACATTAAAGCGGTTGTCTACCCATCGATTTGATAGTGTCAAAGAAGAGTTAATATTCCCAGCATGCCAGAAATGCTAGCTGTCTCCTTGATTGTGCTCTCTACCAAACTAGCAAACCATCCAATGGGTGGTGTCATAATGGATCACATGTGCAGCATCATGGCAGTTGCAGATTAAACAGAGGCTAAGATGTCAGCTTCCTTAGCTGAAAATGATAGGAAAGTATACAACCACTTTAATGGCTGTGTGTTATTTTGAGAGGACAGCAAATTTACACTGTTATACAAGCTGTACACTCACTACTTTGCATTGTAGCAAAGTGTCATTTCTTCAGTGTTGGCACATGAAAAGTAATAATAAAATATTTACAAAAATGTGAGGGGTGTACTCACTTTTATGAGATATTGCATATAGAATTTCTTCCCTGGTTTATTGTTGTGTATGTGCCTCATGAAGCTATGTGCAATCATTTGCTGTGATTTACCATTATTTAACTGTGCCCTTATATTTGTACACTGTCTCGAGGGTCTCATTTGATAAATAAAGAATTTGCAACAAAAGGGCACATTTCCTTTATTTATGGTGGTAATCTATTTTTTCCACAGTCTGTCCCTGAGTATACATGCTTGACTACATATGTTTTTTAACAGGCCATATTTTAGAATTGTTGCTGGCTGCCATTTAAAAAAAAAAAAGAGGGTGATATACAATGTATAGGAAGATATGTGACAGGGGATTGCTGGAAACTTAGGTGACATATGAAGCTCTTTAGTGGTTGGGTTTACATCTACATCGACAAACTATGCTCAATGTTTTTATTTCAGAGCTGAGATTTTCTTATGTGCCCTGTCTGTCTTCACAAATATGTACAGCCAGAAATCTTTTATTAGTAAGTGGTCTGAAACAAATAGTTGGTAGCTAGTTCTTCAATGATCAACACCTTTGCTACTTTTGTTCTATTAAATCTGGTCTTTTCACTTATTTTTTTTTTTTTAGATTGTCATTTTAAGCTTGGAGCGATTAGAGGGCAGTGGCCAGTTGTTGCTGGCAGTCTAGTTAAGAGCTTTTTGTTTTGCATTGTTTGAAAGAAAAAAAAGTGCAAGAACCATGTGCACCTAGAATACTGTAGTTAGGTCTATTATCCTTGATGAAAGCCGTCCTATCTTTTCTCTTTTTTTTACATTTTGAAACTCTTTATACTGGAAATAATAAGTAAATTAGAATAGTCAGTATGGCTTAAAGAAGTCTCACTCAATTTTTGTTAAGGTGTTGTGTTCCCCAGGGACAAAGTACATGTAGTACTTTGTCTTATCTTCTTAGGTGGTGTCTGAGGCTAGCTTTGAAGTTGGAAACAGCTCCCTCCACAGCTTGGACGAATAGGCAGCTAGCAAAGAGGTGGTTACTTTGACAAGTGCTTTTCTCCATATTCAAGCACTTGCTCACTTGCCTAGGAACATTTAAGCTTACACCGCAAAAAAACGCTAAAGCTAAAAAACACTCAAAAACACTACTGCAAAAATGCTGCAAAACTCATTCTACAGCTAATGCTACTGGGCCTGGTGTTTTTATAATGTCCAGTGTGCATGAGGCCTAAATATGCTTAGCCTCCATGTGATCAACTAAAAAAAGAGAGTTGAAAAGAAGACCTTTTGCAGAACAATCCTCTTTTTTTTAGTTTAATTAATCTTTGTTGAATTTTTCTTTCACTATAACTTCCACATAAGTGCTCCCCCACCTCCCTTCTACCCTCAAATACAATTTTAGTTTCAGTTGTAGCCCATTTTCAACCATTCTCGCCACATCATCAACTGTATTCCTACAATACACCACCAACATTCACACGCAGCCAATCCTACCACTACTGATCATATCTATCTCCTTGTAGTCTAACATGGATATCCCTTATTTAGCAAACCAGGGTCCCCACTTTTTTTCAAATTTGCCAAGGTTGCCCCTTTTAATGTGCATCCTTTTCTCCATCCATATAGTCTCTTCAATTGCCCTTAACCAGTCATCCATAGTCATCCATAGTTGGGGGGACCGCTGATTGCCACCTCTGTGCGATCAGCTTCCTTGCCTGAAATAAGCAACTTATTATTGCAGCCGGGGGCCTCCCCCCCCCTTCCTCCATCATAACGCTCATTATACATTGTTGTCTCTACTTCCAACGGTGTACCAAAATTACGACCCCCTCCCAGTATCTTTGTAATTTCGTACAACTCCATATCATGTGTATTAGGTCTCCTACACCTTGGCATCTGGGGCATTTGTCGTCTTGTCTTCTCCCAAATCTGTACATTTTCTGTGGGGTATAGTAAACTCTGTGCAATAGGAAGAGATTGACATTTTCTGGGAGGGGGCCATTGAGACCTAAGGGCACCACTCCAAAACTTTTCTCCATTGCTCGGAGGTTATTGGTCGTATGTCTGCCTGCCATTCCTTTTTAACAGGAAGTTCTACTCTGTCTATTCCCTTTCTCTTACCTAACCCTGCATATATACTATTCCGTTTTTTTAGCTTTTATATATACATTTACTCTCTGTGTAGATTGTGAGAAAATTTTAGAAGTACAAGCCTTACTGGCCAATCTTTATTTTTTCCCCTGTATTTCTATTACTCCAGCACTTAATAAATCCTTTCCAACCCTATATCCATTGTTGCAAACACTCTCACCCCACACATTCAGTCGAATCCCTCCACACCAACCCTCCCATCCCTCCCCTCCCTGCCTATCCAGGCTATCCCTGAGGACATTCATTGTGACCTTTCCTGCCCTATACTTACTTTCACATACTACTAACCCTCCCCCTCCCCCCACCCAGTCAACTTCACAAAAAACATCACCATATCGACTTGTACCAATACCCCTATTCCACCTTCTATTACCGTCTACCATCCTCTGTGCGAGTTCCTATCCTAATTCCTTTCAAAGTACATTAGCTATATTTGTAGACTTTGTGGACCATTGCAAGCCCTCCTATGTTTCTTCTTGGTCTTTTTGCATTCTCTTCTTGTAGTCTTCCAGCCATTTCCCCACCCCCTCTGGCATATAAAAATATTGCACTCCCCCCATGGCTGAAACCCTTAAACGTGCTGGGTACAAAAGTGCATAAGTGAGGTGGGGGGGTGGAGGCCGCAGCCTCGGGCAAAGCATTTTCCCTTTAGGGGTGCCAGAGACTGTGGGGCCCTTCCCCCTTGTCCCCATGCTCACCACGGTTCCTGAGCACAGGACCCTCCCAATAAAAGGTTGCCAGGGGCCAGGGCGCCCGGTGCCTGCTGGGTATGCCGCTGGACTTGGCTTCTTTGAGACAGCCCTGCAGGTAGACTGAGACTGGATTCTTTCTTTTGGTACTGATAAGCAATTTTGACACATGCCGTGTCCGGGACCCGCCCCCCCCCCCCCCATCTGCGGGAAGTCTATTTATCCGCTAATTCATTTACAGTGTTATAGAGTGATGTACTATATTAATATGCTTACAGCTTAAGATTCAGAAGACTAAAAGATTTAATCCTGATCCCTATGGGGTACCGTACCTAATCTGATCCCTGATGGGGGCGGGGGGAGACGTAGGTGTTTGGTATTGATTTCAGCTCAATGGACGATGGAATCTGTATGATGTGTTCCAATACTTGTTTTGAATTTTGTTACCAAGTATGCAATCCTGTGTAACTCTCAATAGTTTGTCTTATCTTCCCCTTGACACACTGGGGTTATTGCATTGTCCAGAATATTAATGTTATCTTCATGCTGTTACCCTACCTTTTTCTAAAAATCAATAAACATTTATTGAAAGTTAAAGTGCATAAGTGATTTTTAATTGTTGCAATCTTCTTTTAATTTCCACAAACTTGGCTCTTCTCTTTTGAAGGTCTGATGAGAAGTCCGGGCACATGGAGACTCTTGCTCCATTGAGAAAAATGTTCCCCTTCTCTGTAGCCTTTTGGAGCAGCATGGTTTTGTCTCTATAATTTGATATTTTCACCAGGATTGGGCTAGGATGGCCCCCTGTTGGGGGCAGCTTGAAGGGGACCCTGTGGGCCCTTTCTATGAAAAAAAGGGAGAGAGTGTGTCCTCTCCAAAAGTGTCTCCAAGCCATCCTTCCAGGAACCTCACAGGATTGGAGCCTTCACTCTGTTCTGGCATAACAACTATCCTTATATTTTCTCTCCTGAGCCTATTCTCTATGTCATGCATTTTAGAGACATAAATATCAATTTTTTCCTTCATATCCCGTAAATCATTTTTCAGTGGATCAAGCTCATCCTCCACTGTACTGACTCTTTCTTCCACTGCGGTTGTCCTTTCCTGTATTTTTTGTAGATCTTGGCGCAAATAGGAGACCACTTCTTTTATACTTTTCATTTGTTCAAACAGGTCGCATAGGATAGACTAGCAAGTATTGACAGCCTGTAATACTTATTTCAATGTTGGCTCTTGTTCAGATGATGAGCCGGCTACTGATGACAGAGTAGATACGGATTCAGTGATTTTATCTGTGGAACTATTAGCCCCATTGGGGTCTGACCCTGGGTCTGGTGCTGATTGGCCCTGGCTTTTTCTCCCTGGGTTACTCCCTTGATGTATTTTAACTTGCACTTGTTGCCCCCCTTTTGCTGGAGAGTGGGCTGGAGTATGGGCATATTTCTCAAGTTTTGCTGCTGCTGCCTGGCTCACCTTGGTTTTTTCCTTAGCTGTTTTTTGGGTGCCACTCGTTTTTTGCGATGCCGCTTCTTCTCCCTTTTCTTTTTGTCATGATGTAATATTTGTAGCTGGTTTATGCAGATTATACTCGCTTTCCAAGGGCTTACGTCTATTTTATGAGACCAGTGTGATGCAGCCTATTTAGGCAATGTTTTATACCCAGCTATCTTCGCTGTTCAATACACCCTTACTTGACCTCCAGACTCAGCGCTTAAGCTTATGCGGTGTACAATGTAGCCCTGCTTGACTGGGCCAAATATTTTCACTCTATTTACCACTTTTATTAGCTGCACGGGTGCAGCAGGGGTATGCCTTGTATGGTTAGTACAGTCCGATCTCTATGCCTTTTGTTTACATAGTTCGATATAGGGGTACAGAGCAATGTGGAGCAACTTGCTCTGTCCAACCAATAGGACAGGTTACAACTTATATTCAAAATTGTGCAGTTTATACAAGAAAAGTCTGCAGCAGATTTGCAGCTCGTGCACATCACCGAGCTCCACAGGACTCCATCCGGATATAAAACTCTGTGTAGTGCATACGTAGAGCACACAGTCAATAGATTAGCTCTTATGTTGATCTCAGTTTGTATACCTGGTAGGTTTTGCCTGTTTGCACAGCATATTAAGACACCACAGCCTGTATATGTTAAACAGACTAGTAGCTTGCATTCATAGTTCAAAAATATTTGAGGGTGCAAGAGAAGGGAAAGATACAGCCCATGTAAACCATGCACAGCAGTGGAATATGTTTACTTTTCAGAACAGGGGGAATACAACCTGCACACAGTGTACTGTATAGCCTGCAGACTATTTAGGCAGAGTAGCATGATCCGTTCCAGCTTATATCCACTTTTCAATACTTCACATACGGACTGTGGGGCAATGTAGTGTTGTTAAATGCAGCCAACATGAGCAGTGGAGGATAATAGGCTGTGGCCGGTGTAGTTGAGTCTCGCTCAGCAATGCATAGCTTGTCTCTGCCTAGTTTATCACTGTTACTCATGGTTTACCGCTCTGGAACTACAGCAATGCCGCTGCCCAGTGCTTCAGGAGGCTGCCTTTCCAGCGCCAGGTAGCGCAGCCCAGCAGTGGGACCCACCGCTCACCGATCAGTCCATCCAGGAGAATACAGCCTCCCAATATGCGGGGGATACTGCGAGCCAGGCCGCCACTCGTGCGTCAAAGTATAGGAGTAGAACACAGGTCTCCGGTCCGCCACACTGTCCCTGAGCGCCAGGAAGGAAAAATAAGCCCACTGACTCCTGCTAGTGCTTTCGGGATCTCTGAAGTGCACCTGTCCACTCTCCGCTCATTCGGACTGCCACCAGCAAATCAGGGGAATGCCAACATCCACACCAGGTTCAGAGCACAGCTAGATGCCACAGAGCTTCAGCATCAGGGTTCACATGGAGCAGGACAGGAGCCGCCGTACACACTTCTGCTCACTCAAGCATCCGGTCACACACTGTCGCCAGAACAATCTTCTTTAGATCAGGAGTTCCATTTGGGTTCAGTGGGTAATATCTTTGCTAGCTGCTACAAATATATAACCAAAGAAAGATAATTACATAGGTACAGGATATACAGTACATATGTGGTAGCAGAAGCAGGCCTTCCCTTAATTCAAGAGATTTCATTATTTGTCAGCAATTTTGTTACAGCCTTGCTGCTCATTCCCAGTGTGTTTTGTTTAACCAGGGAAAGGTTGGTCTTATGAGGAAAAAAAAAATGAAAATGAAAAAAAATGCTAATCTGTAAATAATGTAAAAAAGTTAAAACATAAAAAATTAGTAGTGGCAGGTGAGGATTTTGTTAAGTGGACCAGTGTTTGGCTCTCAAAATTCAGTTTTCTGTCTGGTTTAAAAAAACACTTGTCCACCATTACTTTTAATAAGACCTAATCTGTATTACAAATCTATAGTACTGCCATGCTGTCTACCCTTCCTTGCTCCATTTTTTTACAGGATAGGATGTATAGACATGGAACCCCACCCATTCTCACAATTTAGCTGTGCTTGAACAACACCTTTTGCTGAGCATAAAACATGGCCACATATGTACTGAGATGGATTAAGTATACCCACTCTATTGGATTTTCCCCACTTGATCAGTGCATTTGGCTGTAGCTGGCAGTGCTAATCAGTATATTTTGACAGCGAGGAAGACTCCCCGCTGTCAGAATACAATAGCTTGGAGGGGAGGATTCCCACATCCACATTGAGTGTGTGGATGGGGGAATCAAGTCAATTTTTTATTCCCATCTATTGATTTCCATCTATTACTCATCTATGGGCTGCCTTAGCTATATTTCCTAGCCTCGGGCTCCAGTCCTTTTTATTTCTTGTGTTTCTGTTTCTCAATTACTGACTTCAGGTTGTATTCTTCTGATATTGTCTGTCAACTTCGTACCACACTATGGTTCCTTTTCTGGTCAGCTGTCATCTGCAAGGTGTGCCAGAGGGCCAGAGTCTGGTACACCCACAGGGAAGTTTTATTACTCCTTGCAATTTGCTCTGTTGAAGATCTGATATGTGTGCTTAGACTCTGCATCTTGGCCATTTTAAGGTCTCACTCCAATATGTATCTATTTTTTTGTTACAATCTGGTTCTCTCTGCACTTCAGAAATGGCCTTTTTAACCAATTGCACACCTTCTCATCTACAAGATGGTATTCCTTCACCTTGATTTTTAGATTGTTTTTCTTTTCTTTTTTGCTGTAAGACAATGGAGTTTCCTTTTGTTCATCTGAATCTTCAATGCTGCTGCTTTATGCCAGTTTATACATAAGTAGACCGTTCAGTCCTTTAATAATCTTCTTGACAGCCAATAAATTATCCACATTTGGATTATTATTGTTTATCGTACTGTATATGGTAAAATATTATTTTAGAATTTAACACTGAATAAAAACTGTTATTTGATGGCTTCAATAAGACAAAACTCTTCACTGGTCTAGTTTGCAACTCCGTTGTATGTGTTATTCAGTATATCATATACTCTTTCTTTGGATTCTTTGAGTGAGACTTCAAGATCCTCCTGAAACATCAGTTTCCACCTTTTCTGATATGTTATCAAGACCCTCCACATTCTCAGAGGATTCCATGGATGCAGTTAAGGAAAAATTGAAAAACCGTTTCACATTGGAGAACCATGAGCAGATACTGCCAATAGAACCCTATCAACTCTGGTAGGCTAGTGTCTGAGCTGAATGCTGTATCTTGTAATGAACTCCATTTTTATTTGTTGCATAGGGACAAGATGGAGTCTAGGCATAGGACTTCCTGTTTATATATATATATATATACACACAGTCAGGTCCATAAATATTGGGACATCCACACAATTGTAATATTTTTGGCTCTATACACCACCAAAATGGATTTGAAATGAAACGAACAAGATATGCTTTAACTGCAGACTTTCAGCTTTAATTTGAGGGTATTTACATCCAAATCAGGTGAACGGTGTAGGAATTACAACAGTTTGTATATGTGCCTCACACTTTTTAAGGGACCAAATGTAATGGGACAATTGGTTGCTCAGCTGTTCCATGGCCAGGTGTGTGTTATTCCCTCATTATGCAATTTACAAGGAGCAGATACAAGGTCCAGAGTTCATTTTAAATGTCCTATTTGCATTTGGAATCTGTTGCTGTCAACTCTCAATATGAGATCCAAAGAGCTGTCACTATTAGTGAAGCAAGCCATCATTAGGCTGAAAAAAAACAAAACAAACCCATCAGAGAGATAGTAAAAACATTAGGTGTGGCCAAATCAACTGTTTGGAACATCCTTAAAAAGAAAGAACGCACGGTGAGCTCAGCAACACCAAAAGACCCGGAACACCACGGAAAACAACTGTGGTGGATGACCAAAGAATTCTTTCCCTGGTGAAGAAAATACCCTTCACAACAGTTGGCCAGATCAAGAACACTCTCCAGGAGGTAAGTGTATGTGTGTCAAAGTCAACAATCAAGAAAATACTTCACCAGAGTGAATACAGAGGGTTCGCCACAAGATATAAACCATTGGTGAGCCTCAAAAACAGGAAGGCCAGATTAGAGTTTGCCAAACAACATCTAAAAAAGCCTTTTCAGTTCTGGAACAACATCCTATGGACAGATGAGACCAAGATCAACTTGTACCAGAGTGATGGAAAGAGAAGAGTATGGAGAAGGAAAGGAATTGCTCACGATTCAAAGCATACCACCTCATCAGTGAAGTATGGTGGTGGTAGTTTCATGGTGTAGGCATGTATGGCTGCCAATGAAACTGGTTCTCTTGTATTTATTGATGATGTGACTGCTGAAAAAAGCAGCAGGATGAATTCTGAAGTGTTTTGGGCAATATTATCTGCTCATATTCAGCCAAATGCTTCAGAACTCATTGGACGGCGCTTCCCAGTGCAGATGGACAATGACCCAAAGCATACTGCGAAAGCAACCAGAGTTTTTTACGGAAAAGAAGTGGAATGTTATGCAATGGCCAAGTTAATCGCCTGACCTGAATCGAATTGAGCATGCATTTCACTTGCTGAAGACAAAACTAAAGGGAAAATGCCCCAAGAACAAGCAAGAACTGAAGACAGTTGCAGTAGAGACCTGGCAGAGCATCACCAGGGATGAAACCAAGCGTCTGGTGATGTCTTTGTTTTCCAGACTTCAGGCTGTAATTGACTGCAAAGGATTTGCAACCAAGTATTAAAAAGTGAAATTTTGATTTATGATTGTTAATCTGTCCCATTACTTTTGGTCCCTTAAAAAGTGGGAGGCACATATACAAACTGTTGTAATTCCTACACTGTTCACCTGATTTGGATGTAAATACCCTTAAATTAAAGCTGAAAGTCTGCAGTTAAAGCACATTTTGTTTGTTTCCTTTCAAATCCATTGTGGTGGTGTATAGAGCCAACAAGATTAGAATTGTGTCAATGTCCCAACATTTATGGACCTGACTGTATATTTTATTGAATATTTCACATAATACAGAAAGCCAAGTATGTCAGAGCATCTCTTGAGACAATGAGGAATTAAGGTATTAATGATGAGGTCTCTGGACTATAAGTACTACAGTATTACAAGATTATAAACTTAACATTACAAGAGCGAGCATTGCAACAGTAAAAGCAGGTTGCAACCAAAATAATTTGTCGCTCCAAAGACAGAAGAGAGATAGATAAATAGAGAAGAAAAGCAGAGTAGGGGGGATAAAAGGAGGAAAAGAAAAGCAAAGAAAAAGGAGAGAGAGGGGAGAGGAGAGTGGCCCGACCTCACTGCCTCCCGACATATGCGGGTGGGAGTGGATCGCAGGGGTGATTTATCAAATAAGTATATCAAATAAGTATATCAAGTAAGGAAATTTGAACCAGCATATACCTAGGGTGACTGTTATGCCCCGTACACACGGGGCGACGATTGCACGTACGACCGTGTCGAATCGTACGTTGGCTGTTGTATGTAGCATACTGACGTGCACCCGATGGTCGTACATACAACTTGCGGCCGGCCGAACGTGATGACGCGAACGAGCGTATAAAGAGGAAGTGCTGGTATCGTAGCGTCACCCTTTGGGCTCCTTCATCTAATTTCGTATTAGTTGAAGTTTGGTGTGTGTTGATTCGCGACTTTCAGATCGTTCTTCAGATCGTTATTTGGATCGTTCTTTGGCTCGTTTCTGGACGCTCGTTCGTCAACGATGTTGCCTTCTCGAGAGAGAAATCTCGCTGCTGTTGGCCTAGGAGTTCAGGCTTGGACCCGAAACCAACGTAGGAGAAGGAGAGAGAGGAGTTGCTGGACCAAGAATTGGTTGCTTAACCGTGATCAATTTGGTCATATGGCTTTGGTCAGGGAGCTCCAGGAGAATAATCCTGATGATTTCAGGAATTATCTCCGGATGACGGACTCCTGCTTTAGCCACCTCTTGGCATTGGTGTCCCCCTATAATCAGAAGGCGGACACATGCATGCGCCTTGCTATCACCCCTGAGCAAAGGCTCATTGCTACCCTGCGATACCTGGCGACAGGAAGAAGCCTGCAGGACCTCAAGTTCACCACAGGCATCTCCCCCCAGGCTCTTGGAGTGATAATTCCCGAGACATGTTCAGCCATCATCCAGGTGCTGCAGAAGGACTATATTAAAGTATGTTTCATGTTACTACCACATTTTATGTGTTTATGTTTGATAATATAGTATTTGCCCTTTTTGCCAATACCTAATTAGTAACATTACAATATGCTGTGAATGTCTTCTTTGGCCTCATGCATGCTCTAAGCTTTTTTCACCTCCTTTTTTTCCTCTACATGCCTCCCCAGCATGTTGTCCAGTGTCCATACACACTCAGAGGGTAGGGTTGCCACATCATCCCTTTAATCCAGGACACATATGAATTACACAGGTTTTGAGGCTGATTTAATGCAGATAAGGCACCAAGTGAGTTTAATTACCACCGTAATCAGCCACAGAACCTGTGTAATTAGTATGTGTCCTGGATTAAGGGGATGGTGTTGCAACCCTATCAGAGGGCCACCATCAGGGGGTACAGGCAGTACCGTTGTAAGGGGCCCCAGTGTCTCAAGGGGCCCTTACAACAAAGACTTTAGCAGTCTTTAACATTGGAGTCTATGGGAGGGGGCATCCAGTTTGGGGAGACCACCGTTGGGATGGGAGACTCACACATACCTGTGACCTGTTGTACGACCCCTCCGTACATCTCCTTTTTTTCCTCCACTTTTTTCGAATCTCGTACGTACTCCGGTTTCTTCTGTAAGTGTCGTATAACATTACAATGATTAATCCATAACCGTTTTTCCCGTTTATGATATAATAGTTTGTATTTGTGTATTTTACACCATCATTGTACTTTGTATGAAATTATATCAGGAAGACGTCGTGGACCTACTACCGACTTGTACAGAGCCCTTAATAGTGAGGTTCTCGGACCCCCCTCTACGGACACCACTTGAACTCCAGGTCTACACATATTCTC
>BLSH010152821.1:302810-313565 GCA_018402905.1 Glandirana rugosa
TCATTTTATTCATCTTTTAGTTCGTCCGGAACGTGATGTACAAAACCGTTTTATCATCCCTTTACAGTGGTCGTTTTCTACCTACTATTTTGCCAAAACATGTAGTGCAAGGCCTGCTTGATTTTCTACTTATTTTACTTTATGTGATCTCTTTTGTTTGAATATGGCTGGCAAAGTGTAATTAGGCAAGTCTATTTTCTGTAGGTTGTGCTTCTCCCATGTCTTTACATCTTGACTGAGCTGGGAATGGAAGTATAGCCTTATGTTGCCCTTGCATTTGTATGTTGAATAACATTTTTGTTTGCCAAAGTTTAATTTATTTATTTTTTTTTATCTACAGTTTCCTTCGAATCCCCAGCAGTGGCAGGAAGTTGCTGCCCAGTTTATGCAGCAATGGGATTTCCCTAACTGCGGGGGTGCCATTGATGGCAAACATGTGCGGATTCTACCACCACCCAACTCGGGCTCTTATTACTTTAACTATAAGGGGTTTTGCAGCATTGTGATGCTGGCCATAGTGTCTGCAAATTACGAGTTTATCTTGATGTGGGGAAGAATGGCCGGAACTCCGATGGTGGTGTTATCATGCAGACGGAGTTCTACAGGCGGCTTCAAAATGGCACCCTCAACTTGCTACCTCCAGAGCACAACGTGGAGGGTGTCACATACCTGGTGGTGGAGTTTGTCTTGTGCAGGGAACAACCGCTCTTGCGCACCCGATTCGAGGACCCCTGGTAGTGTAGACAGAGGCCCAAGAGTGCGGCATGGCATGAGGGCTGGAGGGTCACCGATGATGTAGTGAGGCTCCAGGAGACGTGCAGGTAAAAGGATGGTCGTACAGGCTGGGTCGGCAACAGGCAGGCAGGAAGGTACAAGAGGATCAGGCAAACGGGTAGTCAGAGTCCAAGCAAGGTTCGTTTAACAGGCAGGCAGCAGAGGTACAAGGGAGCAGACAATCGGATGGTCGTGGATAGCCGGGGTCGGTGCAGGTAGCAGAACAGCAGGTCAGGACAAGCTGGGTCAACAGGAGGCAGAGCAAACACAGGAACAGGTATCAGGAGCTGAGGCTTACAGGTCAGGAACGCTGTAGAACAAGCAGCACTTGCTGATGGACTCTCCAGGTTTAAATAGCGCCATTTGGTGCCGTTTCCGGCGCGTGCGCGTGCACAGGCGCATGCGAACGCGCACAGGTGTGCGCACCACCGTGGAAACAGCAGATTTTAGCGAAGATGTTCCTTTCCTAACATTGCCCCCCCAAGGGCCAGCCTCCGGATGCCTCACCAGGTATCACCACCCTGCCGATTTTTCATGAAGGCCTGGATCAGTCCGGGGGTGTGGATGTTCTCCTCAGGCTCCCAGGAGTTCTCCTCCGGACCAAATCCCTTCCATTTGATTAGATACTGGGTCCCTCCAGCACTCCGGCGGCTGTTTAAGATGGCTTCCACCTCGAACTCCTCTCCGCTGACCAAGATTGGATCCGGTGGGCCCACTTTACGACCCGAGAAGGGGTCGAGGACCATGGGTTTCAGTAGGGATACATGAAAAACCGGATGGATCCGGAGAGATGGCGGGAGGTCCAATTCGAATGCCACCCGGTTTATCCTCCTCTTAACTGGGAAGGGCCCCAGAAATCTTGGTCCCAACTTTTTTGAAGGGCAGGCCAGCTTTAGATTCCTGGTGGATAACCAGACACGATTGCCCGGTTGGAGCTCCAGCTCCCCCCGCCTACTTTTATCATAAGCTTCCTTGTTGGATTCCAGAGACTTTGATAGTGTCTCCTGTAGAGTCTTGCAGTTGGATCGAAGGAAGCTGGTGATATCTTGCGCTGCTGGGACGGAACTTTCCGGACTCAGGTCGGGCAGGAATGTAGGGTGGAATCCATAGTTAGCCCAGAATGGGGACTGCTGGGTGGCCGAGTGAATGGTGTTATTGTAGGCAAATTCGGCCACCGGCAGCAGTGCAATCCAATCGTTCTGAGAAAAAGAGGCAAAGCAGCGCAAATATTGTTCCAGGGTTTGATTCGTCCTTTCCGTCTGACCATTTGTCTGCGGGTGGTAAGCGGACGAAAATGCGAGTTCAATCTCTAAACCAGAACATAGGGGTCTCCAAAACCTGGACGTGAACTGGACCCCCCGGTCAGACACTATATTGCTGGGCACTCCATGAAGTTGCACGACTTCTCTTATAAAAGTGTTGGCCGTTTCAGCTGCAGAGGGGGTCCCCTTCATGGGGATGAAGTGTGCCATCTTCGTCATTCAGTCCACTATGACGAAGATGGTCGTAAAGCCTTCAGACGGGGGAAGTTCCACAATGAAGTCCATCGCCAGTTGCGACCACGGACGCTCAGGTATGGGGAGAGGGTTTAGGAGACCCCAGGCTTTAGCCTTGTCCATCTTATTCCTGGCACAGACAGGACAGGCCCCGATATATTTCCTGCAGTCCTCGGTAATGTTAGGCCACCAGAATGACCGAGAGATGAGCTCTGCGGTCTTTCGAGCACCAAAGTGCCAGTTTATGGTCGTGGCACCAACCCAAGATCCTTAGGCGTAGACTTGTTGGGATAAACTTTCTCTGCCCTAGCCACCATAGTCCATCTCTGACAGTCAGTCGGGGGTCTCTGTCGGCAGTGGAACCGGCCAGAACCCGACGGAGTTGGGAAAGAAAGTCCTCGTCGGACAGAAGAAAATTCCGTGCCAGCAGTATGGTGTCAGGTGGAACAGTACTTCCTGGCTCCGAGAACATCCGGGACAGGGCATCGGGTTTGCCATTCTTCGACCCTGGGCGGTATGTCAAATGGAAGTGGAACCTGGAGAAGAATAGGGCCCAACGGGCTTGCCGAGGTCTTAGCCTCTTTGCTGTTCGGAGGTACTCCAGGTTCTTATGATCCGTGAAGATGAGGACAGGATGAGAAGCCCCTTCCAGTAAGTACCGCCATTCCTCTAGAGCCGATTTGATGGCCAGTAGCTCTCTGTCTCCCACATCATAATTCCGCTCTGGTGCGGTTAGTTTTCTGGAGAAGAAGGCTACTGGGTGAAGCAGGGCCTTGATACCCTGACGCTGTGACAGAATAGCCCCTACTGTGATCTCCGATGTGTCCACCTCAAGGACGTATGGCAAGGCTGGGTCCGGGTGTTTCAGGATGGGAGCCGAAGTGAAAAGGGACTTGAGTCTCTGAAAGGCGTCCTGAGCCTCGGGGGACCACCGGAATCGGGTGTTCTGTTTGGTCAAGCGAGTGATAGGCTCCACAATGGCAGAAAATCCCTTTATGAACTTCCTATAAAAGTTCGCAAAACCCACAAACCTCTGTACCCCTTTTCGGTCTGTTGGTGCGGGCCATTCCAAGATAGTGGAGACCTTTTGGGGATCCATATGAATGCCTGTTGTGGAGATAATTAATTCCAGGAAATGCATGCTAGGCTGTTCGAAGGAGCACTTTTCCACTTTGGCGTACAAGCCGTGCTGCCGGAGTCGCCCCAGATCCTTGGTGACGTGCCTGCGGTGTTCCTCCAGGGAAGTAGAGAAGACCAGGATGTCATCCAGATATATTATTACAAAGAGGTCCAGGAAGTCTCAGAACACGTCATTGACGAAGTGCTGGAAAGTCGCTGGGGCATTACAAAGGCCGAAGGGCATTACCAAATATTCGTAATGCCCAAAACGAGTGCGGAAAGCGGTCTTCCACTCGTTTCCTTCTCTAATACGGATGAGGTTGTATGCCCCACGTAGGTCAAGTTTCGTGAAGATGGTTGCCGACCCCAGCCGCTGGAAAAGTTCCGGAACCAAGGGCAGTGGGTACCAGTTTTTAATAGTTACCCGGTTAAGCTCCCTATAGTCTACACATGGCCGGAGCGAATGATCTTTCTTCTGCACAAAGAAGATACCGGCTCCAGCCGGAGACGTGGACGGTCTGATAAACCCCTTCTTGATGTTTTCATCCAGGTATGATTTAAGAGCCGCTAGTTCAGGCTCGGAGAGAGGGTAAATCCTCCCAAAAGGCACTTCAGCTCCGGGCAGCAGGTTGATAGGACAATCGTAGGGCCTATGCGGCGGGAGCTTGTCAGCCCCCTTCTTGCTAAAAACATACAGGAATGCATGGTAGGCCTGCGGGAGGAGAGTCTGAATGTCAGGTTCAGTGTCGGATTCCAGGCTGAGGAGTGAAGGAACAGTTCCGTCTCTGGGACTCAGGCAATTATGGCGGCAGTAGAGTGACTGGAAGTGGACGACTCCGATGGTCCAGTCAATGCTGGGGTTATGTGCCTGGAACCAAGGTAATCCCAGGATGACAGGGCAGAGAGGAGATGTAATGGCATCCAGCCGCAGACGTTCCTGGTGACCATCCACGGTGCAGGAGAGAAGAGGGACCGTCTCATGCGTAACTGTCCCAGATTTGATGAGTGACCCGTCGGCCAATCGGACCACCAGCTTATGTGCCTTGGGTTGCAGGGGAACGTGGTGTTGTGTAGCAAAATCCAAGTCGATAAAAAAACTGCACGCCCCGGAGTCAAGGATTGCTGGCACCGTGATAGTCCCTCCGGGAAGCTGTAAAGACAGGAACAGGGTGAGATGAGCAGGAGACTTAGTCAAGTCATTGGAGACAGTGGTCAAGCACATACCGCGCTTCGCGGGACATGTCCTGACCATGTGGCCGGGTTCTCCGCAGTAAAGGCAAAGGTTCAGCTGGAACCGGCGCTGTCTTTCCTCGGAGCTGAGGGAAGGCCGAAGCAGTCCAATCTGCATGGGTTCAGCGACGTCCTGCGGAGAGGAAGAGGAGGATGTTGGGTGGAAGGGAGGCGGTGTCGGGTAGCTGGGAACCCGGGGAAGCATCCAGGTAGGGCGCAACTGCCCAGAAGACCTTTCGGCGCGGCGCTCTCTGAGGCGCCGATCGATGGAGATGGCCAGGGTGATCAGCTCCTCCAGGGTCTTAGGGATCCCCACTCGTGCCAGCTCATCCTTCTGAGGTTCCGAAAGACCCATACGGAACTGAAACAGGAGAGCCACGCTGCCCCCGGCTGTGTCCAAGCTCCAGCGCCGAAATTCAGCGGCATAGTCCTCCACTGGGCGACGGCCCTGCTGGAGGTTGTGCAGAGTAGCTTCTGCAGTGGCAGCCAAGTGGGGGTCTTCGTACAGCTGCGCCATGGCCTGGAAGAAGGCTGCAGCGGTAGCAACTTCGGGGGCATTTTGCTCCCATAGTCTGAGAGCCCATGCCTGGGGTTCCCCCTGCAAAAGGGAAATGATAAATCCGACCTTCGTGCTTTCCAGGGAGAACGTGCGTTGCTGCAGTCCCAGGTATAAATCGCACGCACTCCGGAAGACCCGGAACTTGCGTTGGTCCCTGGAGAACGTATCCGGCAGCGGGACCTTGGGTTCCGAGGGCAGGGCCACAATGGTACGGGCCGCAGAGGCACCTGAGGCCGGGGTGGTAGACAGTTCCTGTACCCGTTCTTCCAACCGGGTGTATCCTTCCTGTAAATTCTTGACGGCTTGGGTAAGGCCTGCAAGATGTGCACACAAGTCATCCATGGCGGAGCGGGTTCCCTGCGCAGACTCGGTCATGGCTGCTCCTTTCTGTCACATACCTGGTGGTGGAGTCTGTCTTGTGCAGGGGACAACTGCTCTTGCGCACCCGATTCGAGGACCCCTGGTAGTGTAGACAGAGGCCCAAGAGTGCGGGATGGCACGAGGGCTGGAGGGTCACCGATGATGTAGTGAGGCTCCAGGAGACGTGCAGGTAAAAGGATGGTCGTACAGGCTGGGTCGGCAACAGGCAGGCAGGAAGGTACAAGAGGATCAGGCAAACGGGTAGTCAGAGTCCAAGCAAGGTTCGTTTAACAGGCGGGCAGCAGAGGTACAATGGAGCAGACAATCGGATGGTCGTGGATAGCCGGGGTCGGTGCGGGTAGCAGAACAGCAGGTCAGGACAAGCCAGGTCAACAGGAGGCAGAGCAAACACAGGAACAGGTATCAGGAGCTGAGGCTTACAGGTCAGGAACGCTGTAGAACGAGCAGCACTTGCTGATGGACTCTCCAGGTTTAAATATCGCCATTTGGCGTGCGCACCACCGTGGAAACAGCAGATTTTAGCGAAGATGTTCCTTTCCTAACAGAGGGTCTGAACTTTGTTTTTGTTGCGGATGAGGCTTTTGGGCTTGGCAAACATGTCATGAAGCCATTTCCGCAACGTAACCTGACCGCTGACCAGCGGATTTACAACTACAGACTTTCACGTGCTCGCAGAGTGGTGGAGAATGCATTTGGCCTTTTGGCAAACAGATTTCGGCTGTTTTTGACCCCAATTAACTTGGCTTTGTACAAAATCAATCATGTTGTGCTTTGCTGCTGCATTCTGCATAATTTTTTACGCAGGAATGCCACCAGTTACCTTCCAAGTGGACCCACTGACCCAGATGCAGCCCTGCCAGGCCCAAGTACAGCAGCATCCACTGAAAGCCGTCCATCAGATGCAATGGTGGACCTTCAAACTCAACGTGCTACCTTGGCCACCCAGAACGCCAGAGAAGTGCGCCGAAAATATATGGAGTATTTTGTGGGGAGAGGGGCTGTGTCCTGGCAAAACATGATTCAAGATCATTAATCTTATCCTTATAAATGGATACTTCATTTTAACTACTCTTGTCTGTGTGTTTTTTCATGTGGAAAAGAGATGTTCTGTGTGCTTAATTTTTGCTCTTGCTCCAAGAGAGAAATCTAACCTTCATTTCTCCATGAGATACAAATCTCACCTTGGGAAATGTATTTCGGTGTGCAGGGGTTGTGCTACATATACACAAACACAAAATGTTGTTGGCGTTCATGCATTCCATGCATGAAGACCAAAAACATGATGCATTAACAACTTTTTAAAATGTTAAGAGATGAACTACATCTGTGTTGACCACATAGAAGAGCACATTTGCAGTTTTAAGCCCTAAACTTTAGGGAACTCACAGGCATACATAAAGTAAAGAAGAAGTCACACACTGTTAGTACCAAATATATATTTATATAGTTTGCACATTATGATGTGCTTGCCATAATTTTAAATGCACATATAAAAGCACATATAAAAAAACATATACAAACAGATCTAAAACAATATATAAAAACGTGTTAACCTGGTAAGGCACAAAACAAAAGCATGTACTCCATCACATCAGGGGTTGTCAAGTGTCATCTTTCTGTGTGGGCAAACCCCCCCTTCCTCCAAACTGGAGTTTCTTGGAGAAAGGGGTGTTGCATCTGAGAAATGTGTGAGTGCACCACATCAGTGGTTCCAAGCTGACACGTGGCCACCCTCAAAATGTGCCAGCTTGGAACCCATGATGGGATCAGCTCACACATTTCTCCAATGCAAAAACCCATTCTCCCAGAAACTCCAGTTTGGAGGAAGGGGGGGTTTGCCCACACAGAAAGATGACACTTGGCAAATCCTGATGCGATGGAGTACATGCTTTTTTGGAAGCCCCTTTAATGTGGCCAACATGGCCTAAAATGGGGACCACCACACCAGCCCAATTGCAAGAAGCTTCAGAATTTGGCCAGCATGTCCCCAACATCCCTCAGTCGCTGCTGGAGGCTCTGCGCTGCCCTCTCCTGCTCCTGGGCGACCCTGCGCATTTGCTGTGCTGCCCTCTCCTGCTCCTGGGTGACCCTCTGCAGCTCCTGTGCTGCCCTCTCGATCTTCTCGAGCTCCACACGGCACCATTGGATGTCCTGGCTGAGGCGGCCAATGGTGCAGTGTGGCAGCTCGTGAGCTGTAAATAGAAGAAAAAGCATAAGGTGAATGATGTGCAGCATAATAGCTGATGATGGCTTGGATGGGCCTAGTTTTTGGGGGGAGAGGGGGTGCACTTTCCCAACACTTTAACCACTTTCCGACCACCTGCCGTGTTTTTACAGCGGCAGTCGGGTTGCTGTGCGCGAATCTGCGTAAAAAGGCGGCGATCTGCAAAGGGCCGCTAGGGGGCTTTGCACCCACCACACTCCAATGTCCGCTGGCAAGCTGTGATCAGCGGCCACAGGCCAAGTCATTGGTTCCAAAAAAGTGTCAAAATTGACGTTTAAAGCGACGCAGTGCCAAATCGCTAAAAGTGCTCTGGTCCTAAAGCTGGCAAAGCTTCCAGTTGGTAAATGGTGAATGGCAACAATAATAAAGGCTCGGGCCATACTTTAAACAAATGTAAAAAAGGTGTGTTGGTTTATTAACTGCTGTCTGCTGTCCCATGTACCCATAGGTGTGCGCAGCCTATTGCATTAGGGTGTGCACCCCAAACCTCAAACACACATGTCTTTCTCTGCAGCCTCAGCTGTACGGGACAGTGAATGAATGGGATAGTGCTCGTTGCTGAGCGTCTTCCTATTCATCCACAAACTGAAGCATCGTAAACACGGTTTACTATGCTTCAGTTATGAATGAACACAGTGAGTGTGTTCACTGTGTTCAAATAGAAAAGGAAGGGGCCGGTAAATTACACATTTACCAGCCCCTTCCTCCACTCTCCATTCTGAAACATGAGGGGAAACCCAGGCAATAGGGGAAATCTGCACCACAGGCAGTGATTAGGATGTGCCCAGGCACACCTGCCACACCCCATGTGCACGCCTATGCATGTACCAAATAGGCATGTCAATACACAAGAAACAAGAATAGAACAGTACTTACAAGGGCAAACAGGAGGTTCCCTCGGGGACTGGGGATGTTGGGGCATCTGGCCATCTGAGTCTTCTAAAAAAAAAAAAAAAGGCATTCATTGAGCATCCCAAAGTCACTACAGGTTCAACACATACATTGCGGGATATGTTTCAAGTGTACCAACCTTGCAATTGGGCTGGGCTGTGTGATGGGCTTCCACCACCGGATTGGGGGCCCTCTGGAGTCATTTCTGAAAAGAAACAACAACAAACAGACAATGATGCCATTTGGCAGGGCCAAAATACTTGAAAGTGGCAACATTTGTCAACTCCTACAGCTGCTCACCCCCTCACTTCTATGGGATATGGGCTGTATGCTATCCATCATATGCATTTGTGTGCCTTCCAGCACTGGGGGCTATCCTCTCACCATATCTGCACTAGCAAGGCTGGATTAATGGGCACTGATGAATCAGTCAGCAGCCAGTAAAGTGATAATTATCCTTTAATTTAGGCCTGACACCCCCGCCCCACACCCTTTTGGGCACCTAGCAGCACCCCTGGCTGTGTCACAATTTATCTAATTGTCATTTAGCACTTACCTTCTGGGGATGAAGGTGGGCTTACAGCCACCTCAGCTGAGGGGCCAGGGGTGGCCTCATCGGTGGGTTACAGAGGGGGGTGGGCCGCTTGTTTTTTACGTTTTCCTGTTGCAAAATACAAAAAGAACATAAGTGCAAAAGCTAAAGGAATGTATTCTTCATATACAGTATGCTGGATTTAGACATTAAATTTGGGAACCACAAGGCATACAAAGATTTCAAAAATTCACAGATAATTCTTTCTAGCTACTTTGACCAAGAACAGATCCACACACAGAATTTACACATCTACATACTGGGTACAAAAATAAATTGCTTACTTTTTTCTAGGATCTGATGGATCCGACGCAGCTGGTCAGGCTCCCTGTGTTTTAAATCCGACCAGCGCTTGCGCAGCTGGTCCTTGCTCCGCCGGACCCCGTGCTTCGCATAAATGCGCTGGATGACTCTCTCCAGCACATAGTCCTTGTGGCTATTGGGCCTTTGATATTCCCCCGTCCTGCAATCATAGTGCTTAGCCTCCAGGATTGCCACCATATCGGCCATTTTGAGCCTGGACATGGGGGCGGTCTTCATTTTTCTGTAGCTCTTGCGTGAATCCGCCATATTAACTTTCCTTGTTCGTCGTGTTGTTGCTGCGATCGTTCGTTCGTTCTGTGGAGGCGTTGGTATACGTGTCACGCCCCAGTGTCACGACGCACCTGAGAGCGGTACGCATGCGCAATGTAAAGCAAGGTATAAGAGACGAACGAACAAACAGGCAATTGCCGTAGGTAGCAACTCTGTGTGACGAGCGCCGTGGGACGACAGCTGTGGGAACGACCGCTGTGGGAACGAAGGTTCGGCAGGATTTTTAGATAGAGGTGAGTAGAGCCCTATACTGTTATGCTTGGATTGCCGGTACATGGGGGCCCCATGATAACCTCTCATACTTGACAATTGTCCCTGATTGAGCAGGAAAGTCATGCTTTTTACTAAGCTGTCCTGGATTAAATGGATGATGCAGCAAGCCTAATACTGCTTGGCTTGGGGCCTAGATTTGGTGGGGCTTTTATAGGGGTATGCTGGGTGAAGTTGCATGATGCTTTGTCTTCTGTCTTGTAGGCATAATGAGCGACCGCTTCTTTACCCAGGAGTTCCTGTCCCTCTGTAAAGAAATTACCCCGAGGAAACCCTCAAATATGTGCGGCAAAAAATTGCAAGCCTTCGCACAACCTATGGCAGGGAGGTGAAGAAGGTAGAGCAATCCAAATGGTCTGGAGCTGCAGCGTCTGATGTGTATGTACCTAAACTGTGGTACTATACCAGCCTGCAGTTCCTACAGGGTGGATCTGAGGCTAGGCCATCCCTCTCCACCCTTCCCTCAATATCAGGGGAGGACGTGTCTCCTATTAGACATGAGGAGGAGGAGGAAGCCGTCATCATCCAGGTATAGTGTTGGTGAACATATTGTAAAGATCAAATCCAATGATAAGAACTAAACATTATTGGCCAAACATTGGAGTCTTAACACATTTGTTTCGAG
>BLSH010152860.1:7037-28772 GCA_018402905.1 Glandirana rugosa
AGCAACAGCTGGCCCTATAGGAGTAGGCAATGGTTTTTGAACAAGAATCTGTCCCTCTAAGCAGAAGCCTCTACCTAGTGCAGTCAGATCGCTCAAAGCAGCAGTATGTGAAATCTCAAATTACTCCCACAATCTGATCGTTGTGTGCGATCCCACAATCTGATCGTTGTGTACGAACGTAACGATCGTTGTGTTAGGCAGGGTTTGATCTGCAATGTGTCACTCAAAGCAGCAGTATGTGAAATCTCAAATTACTCCAACAATCTGATCGTTGTGTACGATCGTAACGATCGTTGCGTTAGGCAGAGTTTAATCTGCAATCTGCAACTCTAAGCAGCAGTATTTGAAATCTCAAATTCCTCCAACAATCTGATCGTTGTGCACGATCGTAGCGATCGTTGTTTTATGCAGAGTTTGATCTGCAACTCAAAGCAGCGGTATTTGAAATCTCAAATTTCTGCTATCTGTTCTCAGAGCAACAGCACAGCAGTAGTAAGCTATCTCAGGATGCAGGATCAGATGTTGTTAAAATGTCTCTAATCTCTCCCTGACGCCGTCAGCTTCCTCTCCCTACAGCTAACCCAAGAGCATGTGACTGCAGCATCAAGTGACTCCAGCTTATAAAGAGGCTGGGTCACATGATGCACTTGCCAATCACAGCCAAAACTCAACTTTTTATTACAGTTACATCACATTATTGCTCCTGATGAGTGGCACAAACGCCACGAAACGCGTAGAGCTTCCAACTACTGTGATTGTACTTTTCATGTGCTCTCCAGACTACAGATGGAATCTTGTCTACCCCCCACGGGGTTAAACTTTGGTTATAGATCATGCAGGCTTTCCTAAACCCATGGATATGTATTATTTACCTCTATAGTCACTGATTATGGGGGCAGATTTTTTGAGAATGTAATGTCTACCGACACTTACTACTACTATTTTATTACTTTATATACGATTCTAATGGTTGATGTATAGATTGTATAGTGTATGCACTCGGTTAGCATGCCTGTCTATTACTCACAATTAACCTATTGATTATCAACTATATGCTTGTACTACAGTGTTTATCTCTCAATAAATCTCTTTACTCTCCATCAGTTTATCTCTACTCATCATGTGTTTCATATAAAGTCCCAAATTCCCCTTAATTGCTTTTTTGGCAATGTTTTTAGCATTAGTAGGCATGGCTGTGATGGCTTCTAAGGGCAAACCAGTGAAACGCTTGTTGATTGGCTGCCCTGCAGCTTCTCAACACGTGGAGTAAAATACCAGAACCCCGAACCCGAACGTTTTTTGAAATGTCCGTGTTCGGGTCCCGGACACCCGAAAGATCGGTACGGACCCGAACGTTACAGTCCAGGTTCACTCAACACTAGTTGTAAACCCTTCCATACACTGTACCCAGTGAAGTGGCTGGCCTCAGGTGATACACACAGATGAAACAAATCCTCCTACATAAGTTGTACCTGTTTATCTACAGTCTTCTCTTCTTTACATCTGTTCAAAGTGCAGAATTTATACAACTTGTCTGAGCTGTCAGTACACACTATATAGGGATATGATTTATTTATTTTTAATGCTTTTTTTGTTTTGGTACATGCCCCCCAGGTCAGTGGCCAGTCCCCCTTACCATTCCCCCTTACCATTTGCTTGACAGTACCATGCTTATATGCTTGGAAAAATAACCATTATTGTTTCTTTACTTTTGATTCAGGTATGAATTCTGCATCCAAGCTTTGCTCATGTTTTTTAAAACCTCCTTTAGCTGAACCAGCTTATGTAGTATTTATGCAGCTTCGCTCTGCGTGTGACTTTTATTGCCTTTCATAGTATTATAGGGATGGACACTGGATGATTTGAAGACAATAACAAAGGGGTCCCTGGTGTATAATTTGTCAGCTTTTAGAAAATTGATCCAAATTGTAAAACCTCTTTGATGTGAACTCTCACTGAGCAATAATCAATCACCTTACTGGCCTGGAGTGACTAAAATAATATTTTGCATACATCTAAGGCTGCTGGATGAAGGAGATCCAAATATAAAATAAATCCCTAGCGTATAATTATCTTTATTCTCGTTTATTCTAGCACAGTATATTGTAGGAAAACAGCTTGGTGTGAAAATCTATTTCTGTTTAAAAATGTATCTAAACCAGGGCTTGACAACCCCCAAGAAGTTTCATCCTGCCCGAATGATTCCCACACCCCATACCCCCCCTTATCCCGGGCTTCGCTTGCCCATCTGCAGGCCTGGGACTGGCACAGTGGGTGACACCGATAGAGGGGAGGGAGGAGAGCAGACACTCATCCGCTCTCCTCCCCTTCTAGTGAGACATTCTTGGGTCCCCGTTGACAATTTCCCCGGGCCACCAAGGGCGGGAAAGAATGTCATGCAGTGTAATATGCATTGCATTGCATTCAGTGGAGCACAGGGAAGACATGCAGGATCTTTAAGACCCCGGATTTCTCATTAATGACTTCAGCCCTGGAGGATTTGTCTCCCGAATGACCAAAGCATTTTTTGCGATTTGGCACTGCGTCGCTTTAACTTACAACTGCGCAGTCGTGCGACGTTGTACCCAAACGAAATTGATGTCTTTTTTCCCCCACAAATAGAGCTTTCTTTTGGTGGCATTTGATCACCTCTGCGTCACTTCTGATCACCGCTATAAACAAAAAAAGAGCGACAATTTTGAAAAAAAAACAATATTTTTTACTTTTTGCTATAATACATGTCCAAAACAAAAATATAAAAAAAACAAATGTATTTATCAGTTTTGGTCGATATATATTCTTCTACATATTTGTGGTAAGAAAAATTGCAATCGGAGTATATTGATAAGAACCATAGTTCCATCCCCTGGGTCGTCCCCCCACTGCGTACAAATGTGTGGAGGTGGGAGAAGTGAGGAAGACTCCGCCGACAGGCAGACTCAGGACACCAACTACAAAAAGGCGAAAAGCCTCGGCATGGGCTTAGAGGGTTATTATTGGTCTACCACCGTCTGCTCTGATTCAGTCCACAAGTGCCAAACCCGTTCAAATTTTGTCTGACAGCCTCTGTACTGGTAGGTGGCCTTATATAGGGGAATCACCTTATCAACTAAACCTTTCCAGAAAGATAAGGTGGGGGGTTCCCCAGACTTCCATCTAAGGACTATGGACTTTCTAGCGTAAAACAGGAGGATATTTAGAAGCGTAGTCATGTCCCTAGAGAACGCCAAAGGGTCCACCAGGCCCAGGAGACAAACACCTATCTCCATTGGGATATTAATTGTTGTTTGAATAAGGCCTGTGACCTCGTGCCAAAATCCTTGGATCCTCGGGCACACCCAGAATATGTGAAGGAAGCCCGCAGGGACCCCTGAACATCTCCATCACTCAGCCGGAGCTGAATGTTGGACATTTCTGACACTTTTTTGGGACCAATGACATTTATACAGCAATCATATCTAAAAATAGCCACTGATTACTGTATAAATCTCATTGGCTGGGAAGGGGTTAACCTGCAGTGAGCAATGAAGTGGTTAAATGTGTTCCCTGTGTGTGTTCTAACTATATGGCTCCTAACTTTTTTATCTGGCTCCTAGATTCAAAACAAAAGTGTCAAGTCCTGATCTAAAGGCCAAACTTTTTTTGTTTAACCACTTGCTGACCCCTGACCGGTGTCTGACAGTGGCAAAGTGGCTGAATATCGCAAACCGCCGTCGTATGAGGTGCGCTCCTACGCTCACTGTGTTCCGGGGGGGCCAGGGAGCGGGTAGGGCGGACTCGATCACCGCCCTACCCGCGATGGCTCCCCCACAGTGAGAGAACAGAGATCTGTGTAAGTAAACACAGATCTCCATTCTCATAGAGGGGGAAGGGCTGTGATCACAGGCTTCCTGTATATGGAAGCCGTGATCACTCCCCTCCCCCTGCCAGCAGCCCACATACAGTTAGAACACGCCCAGGGAACACAGTTAACCCTCAGAGTGCCCCCTTCAGGTTAACCCCTTCACTGCCAATGTCATTTACACAGTAATGCATTTTTATAGCACTGTATAAATGCCAATGGTCCCAAAAAAGTGTCAAAATGGTCCGACATGTCCGCTGCAATATCGCAGTACCTCTAAAAATCGCAGATCGCTGCCATTACTAGTAAAAAAAACCCCCATAAACCCCATAAATTAATTCTCATCCGTAAACATGGCAACTTTTGCGCAAACCAATCAATAAACGTTGATTGCAATTTTTTTTTACCAAAAATATGAGGAAGAATATAAATCGGCCAAAACCGATGAAAAAAAATGTTTTTTTATATATTTTTTCGGATTTGTATTTTAGCAAAAAGTAAGACATTTGGGTTTTTTTTGCAAAATTATCACTCTTCTTTTGTTTATAGCGGTGATCAGAAATGACGCAGATGTGATCAAATACCACCAAAAGAAAGCTTTGTGGGAAAAAAAGGACACAAATTTTGTTTGGGTACAACGTCGCACGACCGCGCAATTGTCAGTTAAATCCACGCAATGCCGAATCGCAAAAAGTGCTCTGGTTATAAAGTGTGAAATGCTTCCGGGGCTGAAGTGGTTAAAAAAAAAAACCCTGTCAGTTTGGAGAAATTTTCTTTCACTTCCTTTGTGAGAGAAAATCTCTCTTACCCTCTCCTCCTCCTCTGGTGACTATAACATTTTTGATTTTTCATTATTATTTGTTGCGGTGACCTTGGTAACCAGAACAAACTGAAAAGGTTAACCCCACCCAGAAACATAGACCAAGACAGTAAGGCAGCCCATAGTTAATTAACTTTTTTCATTGAACCATTAGGTTGAACCTAAAAAATGACTCAATTCCCCCATCCACACATTTGATGTGTGAATCCTTCTCACTGAGCCTTTGTATTCTAACAGCGGGGGGAAATCCCCACCATCAGAATACACTGATCAGCGCTGTCGGCTATAGCCAGCGGTGTTCATCAAGTTGAAATTTACTTAAAGAAGTCAATCAGTAGACTGACTTTTGCATAACCATCTTGCCCATAATTCATCTGGTGCCTGCTGAACCGGCCAAATTTTGATTCATGTATGGCTGGTATTATACAAATCCTGACAGAGGTTCTAACCCTTTCCTACTCTACACCCAAACTAAGGAAAAGGTTTTGGTTCCAGATACTATTTAAAGTGTGACAAGCACGCATGGGGGAGTTATGGGCCTGACTTTTTTGATATCTACACTTATTTTCTATTATATCTGTAGCCAGGAGTTCTGAAATATTCCTCTGGCATACAGACAATGGTGTACATTGCTTAACATGGGAACTCCCTCTAGTGCTTGCTTTTGGAAAAGACTGTAATTGCAGCCAGGATGATGCTTTGTGGGAGCTGTAGTGTGGAAATAGCCAACAGACTCTTACTGAGAAGGACTCCATTTCCCATAAGGCCATGCTACACTGAAGACTTCTGGGAGGTGCAATGCATTGTAGGAGGATTATTTAAGGGGAAGGAGGAGCTAACAACGGCCTCTTGGGATATCATGATCGATCAGAGAGGAACCGTGCATGCTGCTGCCATCATATTTAGGTCTGCGGCCTAAGCCAAACGTTCCAGCTGGCTGAAATCATCAGCAGGTGATACAGCTAGTATCCACTCTCCAGCAATAAAGTGAGCGACCAACAGAACCATCCAAAGCTCATCTCCATCTGGATAGAAGCTGTGCCAAATATTGCATCAGTTGCATCTGGCGATCAGGAGAGCTGCAAGGAGTGCAGTGGATGCTTTACAACCCCTAGGGGCAATCAGTCTACAGGAACTAAGGGTTCCAGCATCCCCAGCGTCATCAACTGAACACCGGATCGTTTATCTTCAAACAATCCCTTAGAACTGGTGAGAGGGCTCAGCGCCCACATAGAATTATTATTATTATTACATACTATCTTGCAGCATATCTTTATTGCCTCTTGGAACACAGTTTAGCAGTTGTGGCTAATCTTATTCAGGAAGTCAGTGGAATTTAACCTATGTGTGCCTCATCTTACTGATTAGAAGGACACAGTGTTCATAGATACCAAATTCCTATTGCTAGCAGAAGATTGCTTGGACATTACAAGACACGAGAACTGCAACTACATCTACCCATCTTTTCCTTACTCATATACACAGGGCTATTGCTTGGTGTTGGTCTACCTCCGAAGAACTCTTTATCCTAGATCAGGAGGAAAAGTATATAGGCCTAGGTTATTTAGTGTGTTTATTAACACACTAAATAACTTGGGGTTTTTTTTTTTTTTTATTATTCAAGGCCAATTGAACACATTGAATTTAGATGCTGATTGACTACTATGCACCGCTGCACCATATTTTGCACACTCCAGTTTTAGTAAATCAACCCCATTGTCACTTTAAATACCCTCCTACATTGTGAACCTGTTCCTTTGCCCAGGAAAGTGCAGTACAGCAGTACACAAGTACAGCTTCACTTTAAATCTTTTGCAAAAAAAAAAAATCCCATTCATTCCTTAGATAGCCCTGGTGTCTGATTCCCAGAAGCCTTTTCATATTTGCAAATTGTCCATGAAAAGCTGAAGTCCTGCTAACCCTTTCATTTGACTCATATAATTACCTTTTATTTAAACTTTTAGTCAAGAAAAGTAGAGACTCCTAAATGTAATTTCAATAACAAAAGAACCAGTCATTAGAAACATTATACATTTTCTGTACATTACTGTAATTTAATACTCTAACTTACTTTTTGTTGGAAAACTGGGATGCTGAGACTGGGCACGGGCAATATCGAAAGCCCTTTATGTTGGTATTTTTTAAATTGGTGAGATTTTTGTTACTGGAAATTAATAAACTGTATTTGGTGTTTTCTAAAACTTTGCTACAAAAATTTAAATTGTACCAGTTCCAAAAGAATGTACACTTGTAGGCAAGTTGCCTGCTGTACTGTGTGTTTAGTTAGTTACTTGGCTGCCTAGGTCAGGAGTAGAGTTGAGCGAACACCTGGATGTTCGGGTTCTGCGGGTCTGAACAAACTTTGGGAAAAAGTCCGGGTTCGGCATCGAAAGTTGCAGGAACGTTATCCCGGACCCCGAACCCCATTGAAGTCAATGGGGACCCGAACTTTTAGGCACAAAAACGGCTGTAACAAAGTCCTGGCAAGTGCTAGAGGGCTGCAAAAGGAAGTAAAATGGGGGTAAGAGTAGGGCACGTTCCCTACAAAAAAATGGGGATAGGGAAAATAAATTAAAATCAAATAAAAAAAAAAATGGGAATGGGGGGTGGATGTGGAGTAGGAGCCTAGAGGTTGACTAGGCCGTGACCGAGGCAGTGAGTGTAGGTAGAAGTGGCGGTGGTCGAGGAGGAGGAGATGGTAGCCAACACTGTTTTTCTGTTTTTTTTGTTTATAATTGGGGTAGCCCCCAAAATATTGAGGCCTATTCAAAAAAACAAGTATACGAATGGCTGTGTGAGTCCGGTCTAAATGTTTATTCTGCGCAAGGTACAGACAAATCTTGTGGGATCCATGCCTGGTTCATTTTAATAAAAGTTAGCTTGTCCACGTTGGCTGTGGACAGGCTGCTGCGCTTGTCTGTGATAACATCCCCTGCCATGCTAAACACACGTTCAGACAATACACTGGCTGCAGGGCAGGCCAGCACCTCCAAGGCATAAAGGGCAAGCTCAGCCCATGTGGCCAATTTGGAGACCCAGAAGTTGAATGGGGCAGACCCATCAGTCAGTACGTGTAGGTGTGTGCACACATACTCTTGCACCATGTTGCTGAAATGCTGCCTCCTGCTAAGACTATCGACTGGTGGTGCTGTTTGTTGTGGCGGGCTGCTGACAAAGCTTTGCCACATTTCGGCCATGCTAACCCTGCCTTCTGAGGTGCTGGCGGTGGCACAGCTGCCTTGGTGGCCTCTTCCTCCTCCCCCTCTGCCTTCGCCTTGTGCTTCCACTGAGCCCCCAGTGTCATTTGGGAATGCACTCAGCAGCGCCTCTACCAGTGTGCGCTTGTAGTCGCGCATCTTTCTCTCACGCTCCAGTGAGGGAATTAAGGACGGCACGTTGTCCTTGTAACAGGGATCCGGCAGGGTGGCCACCCAGTAATCAGAAGAAGTTACCATGTGGGCAACTCGGCTGTCATTGCGCAGGCACTGGAGCATGTAGTCGGCCATGTGTGCCAGGCTGCCCACAGGCAAAGACAAGCTGTCCTCTGTGGGAGGTATATCATCTGTGTCCTCTGTATCCCCCCCAAACACGCTCCAGTGATGCCCACGAGCTGCGTTGGGTGCCACCCTGCTGCGATTCTTCCTCCTCCCCCTCCTCCTCATCTTCCTCGTCCTCCTCGTCCTCCAGAACTGTGCCCTGGCTTGAATATTTTTGACCTGGCCTATGCTCGTGCAGGAACCCACCCTCCGAGCCACTTGTAAATAACTGGCCTGATAACCGTGGATATGACCCCTCTTCCTCCTCCTCATCCTCCTGTGCCACTTCCTCTTCCATCATGGCCCAAAGTGTTTTTTCAAGGAGACATAGAAATGGGATAGTAACGCTGAGAACAGCGTCATCGGCACTGGCCATGTTGGTGGAGTACTCAAAACATCGCAATACGCTACACAGGTCTCGCATTGGAGGCCCACTCGTTGGTGGTGAAGTGTTGCTGTTCCGCAGAGCGACTGACCCTTGCGTGCTGCAGCTGAAACTCCACTATTGCCTGCTGCTGCTCGCACAGTCTCTCCAGCATGTGCAAGGTGGAGTTCCACCTTGTGGGCATGTCGCATATGAGGCGGTGAGCGGGAAGGCCGAAGTTCCACTGCAACGCAGACAGGCGAGCAGCAGCAGGGTGAGAACGCCGAAAGTGCGCACAGACGGCCCGCACTTTATGCAGCAGCTCTGACATATTCGGGTAGTTTTTTTAGAAAATTCTGTACCACCAAATTCAACACATGCACCAGGCAAGGGATGTGCATCAAACCGGCTCGGCCCAGAGCCGATACGAGATTTCGGCCATTGTCACACACCACCAGGCCGGGCTTGAGACTCAGTGGCAACAACCACTCATTGGTGTGTTGTTCAATGCCCGTCCACAGCTCCTGCGCAGTGTGGGGTTTATCCCCTAAACATATCAGTTTTAAAACAGCCTGCTGTCGTTTCCCCCTGGATGTGCTGATGTTGGTGGTGAAGGTGTTATGCTGAGCGGATGAGTGGGTGGTCGAGGAGGAGGAAGGGCAGTAGGAGGAGGAGGCAACAGGAGGCAAAGAGAAATGCCCTGCAATCCTCGGTGGTGGAAGGACATGCACCAAATGGCTAGCCGGCTCAGGCCCACCCGCCACTACATTTGCCCAGTGTGCAGTTAGCAAGATATAGCATCCCTGCCCATGCTTACTGGTCCATGTATCAGTGGTTATGTGGACCTTGCCACAGATGGTGTTGCGCAGTGCACACTTGATCTTGTCCCCGACTTGTTTGTGCAGGGAAGGGATGGCTCGCCTGGAAAAGTAGTGGCGGCTGGGAACCTCTCCCTTTAGAACTAGGAGATGATTTTTGAACAAAAATATGTCACTTACAGCAACAGCTGGAAGCTCTCCCTTTACAACTAGGAAATTATTTCTGAACAATAATGTGTCACTAACAGCAGCAGCTAGAACCTCTCCCTTTAGAACTAGGAGATGATTTTTGAACAATAATCTGTCACTTACAGCAACAGCTGGAAGCTCTCCCTTTAGAACTATGAGATGATTTTTGAACAATAATGTGTCACTTACAGCAACAGCTGGAAGCTATCCCTTTAGAACTAGGAGATGATTTTTTAACAATAATTTGTCACTAACAGCAACAGCTAGAACCTCTCCCTTTAGAACTAGGAGATGATTTTTGAACAATAATGTGTCACTTACAGCAACAGCTGGAAGCTCTCCCTTTAGAACTAGGAGATGATTTTTGAACAATAATCTGTCCCTCTAAGCAACAGCTGGAACCTGGCCCTATAGGAGTAGGCAATTATTTTTTAACAATAATCTGTCCCTCTAAGCAGAAGCCTCTACCTAGTGCAGTCAGATCGTTGTGTAATGCAGGGTTTGATCTGCAATCTGTCACTCAAAGCAGCAGTATGTGAAATCTCAAATTACTCCCACAATCTGATCGTTGTGTACGATCCCACAATCTGATCGTTGTGTACGATCGTAACGATCGTTGTGTTAGGCAGGCTTTGATCTGCAATCTGTCACTGAAAGCAGCAGTATGTGAAATCTCAAATTACTCCCACAATCTGATCGTTGTGTACGATTGAATCGATCGTTGTGTTAGGCGGGGTTTGATCTGCAATCTGTCACTCAAAGCAGCAGTATGTGAAATCTCGATTCTCAAATTTCTGCAATCTGTCCCTCAGAGCAACAGTAGTAGTAATCTCAGGATGCAGGATCAGATGTTAAAATGTCTGCAATCTGTCCCTCACAAAAACGCTGGCAGCTTCCTCTCCCTACACTATTCAGAGTCTCAGAGAGCATGTGACTGCAGCATCAAGTGACTCCAGCTTATATAGAGGCTGGGTCACATGATGCACTGGCAAATCACAGCCATGCCATTAGTAGGCATGGCTGTGATGGCTTCTAAGGGCAAACCAGTGAAACGCTTGTTGATTGGCTGCCCTGCAGCTATTCAACATGCGTGATCAACTACCAGAACCCGAACCCGAACATTTTTCGAAACGTCCGTGTTCGGGTCCGGGTCCCGGACACCCCAAAGTTCGGTACGGACCCGAACGTTACAGTCCGGGTTCGCTCAACACTAGTCAGGAGGAAAGAGTTAGTATTTCTTGCCGCCTTCCCTGATCATGATCGCTGGCTTTTTTTGGGGTCTGGCCTCCTCTCCTGTGTGTTATAAAAGGGAAGAGGTTTGTATCCTAGGGAGAGGCTAGAAAGAGGGCAAGAGAACGGGATCTTGCAGAAACTTGCTGGGACCTATGCTTTCTCGTTGAAGCATTGATTCATCAGGATCCCCATAAACAGGGCACCTTCACTCAAGGTCTTCCAATTATGGACTACACCCAGATAAACTTTGCCCATGCAGGTATGCCAGGGCAGCCGCAACTAGAGATTGTTAGGGAAAGGATGTTTATTCTTGTTGTATATGTTATGCTAGATTTTCAGTAAAAGTTGTTCAACGGCCATGAGCCTAGTTTGAAGTTATTCAAAGTGTTGCATGTGGGTTTTGGCATATTCCTAAAGAACTTGGGTCTGTAATAGCACAATGGGGTATGCGTCACACCACTACAAAAGGTAACTCACCAGGCAAGAAGGTAGTTGCCAAGGGTAACCAAAGAGGAGAACAGCAACCAGTTGTTTGGCACGGTGCCTGGTTAGATGACAGGTCCTCCAGAAGTGAGTGGGTCGGTGCTCTGACCTAGCTGTCCATCTCCTCTGGTCACCAGGAGCAGACTAGCATTACAGAGATCTAAGATCTGATCACTAGGTATGGCAAGGGAAGAGTTAACTTAGGATACACATGAGACCCGCTCTTTGTGTTCGGCAGGGTTTCATTCCATTATGTGCAATCTGTCACCTCCTGTGTTCACCAGACACAGCCAATGACTGATCAGTGTACCGCCCCGCTGCCGGTGCAAGATGATCAATGTGATCAATCACAACAGATCACGTGACAATTGTAAAGTGAATGGCTTTGATTCATGCCATTCATTCTGTACAATTGTGTCGCTAACTGTGATTGGTCCCAGTGATCACATGGTGATCACATGGTACAGACAGGGACAATCACAGCTCATTTGCACCATGTGATAAGCTAATCACAATAGTAAACACTAAATTAACCAGTTTTATTCACTAAAAATGGTTGCTGATAGCAGTGAAATTCAATGGTATAAGCAATCATAATGTGTAAAAAAACAACAAAAAATTATTGATCACTTCCCCCAAGGAATACAGTGTTACTATGGTAACACTGTATTGCTCTGGTCACGGTGTATTAAGAAAAATGTAAAGAAAAAGGTAATAACAAATGTATAAAATGCAATTGAAAAAAAAAAAATATATATATATATATATTACATATTGCCACCAGTCAGTGTCCCTGAGCACCACCACGCATTATATGATGACGCTGTACTGCACTGGTGATAGTATGTAAAAAAAAATTGTGAAAAAAAAAAAAATGTCTTCATTTTCCAAAAAAAATTTACAAAAAATTACAACTTTAAAAAACTCACCATGCATTGTACTAAATACCTTGAACTGTCTACTTTCCAAAAAGGGGTCATTTGGGGGACATTCGTACTGTCCTGGCATTTTTAGACCTCAAGAATTGAGATAGGGTGTCAGTACATCAGGACTGATCAATTTTCATATACAGTATATACACTATATACCATAGTTTGCGCACTCTATAACTTTCTTCCAGACGAAGTAATAAACACCAATTTGGATTATTTTTACCAAGGAAATGTAGCAGAATACTTTTTGTCCTAAATTTATGAAGAACGATTATTTATTTGCAAAATTTTTGTTTCTTAGTTCCAGTGAAGGGAACTCTTAAGGTGTCTGCATACCAAGACATTTTGGACAATTGTGGACAGCCTTCCCCAGAAGAGTTGAAGCTGTTATAGCTGCAAAGGGTGGGCCGACTCAATATTGAACCCTACAGACTAAGACTGGGATGCCATTAAAGTTCATGTGCGTGTAAAGGCAGGTGTCCCAATACTTTTGGCAATATAGTGTATATTCCAATGTGTTTTGGATGCTCACAAATCTTCCTTTATCAGGGCTAGTATGCTGGCAACATTGTTTAATAATACTGGACAAGTGATTATAAGGCCTCATACACACGGGTGTTTTTTGACGCCACTTTTTTGGGCGTTTTTTGCAGCTCTCCATGTTACTTAATGGCCCTCTAAAACCGCTGACCTTTTTGAGCAGTAGAGGGTGTCGGCGTTAGTGAGCTGTTTCTAGAACACGGGACCAGTGCGTTCTGAGGCTGTAGTGCTTTGGTGTTTTTTTACGCTAATTGGCAAAACACTCACTAACGCCCACTAATGCCGTACCGGCGTTAACTGCCGTTTTTTGACGCCAACATTTTTAGGTTGAAAAATAGCAGAGGACTGATTTTTTTAAACAAAACGCCTATTGACGCCGACGCTCACTAACTCTCACTAACGCTCACTAACTCTCACTAACGCCAATGCAAAACACCGAAAAAAATGCTGATTTTTCCAAAACGTCAGACCCGATGTTTTGCTTATTTTTTCTCAGACGCCCGTGTGTATGAGGCCTAAGAACTGGCGATGAAATAATTCCAGCATGGGTACCTGTTTGACACCTGTACTGGAGTTTCATTATGTTAATTTCCCATAATTGCCTGTCCAGTATTATCATACTTCACTGCCAACATACAAGCCCTGATTAGGGGGGATTTCTGAGCCCCCGAAACACACTGGATATACTTTCTGACCTTTTTTTGTAAATATTCAATGTTTATTAGACTTAATCTTGAGTGGTGGTGCCCTCATGTTTTGTAGACTATATATTAACAAAGCACAGCTTCACTTTATGGCACCAGGTCTAACATTTAGGGTCATTTTTAGCCATCTACCAAAACCAATCTGCAAATATTGACTTTCTGTGATGCCCATCGATACAGATTAGAAAATTCTTCTGCTGTCATTTAAGCGTTGGCACATCTGTGGTTGTTGTTGCTGCGAGGCAACATGTATCACGTTCCCTGTGTAATGGTGCGTGCCAGTAATAAAGAACACAGCGGGCACACAGCCACATAGCCCAGTTTAATTTCTGATCCTCATTAATCAAGCCTTTCTGATCTCCTGCTCTGGTTCTGAAGACACACCGACTGAGGCAGTTAAATCACAGAACTGATGTAAGCGCCAACAGGATGCATCATCAAAAGGCGATAACGACTGTCAATAGCTTTAATGGAACAAGCAGGCACTGGTGTAGAAATCAATTAAAAAGTGTAGAGTGGGGAGTTTAGCACGGAATATATAGATAAGTTAATGCAATGCTCTCCCACAGTTTTATGAGTATTTTATCATCTCTCTAACACAGAAGCTGTAGTCTATTTCCAAATCCCATCTAGTAGAGCTCTGTACAGATAACACGCTCCCCTAGTTGGAGGGTGGTACTGTGTTAGTCATGACAAAGGGACCTTGTTGTGCCTTTATAGCTTGCTGTTATTTCTGAAAGGAGATTGTAAATGGATGACAGTGGGAAACCCTCAACGACGAGCCCCGAGTGTATTTTGTGAAAGGTAGAACCATCACATGCACGTGTTGAGAGCCTAAAGCTGAGGTTTGAGCCTCATGTATTTTGGCTTCCCTACTCCCTCATCAACATGCTAATAAAAGTTTTAAATGAAATCTTTCCATTTTCATTACATGCCTTATTTTAGACCTCAACAGCTTTTTGTTCTTGTCTATGCAGTGCAGCCAGATCAATGCTGGTGGAAGGGCCCAGTAGGGTGCTGTACATAGCTTTCAGAAAACATCACAGCAGTGTCTCAGTATTCCTTTAACCACTTGCCTACTGTCTGTCACACTTTGAATGACAATTGCCCTGGTCATGCTACACTGTACCCATGTGAAATTTTTATCAATTTTTATTTTTTCACACAAATAGAGCTTTCCTTTGGTGGTGTTTAATCGCCACAATCGCTTTCTATTTTTTGTTAAACAAAGGAAAATAGACCAAAAATTTTGAAAAAAAATGAAATTTTTTCATAATTTGTTATATGATTTTGAAAACAGGTAATTTTCTCCTTCACTGATATGCACTAATGTAGCTGCACTGATGAGGCATCACTGGTGGGCACTGATGAGGAGGCACTAATGGGCATTGATAGGTGGCACTGATGGGCACTGATAGGTGGCACTGATAGTCAGAAATAATGGGCACTGATAGCTGCCACTGATGGACACTGGTAGGTGGCACTGATAGGCAGCAACTATAGGTGACATTGATGAAGAGGCACTGATGGGCACTGATTGGCAGCACTGATGGGCACTGATTGGCAGTACCGGTGTGCACTGTTGGGACTGCACTGATAATCAGGACATTGATAATCAGTGCCCTTATTATGAGTTTAGATCTCCCTTTACCACAAGCCAGTTATTGTCTCTCCTCTTCCTATCTTCCTGTGTCATTGGATACAGCTGATCACGTGGTAAAGGTGCACTGTGATTGGCCCTTTAACCCAACCTGTGACTGTGTCCTAAGGAGGCATCGATCACAGAGCACGCTGCCCACGTACCGCAGGGGCACGCGGCCAGCGCGATCACTTGAGGACGTCCATGGACGCTCTCCGGGCAATGTGAGCCCATGCTGTAGCTGTCTTTTGGCTGTAGTGTGGGCAGGAAGTGGTTAAAGAGCCCTCAGCTCTGATGCAAGCAGAGTCTGGCTTATAGGAACAATTGTGCACATATTAAAATACCTTGTAAGATGCAGTTCAGTCTCCCTGTAAGGGGGGGGGGGTGCTGTCCGGTGGCCACTGTATAGGGTGGGCAGAGGATAAATGGGAACCAGGCTTCTCTGAGGTCTCCATAGGTCTCACCAGGGAAGCAGCTGTCCGGTTGGACGCTGCTGAACCGATTGACCTGGCGCCCATCTTTGATGTGTGCAGTGCTTATAAAAAGCACTGTCCCCTTAAGGCTGGCGCGCATTCCACATAGTGGTAGGACAGGGACAAATCTCCCACTGGCTAGGGACCATTGAATTATTATAGAGTCAGGTTCCCGTGGAGGAGGGACAGGGTAGGGACTGTTGCTCTGTATCAAGCAGTAGCTTTCCTGTTAAAGGGCCCGGTTGTCGGGCAGCCTTCCAGCCACCTTCCCTGCCAACTGCTGTCAGGTATATACAGTGTGCACTGCTGCTCCTTGTCTGGTTCACTCTAAGTGTTCGGTGTGGCCGAGTTGCAGAGTTGCTGTTTTCTCTCAACATTAGTACGTTAATATACTTTGGCATTAACCAGTCTCCATGTGAGTTTACTTCCCCTGTGGGCAGTGAGCCCAGGCCACACCTACAGCCTTGATTGACAAACATCAGTCTAGAGCAGAGGGCATTTCTAGGTAGGCTGCATGGGACAGTAGACAGTGGACGTTCTCCAGCAATGAGATGACTCTATCTGACTTGCTGCAAGTTCTAATGCACGGTGTGCAGTAAAATCAGAGTAAGCAGTTTAAGTACAGAAGAGGAGCCTGTACAACCATGCAAGGCTGAACAAAAGGCTGAAGTTCTCTAGGAATATTCTGTATTGCATACCATTGGTGCACCTTGACACGATGTAAGAATGCATATCTCATACTTGCTGGGCCACTAGGGAAGCAGAAAATTACTGTAGCATTCCCCTCTGCACACAGAAAGTAGGGGTTCACTTGCTCAGCACCAATGCAAAGGACTAGTCCCTAGGATTGACCATGGTATCTCTGCACCATCTTTACTCTATTACTGTCTTATCATGTGTGACAGACCGCCTGGCACCCTGCCTGGGTGCTTCCGCCAAGATACAGCTTCCTCCACTCTTGAACTAGGAGCCAAGTATTATAGCCCAGAATTGCACCCAAGTACTAAACGACACTAACTTAGTTGCAAACAGGAACTGTTTATTGAAAACTCACACAGAATGTATACCACACAAAATCAGATAATAGATTGATCGCATTATCCTAAACAATGCAAACTTTAAACAATAATATCATCAGCACATCTAACATAAACAGTAATCTAATTAAAAAGTAAGCTAATTAACAACTAGTCACCTAGACAACCCTAGATGTCTCAGGTCAGTGCCCATCCAGACAGTTTGGCAACAGTTCCCCAGAGAGAAACCCAGGGCTATTCAAATATCATTAACCAGCTTTCACTTTTGTAATCTGTCCACTAGACAAGTCATCATAAGACAAATCTCATACAATGTTCCAACAGGCTGAAAAAGTGGAATTCATTTATCTTCATAGATTTCTTGAGAAAGATTGTTGATAAATATTTCTGTCCCAAGTGGGGGAGCTTCTCCAACCCAGTCTGCAGGAGGGCCACCATATTTCCTCTGACCATTAACTTGTATAAAATTAATATTACACCTTTTCATCCACTCCAGAAGGAAAGCTTTATCAAAAAAGTAATACAAGCCTCGCTCTCAGCCTTCATCACATTGTTGTCCATCTTTAGAGAATGGTCTGTTCTCTCCATGGGATCAGAGGCTGAACTGATCTCTTTTCCATGCTTTGACCGGGAGAAGTGGGCAACGTCCCTAGTCTCCTCCATGGGCCATAACCAGTGGGTAGAAGGCTAGTCCCTAGTTCCCTCCAAAAGCTCCTTTCCTGGTTGGGTTTGTCACACCATGCCATGTTCTGTACATTATTTCTGTGTGGAGGGCATCTTGGTACTGGCAGATCTGTGATTAATCATGTCAGAGCCTCAAGCAAGGAGAACAGTGAGCAGCACTGTAGTGACATGAGCTCACTTCAAATCTGCATAGCAGTTTACTAAGTGAAAGCACATGTACATTCATTCTGTGCAAATGGATAAACACCATCAGTTTTGGACAAAAGTAATTTTTGGAGTCCACTGGTATCCAAACAATTACCCCCAAAACTAAATCTAGACAATGGCCTAAACAAACCCTATCCATAACCAGATAAATCACAATATCCACAAACTAGAAGCCATTTCAAAGAGTACATAGTAAGATTTTATTGTACAATATTTAATAACAGAAATACATTAAAAACCTTTGTACAGATTAAAATACCCCGCACGCCTATATTGTCCCATCCCCAATAGAGTGCATATCCGCCTTACCAGCCTTATTAGTCCAGTCAATATACCGGTGCGGTGATGTCTGTTCAGTGTAATAAATACCCCCTATACTGGTCAAAATGCCAGTTTCTTGAAAAAGAGACTGTTATCTCTTTTGGCAGTCAGCAGTCTACAGTATACTGTATAAGCTAGCATAATACAAAAACATAGGCATCAGTACCCTAGGTCTAATTAGGGATGTGGACCCTCAAGAGCCCTGCTGAGAAATCCTAACATGCACGGATAGCCTTAACCAGGTGTTTGGTACTAGAACTGGATGCTTCTTGATTAGAGTTGAGCAAACCCGAACTGTAAAGTTCGGGTTCGTACTGAACTTTGGGGTGTCCGCGACCTGGACCTGAACCCGGACATTTAAAAAAAAGTTTGGGTTCGAGTTCTGGGTTTGGGTATTTGATCACGCATGTTGAATAGCTGCAGGGCAGCCAATCAACAAGCGTGGTTTTCCCTAGAAGCCATCACAGCCATGCCTACTGATGGCATGGCTGTGATTGGCCAGTGCATCATGTGACCCAGACTCTATATGAGGCTGGAGTCACAGTGCTGCATGTCACATGCTCTCTGGGTAGTGTAGGGAGAGGATGCTGCCTGTGCTGTGAGGGACAGATTGCAGATAGATAGATAGGTAGAGATTACTACAACTACTGCTTTTAGGGACAGATTGCAGATAGATAGATAGGTAGAGATTACTACTAATACTGCTTTTAGGGACAGATTGCAGATCTCATCCTGTATTACAGAAAGATCTGACTGGACTAGGTAGAGTCTACTGCTTAGAGGGACAGATTATTGTTCTAAAATCATCTCCTAGTTCTATAGGGTCAGGCTCCTGCTGTTGCTGTAAGGGACAGATTATTGTTCTAAAATCATTTTGCAGCCCTCTAGCACTTTCCAGGACTCTTTTACAGTCATTTTTGTGCCGAAAAGTTCGGGTCCCCATTGAATTCAATGGGGTTCGGGATAAAGTTCGGGTCAAGTACGGTACCGAACCCGGACTTTTTTCCGAAGTTCGGCCGAACCCACCGAACCCGAACATCCACAGGCTCGATCAACTCTATTCTTGATGAGACCAGGGTTTGGGTGTTATATGGACAAGTGTGCACCAATCCAGCCCATACATTGCATGCGCAATACCCACAGCTGATTTAAGGGAGTCAGCTGCATCCATTGTTGCTTTTATAAAGTTTAGAATTACCACAAAGAAAATGTTGAAAATCTATCTATATGTTGATGATTGTACAAAATCTCTTTCGGGGTACTTGAAGATACTGATAAAGTAAGATAGCGCTTGTGTATATGTAGCTCTCTTCTTTTTCTTTCCACCAGAGGGATATTTTGATACATGTAAAGTGATTGCCACCAGGTTGTGCTGTGAGGTGCCCCCTATGTCCTCGTTCAGCGTGGCTACCCTGTGATGTTGCTGTACAGCAGTGATACAGAATGTAGGGACTTCTGGTGTTGAGATGGGCACAGGTGGGCCATGGGCGCAGTAGAGTGCCTCAATAGTGTCAGAGGCTTAGACAAAAAATGTGCCAGTGACAACCCTAATGAGGCCATATAAAAAAAAAAAAAAAGATGGATTGAAGATGGAAATTTTCGTTAGGTAGTTTCCTTAGGCTATTTAAAGAATAATCATGCCTCCCCGGATACTTTTTTTAGAACATCAAAGACAAGTAATTCAGTCCACTTAAAGATATCTGAGGAATCAAGAGCAACGAAGGTATACCGTGATGAGCCAAGAAAGTGGGAGACGTCCCAACAGTCTCAGTGAACAGTACGATCCTCACCCCCAGATATTGGTGACACAGATTCAACTAAACTAAAGATTGTTAATTTGTCATCCATGCAGTCAAATAAATATCATATTCGGGTTATAGGAAAGAGACTCACTTTTATCCCTACACGAAATGTGTTGTTTGACTGGGTTAGGGATGTGAGCCTCTTTGCAAGGACACTGGCTTTGGCAAAGGAACATGTAAAAAAATAAGGATAATTACAATGGAAAGAATTTAACAATGGAAGAGATCTCAAGTTTAAGGTTACTTGAGTCACTTTAGAAAGAAAGTGAGTAAATGAGTTGACAAATATGGAAGTGACAGGTCCATTAACGAATTTAAAACATAAAACCAGAAACATTCATACACATGCAGACTTCCCAAACATTCAATTGTTTGTTAAATTAGTAGAGGCAGAGTTGTACATATTCTGCATTATAAATGCAGTACAAATAAAAAAGAAGTTGAATTACAATAAATCGAGCAATAAAAGACGCGCATGGGAAAAGAACTGGAAAAGAGTTCAAATTCTGCAGATAAGAGAAATAACAATGTCCTCATGGACAGAGAAAACTATTAGATAATGCTTGCCACTGCTACAAAACTCCACTAATCGCTACATATTGATAGAAGAGCCTAAATTAATTATATACAAACATTAGAAGGGATTTGTAAAAGCCTTGGATGAAAAATTGTTATTCAAAGACAAGTTTACATTTTTGCAAAAATAAAACCATTGCAACATTCAATGCTACGCAAGAATCAAGTAACACAGCAGGTCATTTATACCCTTCTAGTAAGGCAAGCCAAGACTTTATATAATAATAATAATGATAATAAACTTTATTTTATATAGCACCTTTAAAGGTAGCTTCACCAAGCGCTTTACAAAGAAAACACAAGAACTACACAGGATAAAGGAAAAAAATTTTTAGATTTGATTTGAATGAGTTTAACAAAGATGACTCTCTGGTGTTCTTTGGAAGTGAATTCCAGAGTTTTGGAGCATAGCAGGAGAAGGCTCCGTCTCCCATTGAATGCAGGTGAGTAGAGGGGACACACAGAAGACCAGAATTTGAGGAGCGAAGGTTATGAGGGGGGGAGTAAGTTGATACAAGTTCAGAGAGATAATAAGGTGCCAAGCCATGAACAGCCTTATAGGTGAGTAAGAGAATCTTAAAGGCTATGCAAAACCTGATGTGTAGCCAGTGCAAGGACTCCAGGATAAGGTTAATATGATCACTGGTACCAGACCTAGTCAGGATTCTGGCTGCAAAATTTTGAACATATTGAGGTTGATTAATAGTAGACTCAGGTACACCAGCAAGTAGAGCATTGCAGCAGTGGTGTATTTAGGTTTTGTGCTGCCCTAGGCCTGACTAACCCCCCGCCCACAGTTGCAGAATGCTGGCTGCCCACCCAACAACTCATTGGTTGGGGCCCCTGCGACTGGGCCCTTCGGGATGCCCGGACCCCCACATATGTATGGGCCGTCTCCCTCTGATGGCAGCCCTGCCTGTATTATCATACCGGCAGCACTACAATTGCAAGCCGGCGGGGACTATTTTCGTGCTGCCCCCGTGCAAAGTGCCGCCTAGGCCAAGATACAGCATTGCATTGCAGTAGTCAAGTCAGGAGAACACAAATCTATAGTTAACCCTTAACCACTTGACAACTGGGCACTTAAACCCCCTTAACAACCAGACCAATTTTCAGCTTTCAGTGCTCTCACACTTTGAATGACAATTACTCAGTCATGCAACACTGCACCCATATGAAATTTGCGTCCTTTTTTTCACACAAATAGAGCTTTCTTTTGGTGGTATTTAATCATCTCTGGGTTTTTTATTTTTTGCGCTATAATTAAAAAAAGACCGAAAATTTTGTAAAAAAATGAATTTTTCTTCGTTTCTGTTATAAAATTTTGCAAATTAGTAATTTTTCTTCATAAATTTTGGCCAAAATTTATACTGCTACCTATCTTTGGTAAAAAAAAAAAAAATTAGTGTATATTATTTGGTCTTTGTGAAAGTTATAGAGTCTGCAAGCTATGGTGCCAATCACTGAAAATTGATCACACTTGATTTACTGACGGCCTATCTCATTTCCCGAGACCCTAACAAGCCAGGAAAGTAC
>BLSH010152860.1:30948-62867 GCA_018402905.1 Glandirana rugosa
GGATATCTGTTTACTGCAGATGTCTCGCCAACGAATTCCGGCGGAAGCGCCGGCTTGTTTACATGTGATCGCGCCGTCATTTGACGGCGCGATCACGTGATGAAAGGCCGCGCACAGCGGCCATTCATCACGATCCGTGATCAGTCGGGTCCCCCGGACCCGACGGTCACGGATGTTCCCGTGTGCGCGCCCCAGGGGGCGCGCGGGAACCGCGATTCTGGGAGGACGTCAATAGACGTCCTCCCAGAATTAAGCAACCGCTCTGTAGACGTCATTTGTCTATAGGGCGGTTGTTAACTGGTTAACCACACATTGTATGATAGCATAGGATGCAGCCGAGCAATGTTTCTCAAGATGTTCTGACAGCATTTTGTATATGTGTATCAAATGTTAACCCAGCATCAAATATCACCCTTAGATTTTTAAATTTAGACCAAAGCTCAAGTACAGTGCCATCTATAGATAAGCTATTAGGATTGGCCTAATATAACTGATGGGGGTGCCAATAAGCATGACTTCAGTGTTGTCACAGTTTAATTGAAGGAAATTGTGGCCCATCCAAGTTTTTATATCACAAATAGAGTTAGATATGAGACAAGCAGCCAAAGTAGAATGCGGTTTAGTGTGGATGTATTGTATATCTAATGTCAGGGTTATGCGGCTAGGCAGACCAGATATTGTTGCTACACCTGAAAACTGAGCCAAAACCAAAGAATATCTTAAAAGGTGAGATTTATTAACAGTGCGCAGCAATAAACAAACACAGCAAACAGTGAAAATAAGCAAACCCCAGCAAACAAGAAACAAAACCCCAGTGAAAAAACACTAACACCTACACTGCAGACTAATGCTAACCTGTACAAAGGTAGGGACAAGGGTACAGGATATACAGGGAATCAAACTGGATACAAGGCAAGGAGGACAGGAGCAAGGCAGAGAGGTACAGGCTGAAGCAGGATCTCTGAAAGCAGTAAGGCGAACTGAATCATGACGCACCGAGAGAAGAGGGAAGTGGCCTTAAATAGCCACTTTCCATCTGAACCCGGGAGACACCTGCTGGTGGACACTGGAGCTTCAGCAGACAGCCCAGAGCAGCACAGTGCCCCCAGCAGGTAAACTCCATCCTAACAGTACCCCCTCCCTAAGGAGCGGCCTCCGGACCCTCCATAAGCTCCATCATTGGGGTCCGCAAGCTGACTGGGTACCCCGCTGCCAAGATCTAATGGCTTGATGAGAACCCTGGTCCCAAAACTGGCTGGGTTTTCTGCTGGAGGCGCAACACCGAAGACTTACCATTCTTAAAAGCAGCCTGTGTCCCAATGTTGCAATACAAAGGAGAGGGTTGGGACTTTAATTGAGACATGCATATGGAAGGCAAAAAACACTGAAAATTCATATAAAAATGTTTATTGATCCATAAGAGTTCATAGAGTATAATGGCAACATGTAGTGGAAAGGTTGGTCAGATAAGATAAGTACCAAATCCAAAAGCAAAAGGAACTAACGCGAGATCAGAGTTAGAATGTACACCAAAGAGAATAGTGGCAGAAATGAAATTAGATTACCTAAAGTACCTATAGCCAGGACCGGATGTAGTTATGGTGTGCAGTGCCCCGAGGATACAGGGCCGGATTAAGATCATCATGGGCCTGGTGCTGAGGATTTTGGTGGGCCTTTTTATGGAAATAAATAAAATAAAAATGCAAACAATTTTTTGTTAAAACAAAATAAATATACCCTCACCAGTAATACCGTGCAGCCTCTCAGCAGCAGCAACACCACCAGCTATGCGGTCTCTCACCAGCAGCAACATAGAGTGACCACATTTCAAAACTGCCATTCAGGGACAACCCTCCTCCCAAAAAAAGATGGGGGAGGAATGTAGTATCGGGGTTGATGGGGAATTCAGCGGGGGTGATTTGTCAGGCAAATGGTTGGTGTTAGCACTTAAATCATCCCGACACCATGCTTTATCTGGTGTCAGGATGATCAAATTCCACCAGATGCAGTGTGTCACTTGCCACCCATAGCCTGCCACCAGATGCAGCATATCACTTTGAACAGTTGTCTGTCGCCAGATGCAGCATGTCACTTGCCACCGTTGCCTACCGCCAAATGCAGCGTGTCACTTACCACCCATAGCCTGCCACCAGATGCAGTGTGTCGCTTGCCACTAATAGCCTGCAGCCAGATGCAGCATGTCACTTGCCACCATTGCCTACCGCCAAATGCAGCGTGTCACTTACCACCCATAGCCTGCCACCAGATGCAGTGTGTCGCTTGCCACTAATAGCCTGCAGCCAGATGCAGCGTGTCACTTGCCACCCATAGCCTGCTCCAAATCCACCCACAGCCTGCCACCAGATAAAATGTGCCACTTTCCACCCGCAGCCTGCCACCAGATATAGTGTGCCACTTGCCACCCGCAGCCTGCCACCAGATACAATGTCACTTGCCACCCGCAGCCTGTCACCAGATACAGTGTCAGTTGCCATCCGCAGCCTGTCTTCAGGTACTGGATTCCCGAAGAGCTGTGATCTCCCTGGGTAGTGGATCTCTTGGGGTCTAGTCCAGATCCCTTCAAGGTTAACTCCCCTTGGATAATGGGTCCCTTCAAGGCTGACTCTTCCGGGTCCCAGCCAGATCTCTTCAAGTCTGAATGCCTCAGGCTGAGGTTCTAGATCCCTGCAACTCCCCAGCAATCAGCGGTATTGTGAGTGGGCCCACTGAACAGCCAGTGTGTGTGAGACTCAGCGGCTCCGCTGCAGTCAGAGGCAGTACAAGTGGGCTCACCGGAAAGCCGGTGTGTGAACATTGCTCCCTGTGAAATCCCAGCCAATGTCAGCAGTGCAAACATCGGCCGTGACAGCGGCACTCTTCTGAATTTGACACATGGGGCCGGTTGCGCCCCTCTAAATTTGGCGCCAGCCTGTTTTGTCCTTGGTGAGTGATGTTACTGGTTGCTAGATGCCAGGTGGCTCTAGCAACCAGTAGCTAGGAGTCTCAGGTGGGGGTGGAGGCAGAGCCATCGCCACTGCCAAGTTTGCTGGCTCTGTCAGTTTCATTCCAGGACATGGTATTGTCCCAGAATGAAGGTGCCCAGGACTCAGGACAGACCTGTAAAATGTGGGACTGTCCCAGGCAATCTGGGACATGTGGTCACCCTGCAGCAACACCAGTGACAGCTGCCACGCGGTCTCTCACCAGTGACAGCTGCCACGCGGTCTCTCACCAGTGACAGCTGCCACGCGGTCTCTCACCAGTGACAGTTGCCACCTGGGCTCTCAAAAACAGCAGGCGGCATCTTGTGCACACTATCTACTTGTTGCAGTGACAGCTCAGTGTTTCCAGGCAGCATTGGAGACCCCAGGCCTCTCTCTGGACTTCTTGCACACAGACTCCTGCCTCACAGTTCACTGCAGCCACAGTAATGATGTCACCCCAAGCACTGTGCACAGTAGGGATGTCACCCCAAGCACTGTACACAGTAGTGATGTCACTCCAAGCACCGTACACCATAGTGATGTCACCCCAAGCACTGTACACAGTAGTGATGTCACCCCGAGCATTGTACACAGTAGTGATGTCACTCCAAGCACAGTACACAATAGTGATGTCACCCCAAGCACTGTACACAGTAGTGATGTCACTCCAAGTACTGTACACAGTAGTAATGTCACCCCGAGCACTGTACACAGTAGTGATGTCACTCCAAGCACCGTACACAGTAGTGATGTCACCCCAAGCACTGTACACAGTAGTGATGTCACCCCAAGCACTATACACAGTAGTGATGTCACCCCAAGCACTGTACACAGTAGTGATGTCACCCCAAGCCCCGTACACAGTAGTGATGTCACCCGAAGCACTGTACACAGTAGTGATGTCACCCCAAGCACTGTACACAGTAGTGATGTCACCCCAATCACTGTACACTGTAGTGATGTCACTCCAATCACTGTGCACAGTAGTGATGTCACTCCAAGCACTGTACACAGTAGTAATGTCACTCCAAGCACTGTACACAGTAGTGATGTCACCCCGAGCACTGTACACAGTAGTGATGTCACCTCAAGCACTGTACACAGTAGTGATGTCACTCCAAGCACTGTACACAGTAGTGATGTCACTCCAAGCACTGTACACATTAGTGATGTCACCCCAAGCACTGTACACAGTAGTGATGTCACCTCAAGCACTGTACACAGTAGTGATGTCACTCCAAGCACTGTACACAGTAGTGATGTCACTCCAAGCACTGTACACAGCAGTGATGTCACCCCAAGCACCATACACAGTAGTGATGTCACCCTGAGCACTGTACACAGCAGTGATGTCACCCCAAGCACCATACACAATAGTGATGTCACCCTGAGCACTGTACACAGTAGTGATGTCACCCCAAGCACTCTACACAGGCTCCCAGGCTCCAGTAATATTTAGGCATCACATACACGGCTTAGACCTGCCTGTGGCCCTCGGCCTCTTGGTACGCTCAGCCCTTCAGCTGCAGTGTTAGCTGTAGTCCTATTGATTTCTATTGGTTTGTGGATTTTTTTGCGTTTTCTGACAATGCGCCAAAGATGAAGCATGCAGAAATTTTGGTGCATTTTCAGAAACTGCAGAAAAAGCATGCAACACAATAGAAATCAATAGGACTGCAGGTAAAATGCAGGAAAGCTGCAGATACCCCAGCAATATGGTCAGAACACAGCAAACCAGTGTGAAGCCACTTATAAGTAAAGCCACTTATACTACCATACGCTGGTGACACAATTCTAAACTATTTGGCTGCTACTACTTGGAAAGAGTTAACAAAGAGGAACAGAGAAGGGAGATAAGAGTTGCAGTCACTCTGCTCACACTTGGATGGTCCCTGGAGGATTATCAGAGATCTCTATTCACCTTCTGTCATCTCAGTTTTCCTGCCCAGTGGAGGAACATGGAGGGAGAGGGGCAAAGGAAAGGCAGAGCAGACCATTTGTGCAGGGAGGGGGGCTCTGTGTGCTGTAACAATCTAATTACCACACTGAGCCAACACAGGTGCAGCCACACACCCCTACATTTACACACAGCTTCTCCTGTCCCATAGACATTTATGGACAGGAGAAGTCGGGTTTATACTGCTGGCTGGGCGGCCTATTTAGAGGGAAGGGCCTGGAGCTGCAGCTCCATCTGCCCCTATGTTAATCTGGCCCTGCAAGGATAGAACAAAATGGTCCGCACCTTCAGAGGAAGAGAGGAAGGAAGTGGTAGATATAGGTCACTGTGACCAATCAGCACCGCCAGCATCACGCAGGCGAGAAGGGAGGGAAGACGTCACCACCTGTGCGGGACCACGCAGGGGCAGACGCCAGTGAATCCCTTGTGTAGAGGCCGAGTCCGGAACTCAGACCACCTGTGTCATGACGCCGACCAGGTTGGCATTGTGCGGCTGTAGCTAGACGCGTGGTGCAGATGTGTCCAAGAAGGAATTGAGGACTTAGAAAAGAGGAAGGATATAGTCATTAGGCCTGCAGATAAAGGGGGAGGGGTGGTTATCCTGTCCTAGGATTTCTATGCCAACCAGCTTAAGGAAATGCCATTGGATGAGGACACTTATATGAAGTTGGATAAAGATCCTACCTCACAATATAGAGAGGAATTGGGAATTCTGGTGGATTCCGGATATCGATCAGGTGTCCTCACCAATAAAGAAAGGAAATATTTAACCCGTAGTAGCTTTACACTCTCCCCAAAATACATAAGGACCCTATTAACCCTCCAGCTAGGCCTAGTTAACGGGATTGGGTCTGTAACAGCAAGGATGGGACAGTACCTAGATAATTTTTTCAGAAGAGTGTTGTGGAAACTAAAGCCTATCTGAGGGGCACAACTAATTTATTACAACTCTTGAAAAATGTGACTGTAACAGAGGATACTGAATTGTTCTTGGTCACTGCTGATGTATCATCTCTGTACATGAATATTCAGCATGATGACGCCTTACTAGCCCTCAATTGGGCCATGTGCCAAAGAGATGGCCTTCCCCATGCGCAAAATATATATATATATATTTTTATGGACTGCCCTTGATTTTTGTTCATCCCATAATTATTTTTGGTTTGATAGTCAATTTTTCTCCCAGAAGAGAGTTGTTGCAATGGGTACTAAATTTGCTCCTAGTATTGCAAATCTCTTCATGGGGAAATGGGAGGACAAATATGTGTTTTTTTAATAGAAGAAGTGAATTGGTCTTTTACAGATGATTCATTGACGACTTGTTTTTCCTGTGGGCAGGCTCCGAAACATCTTTACGTGATTACATTCATTATCTGACTAGTAATAATAATAATGATATTAAATTAACAAGCCATTGGCGTAAGGAACAGATTGACTATCTTGATGTCACTGTTTTTAGATTTAAGAATAACCTTGAAACCAAAGAATATTTTAAACCAACCAATGGGAACAGCTACTTTCCACTCCAGAGTGGTCACCATCTCCTCTGGCTAAGGAATAACCCTAAAGGACAGATCATGAGGGTGAGAAGAATTCCAGGACTTTCTTACTCAATCTCAAATCATCAAAAAAAGATTTGAAGAAAAAGGATATAAAACCCAGGATTTAGAGAATCTAATAAAGGAGGTAGCTGAACTTTCTCAGGAGATGACTATAAGTGACAGAACACCTAATAGTGATGATAAGGGTCATGAGTGGGGGTTTATATCAGGATTCCATGCACAGTTTAAAGAAGTAATAACCATTTTTAAAGAACATTGGCACATTTTACATCTTGATAAAACACTACAGTCAGTGCTCCCCATTACTCCAAAATGTATTTATAGGAAAGCCCCTAGTGTGGGAGATTATTAAAAGAGTACTTGATTCACCAGTGAGACCCCCAACATTCTGAGATCGGGATGGTTTTTTGGCATGCAGGAGGGGAGGTGCAAAGCATGGAGGAAGGTCACCACTACTATGAGGGGTATACAGAAATGTATTTTCCCTTGCAATGGCAGAGATTTTACTATTGGCGAGTTTATAACGTGCAATATGACCCATGTGGTTTATGCACTGGAATGTCTATGTGGGTTGTTTCACATAGGACGTGCTAAGAGGCCTATGAAAGTGAGAATCGTGGAGCATGTTAAAAATATCCGAGTAGGCTTCAAGGATCATAGTGTTTCTTTACATTTTAAGTTATACCATAACCAAGGTCCATCGGGATTCAAGTTTTGGGGATCATATTAAAAATGCATGGAGGGGGTCTAATTTAGTAAGGGAATTGTCAAAACGTGAGACCAAATGAATTTTTTTAACTGATTCACTTACCCCTAAGGGGTTGAACTTTGAACTAGACATGAATTGTTTTATTAGTGATGCATAATATGTAGTCAGTTCAATGGAATCATTGAGGACTATAGATGAATGTTATTCAGGAGTGAATATTGGGTTTTTCTATCTATCTATTTTTTGATTTTCTATTACAATTAGTAGATATTTTGCACATCTAGATTCGTATTTATGAAATTTTATAATGATGTTATTCAATTATTTTAACAATTGGTATATGAATATTAATCTCTATGAATTTTGGATATATTGATTAAGAAATATCCGATTTTTGCTTTTTTAGTGTAATATGAATTATGATGCTTATGATTTTATTATGATCTTTTAATGTAACATTATTGAATGAGAAATCATGGAGCCTATATACAAATATGCCTGGAATACATAAGTTTTGAGAGGTCAGATTGATGTGTTGTCTCATCAGAGACAAGCACAAATGATCTTTACCAGGCAATACCTGGGTTTGTAATCCAGAGACACTCGGGTACTCTAATGGGCTGGTGACAGGTACTTGAGTACTCTGATGGGCTGGTGACAAATACTCAGGTACTCTCATGGGCTGGTGACAGGTACTCAGATGGGTTGATGACAGGTACTCGGGTACTGTGATGGGCTGGTGACAGGTACTCGGGTACTCGGATGTGTTGGTGACAGGTACCCGGGTATTCAGATGGGCTGGTGACAGGTACTCGGGTACTCAGATGGGTTGATGACAGGTGCTCGGGTACTCTGATGGGCTGGTGACAAGTACTCGGGTACTCTGATGGGCTGGTGACAGGTACTCGGGTACTCTGATGGTCTGGTGACAGGTACTCGGGTACTTTGATGGGCAGGTGACAGGTACTCGGGTAGTCTGATGGGCAGGTGACAGGTACACGGGTACTCTGATGGGCAGGTGACAGGTACGCGGATACTCTGATGGGCAGGTGACAGATACTCGGGTACTTTGTTGGGCAGGCGACAGGTACTCAGGTACTCTGATGGGCTGGTGACAGGTGTCCGGGTACTTTGATTGACAGGTGACAGGTACTCGGGTACTCTGATGGGCAGGTGACCGGTACGCGGGTACTCTGATGAGTTGGTGACAGTTACTCGGGTACTCTGATGGGCTGGTGACAGGTACTCGGGTACTCTGATGGGTTGGTGACAGGTAATCGGGTACTCTGATGGGCTGGTGACAGGTGCTCGGGTACTCTGATGGGCTGGTGACAGGTATTCGGGTACTTTGATGGGCAGCTGACAGGTACTCGGGTACTGTGATGGGCAGGTGACAGGTACTCGGGTACTCTGATGGGCTGGTGACAGGTACTCGGGTACTCTGATGGGCAGGTAACAGGTACTCGGGTACTCTGATGGGTTGTGACAGGTACTTGGGTACTCTGATGGGCAGGTGACAGGTACTCGGGTACTTTGATGGATAGGTGACAGGTACTCGGGTACTTTGATGGACAGGTGACAGGTACTACGGTACTTTGATGGACAGGTGACAGGTACTCGGGTCTTCTGGTGGGTTTGTGACAGGTACTCGGGTACTTTGATGGGCAGGTGACAGGTACTCGGGTACTCTGATGGGCTGGTGACAGGTACTCGGGTACTTTAATGGGCAGGTGACAGGTACTCGGGTACCCTGATGGGCAGGTGACAGGTACTCGGGTACTTTGATGGATGGGTGACAGGTACTTGGGTACTTTGATGGACAGGTGACGGGTACTCGGGTACTTTGATGGACAGGTGACAGGTACTCGGGTACTCTGATGGGCTGTGACAGGTACTCTGGTGGGGTGGTGACATGTACTCTTTATTGGGGGGCAATCAGTGTGATTGGTGCACACAGTGAGCGGCAACGAGCTGTTACCGCTATCTTCTCCTCACACACGATCGTTGTGTGAAGAGGAGAACCCGGTAACAGCTCGTTACCGCGGATTCTTGTCATTTTGTGACCGGCTTTGATTGGACACAGCCGGTCACGTGGTAAAGAGCCAATATCATTGGCTCTTTACCGTGATCGGGGTTGGGCTTTGTCCGAGGGACAAGCCCGCACCCTGATCGCCGCGCTGCCGAGCGGCATGCACGCCGCTCTTTGTTATTGTCGGAAGTCCTATCACAGCCGGTCACGTGGTAAAGAGCCAATTTTATTGGCTCTTTACCCCGATCATGGAAGGCTGGAGTCCTGAGGGACACGGCCGGTCCCTGATCGTCGCGATGTGGGCCCCTGGGGGCCCGCAAAGCGGCGAAAACAAGTGAACGTCATATGAGGAAGGGGAGTGCACCTTGCCGACGTATAATTACTATACGCCAGTAACAAAGGGGTTAACAAACCTAAAGACTTTGTCAGAGGGCCTGTTTATATTCATATGTGTGTACGTGTACAGTATATATCAATTTTGACAAACTACCGTGACAAACTAACTTGTTTATGAATTTAACCTCTTCATAGAACCATAGCGCTGCGTGTTACGTGCAGGCCCCCCTTTTTTTGTTAATATAAATCTTTATTGCCTACGTGTTAAGATACAGCAAATAGCAACTGAAGCCACATCATAAAGGCTTCTGAATTGAAACGCATTGGCGTGCTATTTACAGTATATTAACATTTAGCTAATAAAGATTTATACTTACGGATGACAATCACAGTCACAGAACGGGATACCTCAGACGTAGCTGAAGGTCAAACCAAATTGGGTACACAGCAATTATGCACACTATAGTGGTCAATAATCAAAGAAGAGGGCCAACTTGTTTCTTGGATGGTGGGAAAAGTTCATAGTGTTTGGAGAAGAATTCAGTCAATATACAGTCATTGTGGGTCCATTTTCCTGATGATATATTAATTTTGAGATGAGACTGAAAAGAAAGGAATTTGTGAATTAGATAAATAACAAAACAGGAATGTTCTACATGAATGAATCACAAAAGGATAGATTACATTCTTGGACCTTACGATATACAGGGATAGAAATGGTATTTTAAAAACAAAGATTCATAGGAAACCAAGATCCACTAACATTTTGTTTGCACTGGAATAGCCACCATCCTTTCCATGAAGAGTGGAATTCCAATGGGACAGTTCAAAGGGGCCAAAAACAATTGAGTACTGTCCGTGATGCTTTTTTTAATTTGCACTAATATCAAAATTTTGAGGATGTTAGTACAAATAAAAAAAAATAGCACAGACAGTACTATTTTTTCCTTTGGTACTGATATGGCTACAAACAAACAACTCAAGCCTAAAAAAGGGGAACAAAAAGAATTTGCTCTTCTATATAGAATTTTGCAGGGAATGTAGTCCCCTCTTTAGAGAAAAAAAAAAAAATATATATATATATACTATGATTAGTAGGAGAGATAAGTAAAAAATATATGTCAGTATATAGTAGCATGTTGGCATCTTGTCCGACATGGAAATATGGGAATGTGTGTGCAATATATAGAGAAAAATAAACGCACACAAAATTAAAATATTAAAATAAAAATTACTTATATGATTTTATACCTGCTGATGAGGTTGACATAGAAATTGGATGCCACATTCATTTCCCTATTATTATATAAACCCTAATGAACTACTTAAATAGTCTTTTCCATTTATACACAATCAGGTAAGCCGATACATTTGCTGGTAGATGTACAATCACACTATACTATTGACAGTGTTAACGATAAATCCCCTTCCTAAACTTGAATGTGGGGGGCCCTGTAATTCAAAAAGACAGCCGTGTTATGTCTGAAAACATCAGCATCTATTAAAGGCATGTGCCCCTTATCACTTCTGTACCTCCATTATATTTTATCAAAAGTGTAACCCCAGCCAAAAAATATATTTTTATTCCAATTTTGCTTTTTTATGTGTATCGCTGCCCTCTGGAGGGTCGCAAGATAATCCTGTACCCAGGGCCGGATTAAGAGCATCATGGGCCTGGTGCTGAAGATTTACATATCAATGTCGCCTGCCTCCCTGACATTTACATATCAATGCTGCATGCGCCCTGTGATTTATTTATCAATACAGTCCACAATATACATATCAATCATGTGTACACACACAGAGCAGAGCCGGGCAGCATTAGTGACTTACTGAGCTGGGCCTATCCTAAGGTAGGGGCCTGGAGCTACAGCTCCAATACCCCTCTGGTTTCCCAGACTTCGTGAGTTCTCTGCCACCTCTGACACACTGGGTATACTCATTGTGTTAGTTTCCCTTTAAGTAATGACACGGTAATAGAATACACCAGTTTGAGTTAAATCAGGAATGTTTACTCAAAGGATATGTCAAATTAAGAACTTTGACTGAACAGGGTGTGATTAGGCACACAGAGTAGTTTTCATGACTGAATAAATGTCACACACCAGTAAATGATACATATGCTGTCAATAAAGATTTTGTAAACGTAACCAATGTATATATGCTGCGCATAGGAGTGGGGTACAGGGGAGTAGGGTAAAAGACTCCTGCAAGGGTCAGACTACTCTCTACTGCTCAATCACATGAAAACTGCAAGACAGTAAATAAACAAGTATAACACCTGGAATAGTAAATACAGCAATATTCAACCTGCTCTGAGAGAGAGAGTTCTTTGGTGAATGTAGCTGTATAAGAAATTTTAGCAAAGTAATATATGCTCCCTAAGTGGGGGGAAGAATGAGGATTGGTTGCAGTCCAATGCCACTTGCTTGATAGTTCAGTTGATCTTCAGCTAGCTTTCTGTACTTTAAGACCGAGCCTCCTTTTGGAGTTCGGTGCTTGCCAGTTAAAACCATTTTTTTATGCTATAAAGTTAATTAGAACCCCCAAACAATATATATTTTTTTTTCTAACACCATATAGAGAATAAAATGGCAGCTGTTGCAAAACTTTATGTCACACCGTATTTGCGCAGCGGTCTTACAAGCGCGATTTATTTTGAAAAAAATACATTTTTTTGAGTTAAAAAATAAGAGAACAGTAAAGTTAGGCCAATTTTTTTCCACATTGTGAAAGATAATGTTATGTCGAATGATACCCAACATGTCATGCTTCAAAACTGCATCTGCTCGCGGAATGGCGACAAACTTTGCAACATAAAAATCTCCATTGGCGATGTTTAAAAAATCTCTACAGGTTAGCACTTTTGAGTTACAGAGGAGGTCTAGTGCTAAAATGATTGCTCTCGCTCTAATGATCGTGGCAATACCTCACATGTGTGGTTTGAACACCGTTTTCATATGTGGGTGGGACTTACATATGCATTAGCTTCTGCGCGTGAGCTCACGGGGACAGGCACTTTAATTTTTTTTTTTAATTATTTATTTTACTTTTTAATTTTTATTTTTACACTGTTCTCTTTTTTTAAAAAAAATGTGATCACTTTTATTTCTATTACAAGAAATGTAAACATTCCTTGTAAAAGAAGAAAGCATGACAGGACCTCCTAAAAATGAGATCTGGGGTCAAAAAGACCAAAAGACCTCAAATCTCATATTTACAGTGAAATGCAAAAAAAAGAAAAAAATCTTCCGGGTTTGTCGCCAACGCGGGGTGTATGGAACTGGAACTGGAACAGGCCCGAATGTTGTAGGGCAGGATATTCAGGCTGCTCGCTGATGTCCTGCAGGGTATCTGAATTGATGAGTCTGTCAAAGCAGGCCACGACCCCACCGCTTCCAGCAACAGATTCCCTGCATACAGATCCACGCCGGTCCAGAGAGAGCACGCCAGGCCCAAAAACTTCTGTTTTTATAGTCTCTCCCACGAGGCACTTCATCTCCCAGAAGCCTCCTCTTCCCTACAGCCTGTTGGTAGGTGTAGCTTCTGCCAGGTACAGCCAGGGGGCAAATCCTTGCAAGTAAACTACATCTCCAAGAATGCATCACTCTCTTGTTACTATCAAAGTCACAGATCAGCCAAACTGGAACACTAGGGGAAACAACTGCATTATGTTTAATAGCAGAAAATGTCTTCTTGTTGCCGGGAATGTGTATACCCATCTCCTGGCTACATTCTCCCCCCACTTAAAGTCTTTGGTCCCCAAAGCTGTAGGAGTTTTCAAACTATTGCAGAGGAAAAATATGAATAGTCAACCTTAATCAGTATTTAAATTCAACAAATATTGACAAACATCTGGTTATGCTTGAACCACTTAAATACATTCTCAGTTAACTCATAGTCAGTTTTCTGACAGGCCAGGGCAATAGCCGTGTCCCACCCAGTAGTGTCAGAGGCCACATTGAGGTCACATTTTGGCCAATTGATGGCAACAGGGTCAGGCATAGAGTCTGACCTTTGAATAGTGGGAATCAATCTGTCAGAGTTCTCCCCCAATGTGTCATAAGTAAGTCTTCTTTGGGGTGTATGTTTCTTCTTAACCAGACAGGAGAACTTGATTCTGGTTTTGGTACAGTACTTCTTTCACAACCATCTGAGGGCGTAGAGCCCTTTCAAGGTTCACTTCAGTAGTAAAGTTTCTTTCTGGACTTGACACAGGAGTGACTCCCCTCTCCTTGCTGGCTGAAGAAGTAATCTGCTTCTCAGGACTTGCTATAGGAGTAAGATTCCTTCCAGGGCTAGTTACAGGAGTAGGATTATTTCCAGGGTTTGTTCCAGGAGTAGGACTCTTTCCAGGGCATGTTACAGGAGTCAAGTCTTGGGTCTCCATCAATACAGCTGGACTCGGGGTAGAAAGCCCCGGCCTGAGAAGGGTAGGACCAGTTTCATTACTAATATCAGAGTCTAGTCCTTTTGTCTCTGTCTCTCCTTCTTTTGGCAATGATGTTTTCTTTTCAGGGTCACTGGCGGGTCTCACCACAGATAGGCATTCATCATTGAAACTAATCAGATCCCCTTGTTCAAAGCTTGGAACTGGCCGGGTACTTCCACTTGAAGGAGCATCTTTCCTCCTAGTTAATGGTGGAGCACTCCTCTTCTGACCAGGGGAACTTTGGGGTCTCCTCACTTCTCTCATTGGTGTCTGTCTTATGAACCAAGGTCTGACTTCTGTTTCAGGGATAACAACTGGGGCCCACAACCAAGAAGGTACTATCTCTTCATCCTCACTGTCATCTTGAACCAGCACGGCAGGTCGAGCAGGAAGTTTCCAGTGGGATCGAGTCCTGGGAGAACCTGGATCCAGAGGAGGTGTAGGAGAACAAGAAGGCACCCGAACTGCATCTGACAAAGGGAGTAGATGATCAAGATGCCGCATCTTGAGGGGTCCCGACTTCCCTTCTGGCTTGATCTAGTAAAGTTGCAATCCTGGCAACTGTTTGCACCTTTACCTTGAGATCAAAATTCCTTTTGTTCCTCAATTCCCGGGTATTAGCATGCTGCATAGCCTTCTCATAAGCTTCAGGTTGTTCCACAACCGGTCCACATAACCCTTGAGGTCAAAGAGGTATCATCAGCAGATGTTCTGAAAACCAGATCAATTGGAAGTCTAGTTTCTCTTCCGAACATAAGGCAATATGGTGAGTATGCAGTTTCCAGTTGCATCACGTATGGCACTATTATAAGCGTGTACCATTGTGGCAATAAGCTTTCCCCAGAGTTGTTCCTTCTCAGTGAGTAAGGTCCCCAACATATTCAGCAAAGTCCTGTTGAATCTCTCAGGTTGAGGATCCCCTTGTGGGTGATAGGGTGTAGATTGAGACTTTTTGATGCCCAACAACTTGCACAACTGATGTATGAGCCGACTTTCAAAATCTCTCCCTTGATCAGAATGGATTCAGACAGGCAACCCATAATGAATGAAGAATTTCTCCACAAGTACCTTCCCCACAGTATTTGCTTGCTGATCTTTCGTTGGATAAGCCTGAGCATATTGGGTAAAATGATCAGTCACCATCAAGATATTGATCACCACCTGTATTTGGTTCCAGGCACAGAAAGTCAATGCATACCAACTCCATGGGGCCCTGACCTGCAAATGCTCCATGGGAGCGGCTCAAACTGGGAGAATTTTTCTCTGAATACAAGGCAGGCAGGAACGACAATAGCTCTCTATCTCCCTTTTCATATGTGGCCAAAAATAACTCTCTGACTAGGCGAAAGGTTCTCTCTATGCCCAAATATCCATGTTCATCATGCAGAGACACCAGGACTGACGTGCAATGTTTTTCTGGAAGGGATAGTTGCCAGGTTTCCTCAAACTCTTCACCAGAGCCTCTTCTGGGCAGCAGACCATCTCTTAACTGCAACCGGCACCATTCTCGATGCAATATCCTAGCACGGACTATCGAGCGCTTCAACAGCAACATTGAATCTTGTTGGGCCAAAGCCTTAAGGGCTACATGACATAGAGGATCCTGCTCTTGGTCAGTCTTGATCTCCTTCTTTGTTAATCGAGGAAGACACTTACTTCTTATTTGAGTCAGTCCACAATAAGACTGAGGTACTCCAACTGGAGGAATTCCATGGACTCCCCTCCTACAGTCCCCCTCAGGTGTTGAACCAGACCTTTGCAGGACAATGTGGCCGGTGGGACAGTGCATCAGCATCTCTGTTTGCAATTCCAGATCAGTATTTCAGACTAAACTGGAATCTGGCTAATGCAGAAAACCACGGGTGTCCAGTAGCATCCAGCTTTGCAGAAGTCAGCAGGTAGGTTAACAGATTATTATCAGTCTTCACTACAAACTGAGCCCCATACAAGTAGTCCTTCAATTTGTTGACAACTACCCACTTCAAGGCCAGGAACTGCAATTTTTATGCTGGGTAACTCTTCTCAGAAGGAATAAGGCTTCAGCTCACATAAGCCACTGCCCTGAGTTTGCCATCCTGCTCCTGATAAAGGACTCATCCCAGCCCATCTCTTCTAGCATCCACATGAAGCTCGTAGGATTTGGATAGATCAGCATATGCTAAGATGGGGGCTTCAGTGAGACTTTTCTTCAACTGCTTATAAGCTTCTTCACATGAATGAGTCCACTGCTCTTTAATGGACTCCTTCTTTCCTCTCCTGCCCAACTTCTTTTCTATCATCTGCCCTTCTTCCTCCCCCAAAGCCACCTGGAGCAATTCCTTGAGGGGTCAGGCAATCTTGGCAAAGTTGGCCATGACTCTTTTGTAATATGAACAACATCCCAGAAAGGATCTCAGTTCTGTCACAGACGCAGGTCTAGGCCATGCAGTGACCGCCTCCAACTTCTTTGGGTCAGTAGCCACCCCCTTGGCTGAAACCACATGTCCCAAATAAGTAACCAAAGTACGATAGAACTGACACTTCTCCAGGTATAGCTTAACCACTTCCCAACCGCCATATGCAGAATGATGTCCGGGAAGTGGTTCGGTTATCCTGACTGGGTGTCATATGATGCCCTCAGGATAACATGCCGGCGCGTGCCTGGGCAGGCACGCATCGCTGCGATCGGTGGTGTGGGGGGTCAGTCTGACCCCCCGCATTACCGATCTCGGTAAAGCGCTTCCATCTGAAGCACTTTACCATGTGATCAGCCATGACCAATCACGGCTGGTCACAGTGTGACACAGGAAAGCCGTTTATTGGCTTTTCCTGTACTCGGGTCTGCAGACCTGAGTAGAGGAGAGACAATCGGCTGCTCTCCTGACGGGGGGGTTTGTGCTGATGGTTTATCAGCACAGCCCCCCCTAGGATCGCCACACTAGACCACCAGGGAGCCTGCCCAGGGACCACCAGCAATGTGCCCACCCAGGACCACCAGGGAGCCGACCAGGGACCACCAAGGACCGATCTGGACCACCAGGGAGACCACCCTAGACCACCAGGTAAGGGGCACAGTGCCCAATATGAATGGCACTCAGTGCCACCTTCAGATGCCATCCTAGACCACCAGGGAATGGGCCCTTATCAGTGCATCTGCCCACCAGTGCCCCTATCAGTGCGTACCAGTGCCCCTATCAGTGCATACCAGTGCCCCATATCAGTGCCCACCAGTGCCACCTACCAGTGCCCACCTATCAGTGCCCAGTGCCGCCTATGAGTGCCAATCAGTGCAGTCTATGAGTGCCCATCAGTGACGCTTAATTGCCTGTGTTGAACGCCTGTTGTCCCTATTTACGTCTATCTCTCTGCAGAAACACCCTGACATCACTGGGGGAGGGACTCCTATATTCCAAGGAAATCCCAGGCATTCATTGTACACAAAAGTCCTGATTAGGCTCCACATACAATTGGCCAATGAAGCCCCGCCCATTCCCACCTATGTCCCGCTGCACTATCTATATAGCCTGCTCCTAGGTTGGATTTTGTTCTGTTAGTTTACAAATTACCAGAGGAGAGCAGGCAGAGAGAAGCACACAGATTAATAGACTGATCTTTGTGCAAATTAACCTGTACTGACTTGTACTGTTTTACATAACACACACACAGCTATTGATTGGCAGATGGGTGTGTGTTATGTAAAATAGACTGAGCATGATAGAAGACAAGAGGACTGAAAGATAGAGAGTCTAGTTCACTGAAAGGAAATGACATCTGAGCTCTGCTCAACTCCTCCCATCATCACTAGCAGTGTATAGCAAAGGTGGAATGAATGGGGGATTACAGACCACAGTTGCAGCTATATGGTAGGAAAATAATCATTTCAGTTATTATGTTTATTTCCACGTGTAACTTTCAGGTATTTACTGTATATGTGGATTTACTAAAATATGTATGTTGCCTTTAGTTGTACTTTAAGCCCTTCTTCGTGTAATCTTTCAAACACCTTCTCCGGTAGTGCCTCATGCTCTTCCAGTGTTCTTCCAAACACTATGATGTCATCTAGATACACCAGGACTTCCATCAAGTTCATATCCCCCAATGTCCTTTCCATCAACCATGCTCCTGACAGTCCCTGTGGCTTTCGACTCAAAGAAATCAAAGGGGCAGATGAAAGCAGTCTTCTCTTTGTCTTCCGCATGCATCGGTATCTGATAGTATCCACTTTTCAGATCCAGCACACTATACCACTTGGCCCCAGCGAGACACTGAAGGGCATCCTTAACCCATGGGATGGTGTATTGATCAGGGATAGTTCGTTGATTAAAGGTTCAATAGTCTATACACCACTTGTCAAGTAGAAATGAACGGGCTGCACACCGACTCCATCACCTATATAAAACCATCTTTAATATAATAAAGGACTCTCAATATTTAGTCTCGCCTGTAAGATGAGAGCACATGACAAGCAGCACAGCTAAGCAATACATGCATCTAATAGGAGCTGGATGTACAGGGAAAGAGGCAAGTTTGAAGCAGCACAGGTACTATTGATTCCATAAGCTTTAAATATTGATGTATAGAAACAATGAAAAAAAGTAAGGTAAAGAAGGAGTTAATCAGGGCTGAATAAAGTAAACTAAGGATCAGGAAGGGGTGAAATAAGACCTAATTATATTTCATTTTTTTTTACAAGTTTTTAAAATTATTTATTTATTTATTTATTTTTTTAATTTGACAGGTTACCTTAACTAACATTATATGCAGATCAAAGCTCATTACTTTGATCTGAAGATGAATGAAACAGAATAAATACAAAAGTAACAATGTTACTTTGTATCTCTATATACCATTTCCATACATTGTCCATTTATTGACCGCAACAGCTATTACAGCTGCTGTATTTACATAATCACCCCATGCTGTCATTTTGACAGTCGGGAATTGCCAGCAAGTTATAAATACATGAATTGTAGAAACATCAACCAGCCGCAACAACGTTCTTTCCTATGTTTTCTGGCTGCAGCCTTCCTTACATCTCACAGCAGAGTCTGCAGCACTCGCTGCTAATGCTTGAGGAAGGTTCGGAATCCTTACGTGGTGTCAGCTTGCGCTCCACCAGTGAAAGCCAGAAAACCGGACGTGCCGTGATGGCGTACCTCTAGCCCCGCCTAACGCATTTCGTCATAGGACGTCGTCGGAAGCAGGTTTTCTGGCTTTCACTGGTGGATTCCTCAAGCATTAGCAGCGAGTGCTGCAGACTCTGCTGTGAGATGTAAGGAAGGCTGCAGCCGGAAAACATAGGAAAGAACGTTGTTGCGGCTGGTTGATGTTTCTACAATTCATGATTTTATAATTTTTGGAACTTGATGATACCAATAAATGGAATATTTTTATGGATTCACACTATGAGTCGCCCTCCATCTCTTTCACATGTAATGTGATCCACTTTGATGGCCTCTTAAACGGGGTATCTGGCTGAAAGAAACACTAGCAACCCAGAGCCTGGGAACAGCGGTTATATTGATTTAAGGCGGGACACCCCTGCAATCTGGTGAGTGGGGACACGAGAGGGGGAGCACGTGTGATCATCACCCTCACAAATATTGAAGAGTCACATTGAAGTGGATTTGAGCACGAAAGCCACTTTTTATGGACTATAAGGATATATGAACTCTTTCCACCTATTTTGCACAGATTTATTTTTATTGCTATTTTGCACATTTAGGTTGATCCTTTGCACAAACATTTTTTGATTCATCCAATAGTTTTTTGATTGTATTATTTAATCATGTTATTGAATCATTATATAGCAACACATTTTTAATACTTTTTTAATACTCTTTTAGTCACATATTTACACGGTTTAAGCACATATATGCAAGGAAAGGAGAGGATAAACACCACATACCTGACATCTAGAGGATGTAGGTTACCTCTTTAGCACTTTTAGACACTTAAGTTTTTATGATTATTGCACAATGCACATTGATACACTTGATGAAGTGTGTGTATAAGGAGTGAGCCGATTTACTTTATAATTTATTTGCCTCATTTTTATGATCACCATATAGTTGTTATTGGTATTTTTGTCACTCACAGACAGCGCCAATACCCCTTTTCTTGTATTTATCTTAGGTTAGCACTTTGGTTAACGCTTAAAGATGAATATCACTACGGGCAGGGAGGGAGATTTGAGACATTCACCACAAGGGAACTTGCTGAGTGACGTTTCTGGCACTCATTCACCCCAGGTGCCCCGCTTTGTACCAGAACTCCTCACTGCAGGGATTGATCCCTTGAGGTATTCTCTGGATCCTCTCCATTTACAGGCTTTTACTTAACCTCCTCCCATCCGCGCCATAGCCGAATGACGGCTACAGCGCGGCTCTAAAATGCCGGGAGGACTCCATTTGGCTAGTGCTGGGCGCGCTCCCGTGGGCGCGAGCGGCGCGCGCACGTGCCCCCGCATGCTGCGGGAGCGTGCCCGGGGGTGGGGCGGACCCGATGTCCGCCGGAGACCCGCAATCTCCTTACAGAGAGGAGGAACGGGGAACCGTTCTGTGAGGGGGGGCATGCCAGATCTACTGATCCCTGTCATTGGGATCAGTTAGATCTGTCATGCCCCTGTCAACCCCCCCCCCCCCCCACAGTTAGAACACACCCAGGGAACATAGTTAACCCCTTCACTGCCCCCTGCAGGTTAACCCCTTCACTGCCAATGACATTTATACAGTAATCAGTGGACATTTAAATTTCTGATCGCTGTATAAATGTCATTGGTCCCAAAAAAGTGTCAAAAACGTCCGACATGCCCGCCCCGATATCGCAGTAATGATAAAAATCGCAGATCGCCACCATTACCAGTAAAAAAAATAAATAAATAAAAACGGCATAAATCAATGTCCATAGTTTGTAGGCGCTATAACTTTTGTGCAACCCAATCAATACACGCCGATTGCGATTTTTTTTTACCAAAAATATGTAGAAGAATATATATTGGATAAAACTGATGAATAAATTAGATTTTTTATTTTTGGATATTTATTATAGCAAAAAGTTAAAAATATTGTTTTTTGTTCAAAATTGTCGCTCTTTTTTTGTTTATAGCGGCGATCAGAAATGACGCAGAGGGGATCAAATACCACCAAAAGAAAGCTCTATTTGTGGGAAAAAAAGGACGCAAATTTTGTTTGGGTACAACATCGCACGACCGCGCAATTGTCATTCAAAGAGCGACAGCGCTGAAAACTGAAAATTGGTCTGGGCAGGAGGGGGGTTTAAGTGCCCAGTAAGGAAGTGGTTAATTATACATGCAAGTGAATTATTAATTTTTAATCAATAAATCCTGATATTTTACACAACACTGGGGCTTTTGTTATCTGCTCAATGTCTTTCAGAGCAACTGATTGAGTCTCAAGCGAAGGCACTGCAGCAAACAGAAAAAATAGCAGATTTTTATAAAGTCCCAAAACTTGGCGGAGGTAATCATGCTGAGGATTGAAAACCCGGCGCCTCACTGCATGACATTATGCTTGCTAAAACACTGTGCATCATAAATAACTGCCAGTTTAATAAAGTACTTGATTTCACTTTCTTTATCCTGGGTTGCATTTCAGAGCTGCTGATCTCCTGTAACCTCTTTGCAGCCACCTCCTGTCTAGGTGTGCTGTATTACAGGAAGAATAAAAAGAAGGTCCTTCATGGCAGGACCCTCAGACATTATTTTAATGAAAGTTGCAGATTTAAAAATGACTTTGGAATTTACATTTATGAAAGGCAAATAGACTGCACTTTGCAAGTGCATTTGCACTCATTTTCCCCAGAGCTTAGGTAACCACTTCAGCCCCGGAAGGATTTCCCATGTTAGGACCAGAGCATTTTTGCGTCACTTTAACTGACAATTGTGCGGTCATGCGGCGTTGTACCCAAACAAAATCTGCTTCCTTTTTTTCCCACAAATAGAGCTTTCTTTTGGTGGTATTTGATCACCTCTGTGTCACTTCTGATCACCGCTATAAACAAAAGAAGAGCGAAGGTTTTGCAAAAAAAACCATTTCTCACTTTTTTCTAAAATACAAATCCAAAAAAAAAATAAAAAAACGAATTTATTCATCGGTTTTGGCTGATTTATATTCTTCTGTGTTTATTGATTGGTTTGCGCAAAAGTTGCCACGTTTACAAACCATGAAGAAATAATTTCTGGCGCCTCTACAATTTTTTTTTTTTTACTGGTAATGGCAGTGATCTGCGATTTTTATCAGGACTTTGATATTGGGGTGGACATGTCGGACATTTTTGACACTTTTTTGGGACCAATGACACTTATACAGCGATCAGAAATTTAAATATCCACTGATTACTGTATAAATGCCATTGCCAGTGAAGGGGTTAACCTGGGTGGGGGGTGCTCTAGGGGTTAAATGTGTTCCCTGGGCGTGTTATAACTGTGAGGGGGCTGGGCTGTCAGGGGCATAAGAGATCTAACTGATCCCAGTGACAGGGATCAGTAGATCTCTTAGGCGGTTCCCCGTTTTTCTTCTGTGGCAAGCAATCGCGGCTCGCCGGCGGACATTGGGTCCACCTGAACTGCAGGCACACTCCTGCAGAGTGTGGCGCCGTCTACAGAAGGCGATTTGTGGGACGCTGCCACTCTGCAGCAATAAAAGCACACGAGCCGGTTGGAAACTGGTTAATGTGGTGAAGCTTCACTCTGTAAATTGAATACTTAATCAGGTGAAAGGATAATTTAAAAAAAAAAAAAAACACATTTTTGCTTGCACATTATTGGATGATGGAAATCAGAAGAGCTTTACCACATTCACTAAGCTCTGGGGAAAAGAGTGCAACTGCACTTGCAAAGTGCACAGACTATTTGCCTTTAGTAAATTAACTGCATTAACTTGTTAAAGCTTACATAAGATTTCAGTGATTGGGACTACACATATGTGACAAGTGCGATTCCAGTGCGGGTTCCCACATGCAGGGAACTTGCAGGCAGTTCATACTCCTCTCTGCGAACCACTGTGGGTGTCAATAGAAAGTTAATGACCTTGCCTGTTGACCCTGCATCCTGACTTTAGAACAGTGTTTTAGCAGTCATCGCTGGGCTCTCAGCCCAGCTCCAGACTGTAATCTCCTGTTACAGAAAATCTCTCCTAGGGGCAGTAGCCACCTAGGAGACTGGAACTCTCCCTGAAGAAGAAAGACCTTGACCCAGAGCTTCCCAAACATTTATCATCTTCCCAGCCACCTTCTAGACACTTCCTTTGAGGGCTTGGCTGGGGATTGATAAATATAAATTCTCGTCATCTGTATCTCCCTGCCCTATATTCTGCAAAATTCTTCCAAAGACAGATAGGAGAACTCAAAGACCCAGATGTCATACATCCCAGGAATCTTCATGGGCATTTTTTTTCTTTCATCTGGAGGAGGGGCTTTCTCAGCTAAGCACACCCTCCTGCCTGCATGTCTGTGCTAAGGCAGAGGGACTCCAGGAAGTAAATCTTACATGCCCTTACTCAAGATGGCCATGGCTAAAAATGCTAGGGGGTGATTTCTCAACAAAATAAAGAACGTGGATGGCTGAAGGGAGTTTGCTTTGAATATTATAAAATATTTAAAGATCAGGTTTAGTTTGCGGTGCTCAGAAACAGTTTAGATTAACTTTAAGTCTCTTACCTGCCCTACATTTATTACACATCACAGAGACCGATGATTCAGACTATGCTGGAACAGACATCTCAGGGCATCAATTCCAACTTTCTGATTAATGCTGCCTTTCTTCCGATCTCGGTGATATATATCTATATACATTTTCTAAAGAGCAGCAGCTGCGATTCCAGGCCCGAGTCACAAACTAACGGAAGAATCACGCAGCATTCACCAGGTGCAGCACTGAAAAACTAATACATTTATTTATTTCTGCAGGATGTGTAACTTGGTTTGAAATTAGAATATGTGCCTGAAGGGTACATGGGCTTCCTGCCCAGGAGCTCTATGTTTGTATTCAGGTACAGTTGCAGTGAGCATTTCCAGACCACCGCCTAAAGTGGACTTATCACCAGATATACTTGTACATGTTTAGTGCATACATGATCAGTAATATGTAAGTGTAACACTTTAGATGTATTGTTTTACCACTCATAGAGGTCACAGTACAATGCTTAAAGACTTGCTCCTTTCATCACACACGGACAATCCAGGTACTGGCTACCACAGCCTGTCTTCATTGTCCATAAACAATAAAAAAACATGTTAGCAGCACTCCATAACTAGAGATTAGCCGAACAACCCCCCCCCCCCTTCGGTTCGGTTTGCATCAGAACACTCGAACATCGCAAAAGTTCGGACCTGAATCACAAACCCTATTAAAGTCTATGGGACCGGAACTTGAGAAATCAAAAGCTTATATGCAAGTTATTGGCCATAAAAAGGGTTTGAGGGCCCGGGTACTGCCCTGGGGGACATGTAGCAATGCAAAAAAGAACTTTCAAAAAGATCGCTTTTAACCACTTCTCTTAGGGTGGACATAATATGACGTCTTGCCTAGAGAAGTGATATCTGAATGGTGCCTGCTGCTGCAGTCACCATTCAGATACCGTTTTTTTTCAGCAGGCGATTCTGCACAAGATAAAAGTGGTCTTATCGGTGGATTCTCCGCGAGCTCACTTTTATCAGCGGCGGGAGAGGTGCCCCCCCCTCCGCAGCTTTCCCGTCATCTCCGCTGCTTACTGGACCCGCCGGCAGCGGCGGAGATGATCCGATCTGTCCCCCCCAGTGTCCGTGGGCCAAGTGAGTGGCTTCTCCATAACATGGCAGGGCGGAAATTACATCAGAAGTCACGTCCGCCCAATGGTCTTAAAAGGCTCTTTTTTTTTGGGGCAGTCATTTTTTTCAATTTTTTTTTTTTTTTTTTGCATTTTACTTTGAATATGAAATCTGAGGTCCTTTTGACCCCAGATCTCATATTTAAGAGGACCTGTCATGCTTTTTTCTATTACAAGGAATGTTTACATTTCTTTTAATAGGAATAAAAGTGATCAAATTTTTTTTTAAAAAGAACAGTGTAAAAATAAAAAGGAAAATAAATCATTAAAAAAAAAATTTAAAGCTCTCCGTCCGGCGGAGCTCGCGCGCAGAAGCGAACGCATACGTAAGTCCCGCCCACATATGAAAATGGTGTTCAAACCACACATGTGAGATATCGCCGTGATCGTTAGAGTGAGAGCAATAATTCTAGCATTAGACCTCCTCTGTAACGGAAAACTGCGAACCTGTAGAATTTTTTAAACGTCGCCAATAGAGATTTTTAAGTTGCAAAGTTTGTCGCCATTCCGCGAGTGGACACAATTTTGAAGCATGACATGTTGGGTATCATTTTACTCGGCATAACATTATCTTTCACAATATGGAAAAAAGTTGACCTAACTTTACTGTTTTCTTATTTTTTAACTAAAAAAAACTGAATTTATTCAAAAAAATACACGCTTGGGAGACCGCTGCGCAAATACGGTGTGACATAAAGTTTTGCAATCACCGCCATGTTATTCTCTAGGGTGTTAGAAAAAAAATAATGTTTGGGAGTTCTAAGTAATTTTATAGCAAAATACCTGTTTTTAACTCGCAACACCGAACGCAAAAAACAGGCTCGGTATGGAAGTGGTTAAAGGAGCAGTGATCGTAAAACGGAGTTCTCTCCCATATACTGTAGCTGTTGACTTTTAACACTAGTACACTTACCTGTCCTGGTATCCAGCGACGTCTGCATCCCAGCTGATGTATCCATTGGCTCTCAGATGCTGCCGCTGCCATAGATTGTAAGGGAAACCGGCAGTGAAGGCTTTACAGCCAGTTCCCTACTGCGCATGCGTGAAATGCGCTCCGATTTATGAATGGCTCAGCGGCAGGGGAAGGAGGAGGGAGGCCGAACTTCTGATGGACCTCGTCGCAGCAAAAACAGGTACCCCGCAAAAGGTGTCAAATGTGGCACTGGAGGGGGGGAGGAGACAGATATGCGGAGCTTCCACTTTTGGGTGGAACTCAGTTTTAATGATTCTTAAAATGAAACAATAAAAAGGAAAAATTGCTTTAAATATAGTGCCAGGGGGTCCCCTTAGTCTGCTTGTAAAGTGGCACACCTGTACCATGTATAGAACCTGCTGCAGCAAAACTGACATTTATAAAGAAAAAAAAATACATTTACATTACATTTAAAGTGATTTTCCCTGCAAGCTTTCTTTATTTGGACAAGCTGGACTCTAGAAAAAAAGGGGGGGGACACCAGAAAAACTGAGGCTCACAATTTAAAAAAAAGGGGGCAAGCAGGGGACAAAAAAAAAACAAGATAAAAAGAACACGCTGCAAACAAAACAAAAAGAGTATACAGCACTAAATGTAATATAATGCTGTGTTTAACAATGCACTACGCTAACACACTACACTGACACTACACTATACTCATTCTATGCTAACTCTACACTATATCCAGCTCTACTTCAATAACACACTGCAAAAGCTTCCTGTGGGAAGGAACCTCTTATAGTGTGGGGTGGGACTATGAGCACTGAGCCATGATTGGACAAAGTCATCATCACTTTGTCCAATCAGGACTCTGGCAGTGCTCTATGCCCTAATCGGCAAAGCCTTGCACCTGACCCACAGTCAGGTGCAAGGCTTCAACCAATTTGGGCCCTAGAATGCACTGTGCAGCGTGCTGTGCATTGTGGGGCGATCGGCAAGCAAACCTCCTGCCGAGCGCCCTGCAAATTCAGGTGTTCATCGAACAGGCGAACAGGCAATGAACTTTTGCTCGGCTCGAAACGTTCACCCAACTCTATCCATAACTTAACTCTTCTTTCTATGTTTAATAATTGTCAATGCCCAACTTGGGATATTACATTTCAAAATGAATAAGTGGCTTCTGTGCAATAAACTAAGACTCATATTTCTAGAGAGATTGCTTTACATTGTGTTACCAGTGTCTGTATGCTCAGTCTAAGCTCCTTGTTAATCTGTATGCATTTGCTCAGTGTGTTTGCAGATTGCATGCAGAATAAGCGTCACTGTATGTAGGCTAGCAGATTTGGCAGACAAGGGACTGGGTATGTGGGTAGGTGCAATGTGGTGCGGCGGGCATTGAGTCCAAGCTCAGCAAAAAAAAAAATACTATATTGTAGAAAGTTTAGCAAAACACAAACAGGCCAGCTGGAAGGCAACTAAGCCAGAGCCACTTACAGACAGGAACAGCAAGATGACCCGTATATGCCAACAGCATCTGCCACGAGGAGCGGGGTGCAGGCTGGCTGGTCCATACCAAAATGGGGAGGCTGGAATTTTTATGCATTTTCCCTACTCCTCCGGATTCGTTTCCTAGCTCTAAATACTGTCCCTGTCAGACTGGTGACCTGTCCTTACTCTAGGCCAGAGGTCCTCAAACTATGGCCCTCCAGTTGTTCAGGAACTACAATTCCCATCATGCCTAGTCATGTCTGTGAATGTCAGTGTTTTACAATGCCTCATGGGATGTGTAGTTCCGCAACAGCTGGAGGGCCGTAATTTGAGGATCCCTGCTCTAGGCACTAACAAAATGCAATAGACCCTGCCTTATCCAAGATGGCTGCCAAAGCCACATGGTGTGCCAGCATCCAATCATCACCATTGACTTCCTTCCTCATCTGCATTGCCACTGCGGATGAGCACCACCTGCAGTGGAGAAAATAGACTGCACCTGCCCACAGGTGTGATTGTATAGTTGCTTAGTAGACCAGTATGCAGATAAATTGCAAGGTGGTGGCCAGCTACTCTAATCATGTGTCTGATGTGTGGGTGTGGGGAAGTGGGACAGTTAATATGTGAGTGGATTCCAAGACATAGCATAGCTTGGTGAATCTCAGAGACATAATAAAAAAATGGTGTGCTAATTCAAGAAGCTATGCAGCAAACATAGACAAATATGCATGATTAAAAAAAATGCAGTAATATGTGATAATATGTGAAACAATGATAAAGTGATCGGATCAAAAGCAGATATTCATCTGATTTTCCATTAAAAAATTCATGCATATTTGTCTATTTTTGCTGCATAGCTTCGTGACTTATCGCACGTCATCATTGTTTCACAACATTATCGCATATTATCGCATATTACTGAATTTTTGATTTTAATTAGGGGTAGTCATTCATGCATATTTGTCTATGTTTGCCGCATTGCTTCTTGAATTAACGCACCATTTTGTTTATTATCATGCCTCTAAGATTCCCCAAGCTATGCTATGTCTTGGAATCCACTCACATATTATCTGTCCCACTTCCCCACACCAACTCATCAGACACATGATTAGAGTAGCTGGTCACCACCTGACTGTTACTCCTCCAGACTAGCTAGCACCGCATGGTTAGGCCGGACCCTAACTCAGCCAGGCCTCAGTGGATTGCCTTTTGCGGGCAGGGGCCTCTGGCCCCTGTGGTGTAGAAATTGTTCAGGTGCTAGCTGTCTTCTACTCAGCTACCAATCTAGATAGTTCTCTTCAAGCCCTGCCAGCCAGCCTGGCTGCAATGACTTCTCTCCACTGCCCTTCCCACAGTCCACTTTTCTGGTTTTGCACCCATCTCAAACTGCAATATCCCAGTTCTGTCATGCATGCCTTCCCAGTCCTCCTAACTGTGCTTCACTCACCAGCACTTCCCTCGCTGCAACCAGTTGTCCTCCCTGGAGTCTCTTAGTAGTGTTAATTCTAAACTGGATAAGGGGGTGAACAAATGGGGCACCACATCCCAAGAAGTATATAACTGCTTGAAGCTTGAAACATATCTCTGCACTTTATTTACTCCTAAGAATTGAATACCTTAATTTCCATTTTGGCAATAAATCAAACAATGTTTTAACAAATATGAATTGGAATAAACGTAACAATGTTATAATTGATTTAAATTGATTGAGTTTTTGATATTGATATATTATGCTCTCTCTATTTATAGTACTCGTCCAATTATAGCGCCTTTTTGTGTCCTGAAGAAGCCTACTTTGGCGAAACATGTGGAGCGTGTGCGGCTGTACAGTATTATAAGAATGAGTATTTTTCATGATTGTATTCTTTTGTGAATTTACCTTTTCATAATGTCAAAATAAAATTTATTGATTTTATATTTGAGTAGAACCCTTTTCACTCCTACTTTGGCACCCTAAAAGTCCTGCTTCCCTTAAAATGTCCTCTTAGCAGTGTTCTCTCCCGCTGTCCTCTACTTGCTTTCTCATGTGCCTCTCCTCCAGGATCTCTTCACTGCTCCTAGATGCACCCAATCCCCAGCCCAAGGTCACCCCCCAGACTGGGGAGCTCCCCGTGGGCTCCCGACAGCCTCCACACTCTCTCACTCCAGCTTTTCCACCCATCAACTCCTCCCCAGCTGGGCTGACCCTCGGTACTTAAGGAGGCCTGACCCCTACCAACCCAGATTGGGAATTGGTCAGAGCTCCTCAAATTACCCCAGGTGGGTACACCTCCCTCTCCACCTCTCTTTCCCAAAAACTCCAGAAGCTTCTGGAAAGAAGTGGGAGGTCTTGATGACACCACTTGTGAGTCAGCCAGCCCTACCCTGAGCTGTACCCAGCCCCCCGGAATGAAAACAAACAAGCCTAGCCATCAGTTAGGCCTGTCTAAATTTTCCTACTCTCCAAGAAAAATCTATCCTCTACTACCTACCTACCTTGAGGGTGCTACACTAGAAATGTCTGAGAAGACATATATTAGAGCAAAAATGGGGCATCCAGCAAGGTCTCAGGGACCAAACTAAATTGGCTCACTGATCAGAATGAAAAGTAACTTCTAAAATCTATTAACCTTCCCGCTCCAAAAAACCTTTAATCTCAGAAGGTCCTGGAGTACAACATCCAGACTTTCTTTTGCTTCTTTTGTACCATTTCTACAGGTTTTACCATACATATTATCACTTTAATTTAAAAAAATTGTTTGATTGATGACTTAAAAGTTTTTTTAACCTTTTAAGGCCTCATGCACACAGGACATATTTTGACTGTTTTACAGCAGCTGTTTTTAGCTGCGGACGTTTTTTTCTACAGTCAATAAACCCTCCATCATGTTATCCTATGTGTTCATGCAACTGTTTTTGAAGAATGAGCTGCAAAGCTAGTTCTGCCGCCAGGAAAAAGCGGCTGTAAAAATGAGCTTTTAGCAGCGTTTCTCTGCCTCTACTCAAAATCACTGGTTCCCTATGGGAGCCCATTGATTTGAATAGAAATCGCACCAGAAGTTAGATCATAATGATCCGACTTGCGGTGCAACATGTGTGCTGAGGATGTTGAAGGGGTACCCCCCCACCAAAATGAAAAAAAAAATGGCGTGGGGCCCCCCCAAAATCCATACCAGACCCTTATCTGAGCATGCAGCCCAGCAGCTCAGGAAAGGGGGGGGGGGGGGTGAGCGTGCATCCCCCTCCTGGACATACCAGGCCACATGCCCTCAACATGGGGAGGTGGGTGCTATGGGGCAGCCCCCCACCCCAAACCTCCTTGTCCCCATGTTGATGAGGACAAGGGCCTCTTCTCAACAACCCTAGCCAGTGGTTGTCGGGGTCTGCGGGTGGGGGGCTTATCAGAATCCAGATCCTGGCCCCCCACCTTAAGCGAATTAGTATGGGGTACTTTGTACCCTTACCTATTCCCCCAAAAAAGTATCAAGAAATGAAAACACTACACAGGTTTTTAACCACCTCAGGACCGCCCACCGTCAAATGACGGCGGAGCGGTCCTCCTATTAATGCGGGTGGACGTCATATGACGTCCTCCCTTTAAGCCGGGATTGCGCGCGATCGGGCGCACGCATCCCGGCTCTGTCGGTGTTGGCGTGTCCCCAGGACACGCCGCTTCACCGACAGGGGTGAACAGCCATTGGTTATGGCTGTTCACCACGTGATCGGCCGTGATGAAGTCACAGCTGATCACAAATGGCACGCCCGCCGTTCGCATGGCGCATGCGTGCGATCAGGAGCGCGCTGCGCGTGCGCGTCGGTGGCGGCGTGTTCCTGGGGAACACTGCCTGTCACCGACACTAGTATCAGCCGCCGGCCGGCGGCTGATACCTTGTGATCGGCTGTGATCTACTTCACAGCCGATCACATCCAGTGTAAACAGAGCGGTAACTCACTGTTACCAGCTCTTCTCTCCTCACACAGAGTCCAGTGTGAGCAGAGAAGAGCTGGGATCAGTGAGTTACTGATCTGTAAAGCACCAACACACTGACACTGACCCCCCCTGCCCCCCCAATGCACCTGTCACCCAACAGTCACCACATATGCCCCCATAAAGGGTACCTGTCATCATAAAGTGTACCTGTCATCATAAAGTGCACCTGTCACCCATCACCCGTCAGTGACCGTGGCATGTCACCCGTCACTGACCACCGACAGTCACCCGTCACCCATCACTGACCACCGCCAGTCACCCATCACCCATCACTGTCCACCACCCGTCACCCATCAGTGACCACCGCCAGTCACCCGTCACCCATCAGTGACCACCGCCAGTCACCCATCAGTGACCACCGCCACTCACCCGTCACCCATCAGTGACCACCGCTGGTCACCCGTCACCCTTCAGTGACCACTGCCAGTCACCCGTCACCCATCAGTGACCACCACCAGTCACCTGTCACCCGTCACACATATGTGACCACCGCCACTCATCTGTCACGCATCTGTGACCACCACCAGTCACCCGTCATGCATTAATGATCACCACCAGACACGGGTCACCCATTAGAGACCACCGCCAGACACGCTTCACCCATCAGTGACCACCACCAGACACGCGGCACCCATCAGTGACCACCGCCAGTCACCCATCAGTGATCCCCACACTGTCAGTGACTGTCCACTAACCGCTACCCGTGACTACCCACTGACCGCCACCAGTGACTA
>BLSH010152860.1:64719-76203 GCA_018402905.1 Glandirana rugosa
GTGATCCCCCCCCCCAAATAAAAACACGATATTTATTTTTTTCTAACTTTTAAAACACTTTTTTACGGAAAAAGAAACAAAGCCAGTATTTTAAAACGTTTAATCATTAAAAAGAAACATTTAAAACCGGTGTTAAATATGACGATGGATAGAAACCATTTTTATTGTGTTTATTCACATATAATAAACCAGGAACACCAATTTTCAATGATTGGCACCATAGCTTGTAGACTCTATAACTTTCACAAGGACCAAATAATATACACTTATTTGTGTTATTTTTACCAAAGATAGGTAGCAGTATAAATTGTGGCCAAAATTTACAAAGAAAAATTACTAATTTGCAAAATTTTATGACCGAAACAAAGAAAAAGGCATTTTTTCACAAAATTTTCAATCTTTTTTTATTTATAGCACAAAAATAAACCCCCCCCCCTAGTGATTAAATACCACCAAAAGAAAGCTCTATTTGTGTGAAAAAAAGGACGCAAATTTCATATGGGTACCGTGTTGCATGACTGAGTAATTGTCATTCAAAGTGTGATAGCGCTGAAAGCTGAAAAATGGCCTGGACAGGAAGGGGGTTTTCGTGCCAGGTACTGATGTGGTTAAAGTAATTTATTAAATCAACTCCATGCGTTTCTTCCAATTTCTTCTCCCCTCTTCGGCTCTACTCCCTCCTCCGCCAATGTCTTCTCCCTCTGTCGGTTCTTCTCCACTCTCTGGTTCTTCTCTCTGCGCTGTCTTCTCCCTCTTCTGCCAGATCTTCTCTCTCCGCTGTTTTCTCCCTCTGTTCTTCCTTCAATGTTACCTCGACGTGCTCTCCCAATGTAATGCTGGGTTCACAGTCTGCCAATATTTATATAGCCATGGGGCGGGGCCACCCGATGACATCATCCAGAGGCCCCGCCTCGTGTGACGTCACTGTCCCATTATGCAACCGACGGTGATGTCACCAGGCGGTGGGGCCTCCAGAAGATTTCACCGGGTGGCACCGATACATGGCTATATAAGTATTGGCACACGGCGGACCCAGCATTACATCGGGAGAGCACTTCGAAGCAACATTGGAGGAAGAACTTAGGGAGAAGACAGCGGAGAGAGAAGACCCAGCAGAAGAGGGAGAAGACAGTGCAGAGAGACAAACTAGAGAGGGAAGAAGAACTGGCAGAGGGGAGAAGAAATCGTAAGAGATGCTGGAGCTGATTTAATAAGTTACTTTAATAACCCGTGTAGTGTATTAATTTCTTGACACTTTTTTTGGGTGAGTGTACCCCATACTCATTCACCTAGGGTGGGGGGGCCGGTATCTGGGGGACTCCTTGTTAAAGGGGGCTTCCAGATTCCAATAAGCCCCCTCCCACAGACCCCAACAACCAACCACCCCTTTCCTGAACTACCGGGTTGCATGCTTGGATAAGGGTCTGGTATGGATTTTGGGGGGGACCCCACACCATTTTTTTTGGCATGGGGTTCCCCTTAAAATCCATACCAGACCGAAGGGTCTGGTAACTTTTGGGGGAAACCCCACACCATTTTTTTTTCATTTTGGCAGGGGGGTTCCCCTTCAAGATCCTCAGCACACAAGTTGCACCGCAAGTGTTAAGCCGCGTTTAGCAGCTTTTACCGGCATCAGGCGTTTTTACAGTTCTAGCCCTGGTCATCAGAACGCGCTGGACCTGGGGTTTTTTTCGGAGCTTAAAACACCAATGCCACTTACAGCTCCTAAAAGCCTGTGTGCGCATGAGGCCATAGGCTAACCTGGAGGTGCGTTTTTAAGCTGCAAAAGAAAACCGTCAGACGCCCCTAGAAGCAGCTGTAAAAATGCCCTGTGTGCATGAGGCCTTCATACCAGTGCAGTCAGTTTCCGGTCAGTTTCCAGTGCAGAAAAAATGTAGAGCATATAGTTCAGGGCCAGTTCACACCATAGAAACACAGTCCGGATGCTTTTCTATATGCGCGTTTTTGACGCGTTTTTGGTGCGTTCCGGTGCATTTTGATGCGCTTTTGGTGCGTTTTTGATGCAGTCCAGTGAGTTTTCCCCCCCTTTTTTTCTTTAGGGCCAGTTCACACCATAGAAATGCAGTCCGGATGCATTCCAGGTGCTTTCTGCAGGCACGTTTTTGACACGTTTTTGATGCAGTCCAGTGCTTTTTCCCCCCTCTTTTTTTTTAAGGGCCAGTTCCGGAGCGTTTTTTATGCTTTCCGGTGTGTTTCTGGTACGTTCTGGTGCGTTTTTACGCTTTCAGGTGCGTTTTTGGTACGTTTTACTGCGTTCCAGTACATTTCAGTGCAGAAAAAATGCAGCATGTTCTACTTTTTTTAATGGAACTGGAACGTTCTGAAACTGACCGCACTGGTGTGAACTATGCCATTGAAATCCATATATCCTTCTTTCCATGCATATTTTGATACATAAAAAAAAGCACTGAGCCGCATGTGGTGTGAACTGACCCTCAAAGTGACTCTTTTAAATAAAACATAGGTCATCCTGTTAAAAAAAAAGACAATGAATACTTACCTGTCCCAGTGCTTGCACTGCTAAGTTTGCTTTGTACCATTGCCTAGACATGTTCTTTTATTTTCTGTTATATTCTTTTCTATTGTAGTCATTTTTTTCTATTCTATTCTTTTATTTTCTATTCTATTTTATTCTTTTTAGAAATTGAAAAACTATTTGAATTCAAAAACGTTTCGAATTTCAAAATGATTCGAATTAAAAACGATTCGAATTCGAAAACTATTTGAATTGATTCAAAAATGAATAAACAAAATGTAATGAGTAGAGAACCTATTATCCTTAATTATTTCATATTGTTGTATAAAGAAAAATGCTGCTTTAATATTAGCAAGAAGTTTATGCTGACAAGGTTTTTGTCTTGGCACACCACATATCCTGTCCTTTAACTCACTGTCTGACCCTGTGGGGGTCACTTCTGAGTAATCACGTCATAACATGCTATCTTATCCTGCAGTACATCCTCTTTTGTAACTTGCTACATCATAACTTGTTATCTTATCCTGTAGTACATCCTGTCTTGTAGATTGACTGTTTGTAACCTTGTAGCTGAGTAATCACATTTCAACATGTTATCTTATTCTTGAAGAAAGAACATAATGTATAGATCTGCTAACAAGGCAATTTTTTCTTTGTGTAATATACGCCTCCCTTTGTATGAATTGTATATAAATGCCCATTGTTCTCCCAGTAAAGCCAGAGACTGTTTTCACCACACTTGTGTGTCTGTCTGCATCCATTTCATTCGGGTGAACTCAATCTCTCATTAGACGTCCGAACTCAAGACAGACTGACAGAGAGATGATAGCCGAGGGTTATCATAGCAGTTCCTAACACAAAACAAATTCAGAAAAAAACAGATTAACTAAACTAAACAAATTTATGTAAATAACGAATCAAAACGAAACTAAATTAATTTTTTCGCTCTGCACATGTCTACCATTGCCAATAAATCATCTAAATCAGGAAAGTTGATGAGTGTATGAGATGCCTTGTTCTCATGCTGTATACTGTGGTTCTTCCTGCCCAGTGGTGATGTGGGGGCCAACAGAAGCAGCCATAGAGCACAGCAGGGGGGCAGAGGTTTAATACACCCAAGAATGTTGACTTTTGAACAGTCTTCAAGTTATTGTAGTTCTGATCTCCCATTTCTCCACTATAGTTAAAGCACAAGAAATCGGTCTACATGGCTAGCCATTGATTTGTTGTTGTTTTTTTAAGGCACTAACCAGGAACAAGTACACTATATTTCCAAAAGTATTGGGACGCCTGCCTTTACACGCACATGAACTTTAATGGCATCCCAGTTTTAGTCTGTAGGGTTCAATATTGAGTTGGCCCACCCTTTGCAGCTATAACAGCTTCAACTCTTCTGGGAACGCTGTCCACAATGTTTAGGTTTGACTATTCTTCCAGAAGTGCATTTGTGAGGTGAGGCACTGATGTTGGACAAGAATGTCTCTCCGTTCTGATTCATCCCATACAGGTTATATCGGGTTGAAGTCAGGACTGTGCAAGGCCAGTCAAGTTCCTCCACCCCAAACTCGCTCATCCATACTATATTGCCGAAAGTATCGGGCCACCCCTCCAAATCATTTGCTGGAGGGGGGATTATGGTGTGGGGTTGTTTTTCAGCGGTTGGGCTTGGCTCCTTAGTTTCAGTGAAGGAAACTCTTAAAGCAGAGGTCTGCCACCTGCCGCCGTTCCTTTGAAAATTTAAAGTCAGCAGCTACACATACAGTAGCTGCTGACTTTTAACTTGAGGACACTTACCTTTCCTGGAGTCCAGCGATGTCGGCACCGCCCACCGATGTTCGGATCGGCAAGTCGAGTGCTGCTGCCACCATTGAGGGTAAGGGAAGAGGAGGGAGCCCAGCTGCTGACGGCCGCGGCCCTGGGCTCCCGGATGTGTGGAAAAGGACACCTGTCAAAGTGTCCTCTTCCTCCGTCCTCCCAAAAGGTGCCAAATGTGACACCTGAGGGGGGGGGGGAGAATCCGACCAGCGGAAGTTCCACTTTTGGGCGTCAGAATACCAAGACATTTTGGACAATTTCCTGCTCCCAACTTTGTAGGAACAGTTTGGGGATGGCCCCTCCCAACATGACTGCACACCAGTGCACAAAGCAAGGTCCATAAATACATTGATGAGCGATTGATTGGGGTGGAGGAACTTGATTGGCCTGACCTCAACCCCATAGAACACCTTTGGTATGAATTAGAGTGGAGACTGCAAGCCAGGCCTTCTCGACCACATCAGCTTCTGACCTCACAAATGCGCTTCTGGAAGAATGGTCAAACATTCCCATAGACACACTCCTAAACCTTGTGGACAGCCTTCCCAGAAGAGTTGAAGCTGTTATAGCTGCAAAGGGTGGGCCAACTCAATATTGAACACTACGGACTAAGACTGGGATGCCTTTAAAGTTCATGTGTGTGTAAAGGCAGGCGGCCCAATACTTTTGGCAATATAGCACTTTTGCCTAGCAGCAAAAGGGTCGCTGGTTCGAATCCCAACCATGACACTACCTGCCTGGAGTTTGCATGTTCTCCCTGTGCCTGCGTGGGTTTCCTCCGGGCACTCCAAAGACATGCTGGTAGGTAAATTAGATCCTGTCTAAATTGGCCCTACTATATGTATGAATGTGAGTTAGGGGCCTTAGATTGTAAGCTCCTTGAGGGTAGGGACTGATGTGAATGCACAATGTATATGTAAAGTGCTGCATAAATTGACAGCGCTATAAAAGTACCTGAAATAAATAAATAAATAAAATATAGTGTATGTATATTGGAGGCAAATAATGAAACTTTTATTGAAGTAAAGGCAATACAGTTCACAACAAACCTGGTGGGAGGAGACAAAACACTCGCAGCTGCCAACAGTGTGTGAAGGAGCTGATTTCTGTCGAACTGACAGCATCTGTCTGGAGGGATAGAATATGGCCTGGCCCATCCAAGCCCAAATGGTAAGGTGTCCAAGGAGAGTGCAAAGCCCTAAGGTTTCCCTACTGGATTGGAACCTTTCCCTGCTCCTAATGCTGTCCCTACACTACTCTCATGTAAAATATCCCAGGGGTCAGGGTCCTAAATAGACTCTGCCACATTCAAGATGACCACCAGAGTCACATGGGTGACCAGCATCCAATCAGATTACTGCCCTAGTGACTCAAGAAACCATAGAGGAACCATGTTCCTCTTGACTTCTTCTCCCTCTGCACTGCTGCTGCAGTTGAGCGCCACCTGCAGTGGAGACAACAGACTGCACCTGCCTACACACGGTTGCGGTATGTTTCTCAACAAAAATGAGGTTAAAACAGACTGTGAGGAAGTGTCACATCGCTTCCTCACCCACTGGCAGTAGCCTCTGTAGCTTAATCCAAATACGGATCATGCTTCAGAGGAAAGGAAGCACATCTAAATCTACCCTTAAGGTACCACAAGCAGGAAGGGACCAGCAACATCCATTGGCTAACACTGTGCCCTGGCTAGGGGCATTGGCTGTGAGGTGACACTGGAATGCCAGCACCACTGTAGGCTTGTGTTGGGAGCAGGCACCCCAGAATTTCAGCTGTGATGTGGAGAGCAGCCTCCATCTGACGTCAGACCCTTCGGGATGCAAGGAAGGAACAAGTTTTTGAGCTGTCACGCCTCTTCATCAGACTAATTGGAGGACTACCAGCATATTAATATAAAACCACTAGACAGTGGGCAGTTCAGAAGCGGAACCTGGAGAAATAGGTGGACACTAATGATTGTACACTGCAGAAAGAGGACCACCAGAGGCTGCACATAAAATGTCACTAATATGTGGGAGATTTACTAAAACTGGAGGACTTAGAGTCTGGTGCAGCTGTGCATGGTTGCCAATCAGCTTTAGTAAATCACTTCCTGAGTTAAATATCAAAAGTAAGCAAAAATAATCATATATATCAATCACTTTTAAAGGATGCAATGAATTCATATAATAAATAGTATAAATGAATGGCCACACCATCTCAACTCACTTGTGTTGCAGCTCAGTGCAACACGTGGCAATGCACTAACATGTATTGTCATGTGCTGCTTTGTTGAAAATACTTCATGCACCTTTTTATGTGGGATTTGGTGCTTTATGCAGCCAATTCAAAGCAACAGGCTATCCTAACGAGAGGCATCTTAACACATGGCATAATGTGCGCTAATGCACACATGCTAATGTAGCACAATAGTTTAAATAGACGTTTATGGGTTTTTTTCTCCTTTTTTCTGATGTCTTCTGGTTGGTCATGTGATGCATAGGGTTATGTTCCTCTTCTGTCATCTCCTTGCTATGGGTGATATGACCCAGAGTGGAGCATTGACATGACTACATCAGCACCTCTCTCTATATCAATACACTGTGATGTTCAATAGAAGGTGCCATTATGCCCTGCACTTACAGTCTTTCCTCAGTCTTAATGGTTGAGTAATGATGGGTACCATTCAACCTAGAAGACTGAGGTTAAAACAGGTACTGCGGCGGGGAAGCTCCAGAATGAACGTAAGTATTTTAGCCTGTGCTTTTTTTTTTAATTCAGGGTGATATTTAAAAAACATATATAGTTAGACTTTACACATGAGCTTTTGGAAGACTGACGCTTTCCAAGTTTATCTACTTTAACTTTAACAATGCAGCCCACGCACGTGTTTCCTGCGTGGTACAGAAAACCTGTGGCAGATCATCTTAGGTTTCTGCTGAACAAAGTAATGGCTTCTAATTATAGTAAACACGTCCCAGTATCTTTTCTATAATCTCAGCGTGACAAGGCTCCGTGTCGCTTCGTGAGACAGCCTGAAAACGCTTTGATGGCCAATTAGCAGGAACATTTTTCTTTGAAAAGCTTGAAATGCAGTTTGTGGCTTTCTTCCTCTTCATAAGTCAGCCTTGTTGTCAGCAAGTCTGGGTCTCCCGTTTGCTGTGTTATTGCTGTGTCACGGTGTGCTTTTTTCCATATTAGTCCAGAGAGGAGTTTCTAAATCAATCAATACAAACAATCAATATTTTTTCACCTTTCTTTGCAATTAAAAAAAAAGGAAGTAAATGTGTTAGTTGTCACAGTCGCAGACTTTTTATCTATTAACACAGATCTTGCAGTACAGTGTCAGGTTTGCACATTCTATCCAGACCCCCTGTGTAAATTGCCTGCTGATAGTAGTTAAAAAAGTTACCTGTAAAGAAAAAAGATTTTCTATTTACTTGTAGGCAGGTGCTCCCAGGCTTGGTGCACATTTCATGTGTGGGTAATGTAGGGGCAGGTCACCCGCCTGTCAGGGACAGTGATTAGCGGCAGAAGGAGGTTCCAGGCGGGTATGGAAGGAGCATGGACATGCCATCCTTCCTGAAGCCTCTCCGTTTGGGCACGACCGGCCAAGTGCATTCCCGAAGACAGATGCTCTTGGTGCACCCGAGACCAACATTTATACTCTGGGTTACAACATACTGTGAGTGCACCGGGTCGGGTTGTCTCCCGCTGGGTAAATCTATTTTATTGAACTTTAAAGCGGTTGTCTACCCAAAAAAAAAACCAAACCTGTAAGGTAAAGGCGTAATGAGCTAGTATGCACCGCATACTAGCTCATTATGAAATACTCACCTTAGAACGAAGCTCCCACAGGGCTGCCCGGTCCCTGCAGAGGGAGCGGATATCTTCGCAGTGTGCATTCTTCCGGGTCCGCGGCTCCGGCACTGGGAGTGGCCGGAGCCGCGAGACATCACTCCCGTGCATGCGCGGGTGCCCAATCTTTCCGGCGGACTTCCCGGCAGGGTCCGGGCCATCACTGTGCATGCACCGTGATGTCAGCGGCTGCATTGCAAGTAGAATATCTCCTAAACCGTACAGGTTTAGGAGATATTCATTTTACCTACAGGTAAGCCTTATTATAGGCTTACCTGTAGGTAAAAATGACTTTAGGGGGTAGACAACCGCTTTAACTTCAATACAGTTCTATCACTGCAACTGGACTGCAGTGTTTACTACTGCCGCACCACACTGCACCTACCCACATACTTACTACATTCTCATACCTCCCAACTTTTTGAGTTGGGAAGGAGGGACATCTATTAACAAAAGTATGTGGGCATAGGACACAACCCCTGCCACGCCCCATTAAAGGAGAATTATACAAAAAAAGATAAGTTAAACCCACAGGTGCTATTTTTTTACTACTACCATACCTTCATATTGGCTTTTGAAATTTACAAATGCAGCAATTTAGAAATTGGTTGAAAAGTTTAGCACTGGGAAACACTTTTTGAAAGATAAAAAGTGCATTTTATATACAACTATATAGATCAGACCAAAATGAGGAGGAAAGAGGGACTGTGTTCAAAATCAGGGACAGTCCCTCAAAATCAGGGACAGTTGGGAGCTATGCATTCTTCTAGCTCTGATGCCTAGATGATGTCACGCTCCTTCTGGTGAGATCCTGGGAAATACAGAGTAGCCCCAGTCTGGTGAGCAAATACTCTTTCCATGGACTGGAGTGTCTTCTCACAAGATTTGATCAGGCCAGCCTTGCCCAGGAATTTTCCCAGTGGAATGTTAACATCATTCCCAGAGGTGCAGAAGATAGGGGTAAGGTAAGTAAAACACTTTTTTCTCTGCAGGTAACATTCGGGTCTTCTATAAGCAGACCATTTATACAGGGGGAGGGGGCCCTGCCAGTACAGGGGGACCTTTCATTGCACTGCAAATGGCAGTTGAGCAAGCTGTAAATCATGTGCAGCTTTATGATTATTTGAACCTGGAAGACTTGACACATTTATTAATTAAAGTCCATTCACCAACCAAATATAGCTAAGCGTTCACCCTTCTCCTGATTTTATGGTGTGCAAATATGAAAACCTCTACAGCACTCACCAAAGACTGAAATATCAGTTTTGGAAGGACTGGTCCTTTACCTCATATTTGAATATTTTAAGCAAGGCTTGAATTATCAGATCATCTAGGACAGTGTTTCTCAACAACCAGGCTGCAACCTCCCTTTTGCCAGGCCAGGGCTTCCTATCTGTTCTGACAGCTGCTGTCACACCAGGCTTGGACTGCCCTGCTGGAGGGCCATCAAGCTAAGGTACCACTACTTCTTATTTATTGAAACCTTGGATGAATTTACTCCATGGGCAGAATGATCTCCACACAATGGACCTGACATAGAGGCTCTAACTTACCTGGTGCTGCCACACCTTCACACAGAAAGACGTCATTAGAAGAGGCACTGGTGGGATTCATTTGCAGATGGCACTGCCTTCTGTCCTAAGGTAACTTAAGTATAACCATTGATACCAATGATTTGAGGGGGCATTATCCCCTGGGATCCACTAATCTGCTGACACCAATTATCTGAGAGTCTATTCTCCTTTGGGGACCACCATCCCACTGACAACAATGATTTGAAGGACTATTTATTTTCTGAGGTTCACTGTTGCACTGACACTAATGGTTTGAGGGATTTTTTCTGGGGTTCACTATCTCACTGACACCAATGATTTGGGGAGCTATTCTTCCCAGTGGCCACTCTCCTACTCAAATCAATGATTTGGGGGGGGGCAGGGGGGTTGTTCTTCCCTGGGACTCGCTGTTCTACTAACACCAGTGATTTGGGGGACTATTTTTTCCTGGGATTCATTATCCCATTGCCACCAATGATTTGGGGAGCTATTCTTCCCTTGTGGCCTCTATCCTACTAACACCAATGATTTGAGTGGCTATTCACCCTTGGGGACCACTATCCCACTGACACCAACTATTTACAGGAGGGAGGCTCATTATCCCCCCGAAACCAATGATTTGGGGAGCTTTTCTTCCCCGGTGGCCGTTATCCCACTGACAACAAGGAATTGAGGGAGTATTCTCCTCTTGAGGCCACTATATCCATTGAAACCAATAATGGGGGGGGGCAGTCACTTCTGGAAGCCGCTATCCAACTGACACCAATGACGTGAGAGGCTGTTCCTCCCTGTGGGTCACTGTCCCACTAACATCAATTATTTTAAGGATTATTTTTCTCTGGGATAACTTTCCCACTGACACCAGAAATGTGGGGAGTTTATCCTTCCTGATGTCCACTACCCTACTGACACTGGTGAATTGAGAGGCTTTCTCTCTGGGGCCACAATCCCATCAATGTCAATGATTTGAGGGGCTATTTAATACATGTTAAAAATGTATTCTGTATTCCCATACTTTTACCGTATGAGTGTGCATTTTAAGCTGTTGAGGCATGAAAGGTTTTGTACAGTGCCTCTTGAACTTTGCGACCTTTTGCCACATTTCAGGCTTCAAACATAAAGATATAAAACTGTAATTTTTTGTGAAGAATCAACAAGTGGGAGACAATCATGAAGTGGAACGAAATTTATTGGATATTTCAAACAAATAAAAAACTGAAAAATTGGGCGTGCAAAATTATTCAGCCCCTTTACTTTCAGTGCAGCAAACTCTCTCCAGAAGTTCAGTGAGGATCTCTGAATGATCCAATGTTGACCTCAATGACTAATGATGATAAATAGAATCCACCTGTGTGTAATCAAGTTTCCGTATAAATGCACCTGCACTGTGATAGTCTCAGAGGTCAGTTTAAAGCGCAGAGAGCATTATGAAGAACAAGGAACACACCAGGCAGGTCCGAGATACTGTTGTGGAGAATGAGGAAGGTAAAGTTATAATAGCGAACGTGTTACGAGGAACCCTACAAATTTCGAACCCTTTAGAAAAACATAGGTTTAGGCCGAAATTTGAAGAGGTGTTGTCATAGAGCCTGGACGGACCACACAAGGAACAAGAAGTATTACGAGAGACGCGAAATTTGACTGGAGACTCTGATAGTGTCACGTCCACGTAAATATGCCTTTGAACTAATGTGTGTCCACCTAAGATAAATAGTAGTAATCAGTAACTCCAGTTGTAACCTAGTAAGTCTCTAGGAGTGACTTGAAGACCTCTCTCAAACG
>BLSH010152860.1:102109-115246 GCA_018402905.1 Glandirana rugosa
ATTTAATGTGTATATTAAAGGACTGATGGAGAACGTGAAAACTTCCAGGACCTCGTGGTCCCGTTACCTTTGCGGATTTTTTACTGGGGGGTACATGCTGTGTGTTAGAAATATTGTATAAATGGACAACCTTGTGTTAAAAAAAATGCGTTTTCATTTTCTTTCCACATTTTCCAAAAATTTGTGGAAAAAATGAACCGTTCAAAAGACTCATTATGCCTCATAGAATATACGTTGGGGTGTTTACTTTCCAAAATGGGGTCATTTTTTAGGCGTTTCCATTGCCCTGGTGCTCCAGGACCTTCAAAAGTGCAAGAGGTAGTCAGGAAATTATATGTGTAATTTATGTCCTTAGAACGCCTGATGGTGCTCCCTGCATGTTAGGCCTCTCTATGTGGCCAGGCTGTGTAAAAGTCTCACACATGTGGTATCACTATACTCAGGAGGAGTAGCAGAATGTGTTTTGGGGTGTAATTGGTGGTATGCATATGCTGGGTGTGAGAAATAACCTGTTAATATGACAATTTTGTGAAAAAAAAACAGAAAAAAAAAATCTTCATTTTGCAAAGAATTGTGGGAAAAAATGACAACTTCAAAAAACTCGCCATGCCTCTTACAAAATATGTTGGACTGTCTACTTTCCAAAAAGGGGTACTTTTCTGTCTTGTTAGAGCCTCAAGAAATGAGATAGGCCGTCAGTGCATCAGGTGTGATCAGTATTCAGTGATTGGCACCATAGCTTGTAGACTCTATAACCTTTACAAAGACTAAATAATATACACTAATGTGGGTTATTTTTACCAAAGATATATAGCAGTATAAATTTTGGCCAAAATTTATGAAGATAAGTTGCTAATTTGCAAAATGTTATAACAGAAATAAAGAAAAATGCATTTGTTTACAAAATTTTCGGTATTTTTCCATTTATTGCTCAAAAAATAAACACCCCAATGGTGATTAAATACCACCAAAAGAAAGCTCTGTTTGTGGGAAAAAAAGGACGAAAATTTCATATGGGTACAATGTTGCATGAGTGAGTAATTGTCATTCAAAATGTGAGAGCACTGAAAGCTGAAAATGGGTCTGGTTAGGAAGGGGGTTTAAGTGCCCAGTGGTCAAGTGGTTAATGGCTGTGTGTTGAGTTATTTTGAGGGGACAGCAAATTTACACTGTTATACAAGCTGTACACTCACTATTTTACATTGTAGCAAAGTGTCGTTTCTTCAGAGTTGTCACATGAAAAGATAGAATAAAATATTTACCAAAATGTGGTGGTGTACTTTTGTGAGATACTGTATATATTGTTCAGTGGGGAACAGCTATTTTAAAAAAAGGCTTAAAGGGCAGCATTAAAAATGCACAATTCCTTTAAATAACACATTTCAGTGATGCCTTATATCTGCACGTGAAGTGGTGCATCTGTACAATGTGTTAAACAAAATTGACGTTTACAAAGAAAAAATACCATTGCCGACAAATTACATTTCCCAGCCGTTTCGTTCTATTTATCAACAAAGCAGACGGATTCCCCTCAACATCCATACCAGACCCATATTTTCGGAAGAGGTCTGATATAAATTGTAAGGAGGAACCCCACACAATATACAGTGTTGGCGTCCCTTAAAAACAATACCGAACGCTCATTTTTTTTTTTTCAAAATGGTTTTTATTGAGTTTTTGCATAATAATAAAAAGAAAAGTGCAGACGCATCAAATCTGTCATACAGTTGAATACTTAGAGATTATACAATATGTATCCATTTGATAGAGACGGTATAACACATCATTGGACAGGTTTAAGTAAAAACTAACAATCATGTCATACCTTAGTCATGGGCGAAGTTTGGCTTCCCACCCCTCCAGACACCCCATTTGGGAACACACTGTGTCAAGGGAGAGGAGGGTCGCCACGCCCCACCCCACTTCTCCAAAATATTTTCTGGATAGTTATAAACATAAGAGGAAGGAGTTACAAATATGAGGCTTGTTAGTCAGCAAGTCTTACCTCTAAACTTAAACGCAGGTGTATTGTCAGATGAAAATTTCTCTTTGAGACTCAAATTTGTGAATGTTTAGAAAACATTCGGTGATTGTCAAAGCAGAATATGCAAGCTTTCTTAAGTTTGATTATTATATTTGAACAGATTGTGTTCGGACAATGTGAACATTCGTTCATATGAGCTATGTAGACGGACTAGTGTGGTTACATCTTTGATGGAGGGTGGTTCTGTTGATTTCCAACATTTGGTGATAGCTAGTTTAGTGCAGGAGTTTAGTTTAGTGCAGGAGTTATGTACTACCTAAGGTTCACTTTCTGAGTTCCCATTGATTTGCGGCTATAGATGCTGTTTTAATGGCTGTTATCCATTGTGAAGGTGTAAAGGTCTTGCCCAAGTCCCTTTCCCAATTAAAAAGGGTTTAAGCTTGGAAAAGGAATTTTTACTTCCCATGAGACCGTAGAATAATGAGATACCTTTAATGTTGCTGGTCGGGTTGGTTAGGTATTTTATGATGTCCATGTGCAAGTATAAACGAAGATAAGGGTTTCTCATTAAACAATAGGACAACTGGATGTAATTGAAGTATTATTTCTTGGATATATGGTATCGAGTGAGTACCGTGAAGGGTTTAATGGAGTCTCGCTCGTACAGGTCTGATATGTGAGAGACACCTCTTAGCTTCCAGGAATTCACCGGGAATCCTGGGATCAGGAAGGACACTACTGTGAAGGGCACAGGTATTATTGTGGGAGATGCACCTTTAGGTACCTTTTTCTTGCATATATTGAAGGCCTGGACAGTTGCACATATAGAGGGGGAAAGTTGTGTTTTATTGGTCCTGAGGGACGGTTTGCTGAATAGCCATGCAGCCATGCTACCAGTTTGTTGCCTGGAATCTGGAGGGCTTCCATGTCCCACCATGGGCTAGTTATTGTGATTATAAACCAGGGTTTGATTTGGGCCAGAATAGCAGCGTTATAATAATCTTTTATGAGAGGATATCCTGCTCCTCCTGTTGCTTTGTGTTTGGTTAAATTTACCAGTGAACTTCTAGCTCTGGATATTTACCAGATATTTTTACTTATTATTGTCTGTATTTTTTAAAGAAGGAGGATGGGACTGGGATGGGCAGGGACCTAAAAATGTATAAGTTTTGGGGGAGCACCATCATTTTAAATGCTGATAGTCTACCAAACCATGAGATGTACGGTTTGTGGATATTGTTAAGATCTACCGGAAGTCTATGGAGGAGCGGTATGTAATTCTCCTGAAAGAGGGAGGAGGTATCTTTGGTTAGTTTGATTCCTAGGTACGAAATTGAGCGCTCTGTCCAAGTATGTGGGTATTGAGCTTATAACATTTCTTGTTGGGTTTTTGGAATCCCCATAGGCATAATAACCGATTTGGTGGTGTTTACCTTATAGTATGATATTTTACAAAAGGAATCCAATATATGCTCCACCAAAGCCAGGGAAGTTGCGGGGTTGGTGAGGCTAAGAATGACATCGGCAGCAAAAAGATTTATTCTGTGGTCCTGATGGCCCAGTGACACACCAGATATGTTTAGGGCTGATCTGACTTTTTCTGCCAGCGGTTCCATCATTTAATTGAAAATTAACAGAGATAGGGGGCAGCCTTGTCTCGTGCCATTTGTAAATTTGAAAGGGGTAGAGATCATGGATGAGCAGAGGACTTGGGCTGAGGGGTTAGAATATAATGCTAGGATTGCAGACAAGATATGGCCCTGGAAATCAAATTTTTGTAGAGTTGCTCTCAAATAACCCCAGTGGACCCTATCAAATGCCTTCTCTGCATCCAAAGACAGGAGCAGAGAAGGCACTCTCGTTATCCCAGCTTGGTGTATGATATTAATCATTCTATGGGTTGCATCCGATGATTGACGGCCTTCGGTGAAACCAGATTGGTCAGGGTGGATCAAATTGGGGAGAAGGTCGAATAATCTAGAGGCTATGATTTTCGCGAACAATTTGGTATCGTGATTGAGAAGGGAAATTGGACGAAAATTTTGGGGGGTATTAGGATCCTTCCCCGGCTTCGGAAGAGTGACTATCGTTGCGCTCAACATTTCTGCCGGAAGCGAGGCTGAGGAGGCAGCAGCATTGAACATCTGGGTTTAGTGCCCCGATAGGAGGTGCTTAAATTGTTTGTAGTACTCCCCTACAAACCCATCCGGCCCAGGCGCTTTGTTATTTGGGAGAGAGTCAATGGCATGTTCTATTTTAGATGTGGTGAAAGAAGCGTTAAGGTTATCTAATTGGTCAGTTGTTAAATGCGGGAGGTTTACTGAGTTGAGGAATGCTTTAATGGTGTCTTCCTCTGGTTGGGGAGTGTCAGAGTCATTTCTTAGATTGTATAAGTTATGGTAGAATGTGCTGAATAAAATTACCTGATAATAATGAACCACCAAGTGTCCCCCAAGAGGTTGGATTGTATACAAATTACCAAATGAACAAATAAGTCTTGCGTTCAGATGAATTGCTCAGCTGTTTACATGCTATATGCATTAACATCCTTCATATAAATAAAGTGCATAGGAGTGCTGGTGAAGTATAAACAACATTCATATCATAAAATATACCTTATTCAAAACTTTGTAGTGTAGTGTACAGCATTCAATAATCTACACAAAAAAAGGATAAAAAAATCAATTAGTGCTAATAAAGTACATGAAGAAGTGTCCTCAGTCAATATCCGCCCGTGTTTCCACAGTCCATCCTAAGGATGACTTAGCATAGTTTCTGATAAGACAAATTATATGTGATTCCACCTGCATGCAGTGTCATCCACCACCAAAGCGTATTGAATACCCTTACCAGATAAATCTGGATACAAGTGTGAAAATATCACCGTAGTTAGACTGTACAGACTTCCAATACATGTTGGCAAATGGGATACCCCAATACATCAAGCGAACACCTTCCCAGGGTGGCTCCGACTAGTGGCCGAAGATGCAATAGCGTCCCTCAGGAAGGAACCTTCTTGCCTGCGTTTGCTAAGAGTGTGCTGGGACAGGTCAGCAAAAATTTGCAGGTGATTATATGGTTCCGGCAGGTTCCCCATGGAGCGTGTTTTTTGCATAAATTGCTCCTTAACGTGGAAGAAGTAGATCCTTAGGATCACGTCTCTAGGTACCGAGTCAGGGAGGAAGTTGGGTTTAGGCAGCCTGTGAATGCGGTCTATGACCAGTTCAATATTTTTAGTGTCGTGTAATTTGGATTTGATCAGACCACGAGTGTATGAGGTCAGGTCAGGTGGTTGCACCGATGCTGGGACACCTCAGATCTTAATGTTGTTGTGTCTCGATCTGTCTTTTCGATGTCAGCAACTTTGTCTCACAACCAGGTAATCTCATTGGCTTGATCCGACTGCGTATCGATAATGGCATTTATAGTAGTTGTCATGGTCCCCATGTTGGTCTCCATTTGGGAAACCTTGTTGTTAATTGCATCAATGCAGTGGCCAAATTTGTGCATCATAATTATCATGTCATTTTGTATGGAGCTTCTAAGAGACATCAGCATATCCTAAAAGGTGGAGTCCAGCACAGGCTGTCCTGCTGTAGGAAATGAGGATATAGCATCTGGAACGATCGGCTGTACTGAGAGGTCGTTCGGCTGCAACGAAAGTTCGTTCGGTTGAGTCGAAAGTTTGTTTGGCTGTGACGGGGGATCGTGTTGTGCTTCGGTTCGTTGACCTACCTCTTCCAGCATGGGAGAATCCACGCTGGAATCTTTGGCTGGGCTTCCAGAGATCGGCGTGCCTGTCGGGGAGGAGATCGGATCTCTCTAGGTAGATGAGGAGGCGATCCTCTGTGCATGTGGCCCCTCGCGGCAAGCCGCTAGGAGAGTCGCGGTGGCTCCCTGGATAGCCGCGGCGCCATCTTGGCCTCTCCTCATGGACGGCTGATACATGAACGCCGTCAGTTTGCTGGGCAGTCTGTTGTCTTTTCGTTTCATGGCCATAGTTCCCTTCATAGCCGGGATTGTCTGGGCACTTTTGGGCGATTTTCTGTGGGACTGGAAAGCTGGCAGAAGCTTGTTGTGGCGAGTCATGGATGGAGTTCTGCTACTCAGCGGCCATCTCGGTCGCTCGCCGGCCACGCCCCCCAAACTCTCATTTTTGATGAGGGGGCCTCGTGCAGTTTTTTTCTGTGTGGGCTCCCTCTCAAAATCCATACCAGACTCTTTAAAGGGGTAGCCGGTGCAAAAACGCATTGTGCCCCTCCAGAAATCCATACCAGACCCTTATCTTAGTGTATAGCTACTATGTTAGGCCACACGCCATGGTTGATGGGGAAAAGGGCCTTTTCCTCACATCCCTGGTCTGTTGGACATATGGGGCTGTGGGGTGGATATGTTAGAATCTGCAATCCCCTGTAAAATAAGGGGACCCCAGATATCCACCCCCTCATATGGAGGGGTACATGACTGCAGAGATGATCCACTCCAATCGCACTCTCTCCTCAAATGACCTTTTCCATGATGACTCCTGATGTAAATGAATAATATCTCACAATGCTCAAAAAAAGTCCCATAAAGTCAATGATACTCCACTATAAATGGCATCTACGTAGCCAGCTGCCTTTTTACAGTTTGAAACAAGCTATCAGGCAGCAGGATTTTTGGTTGCTAGGATGCTAGTGGTTGCATGCATCCTAGCAACCAATACCCACACAATGGGAGGTTGTAATTTAGAGCAGCAGTAATACTAACACTAAACTAATGTTTCTCAACCAGGGTGCCATTTGTGTTCCTCTGGGGTGCTGTAAACCCAGTTTACCCTGGATCTGCGTCCCTATTGGCCCAGGACACGTGGGGGTTGATTTACTAAAACTGGAGAGTGCCAAATCTGGCACAGCTCTGCATAGAATCCAATCAGCTTTCAGATTTTATTGTCAAAGCTTAATTGAACAAGCTGAAGTTAGAATCTGATCTGGCTACCATGCACAGCTGCACTCGATTTTGCACTATCCAGTTTTAGAAAATCAACCCCACAAACGTATTCATTGCTATGCTGTTGGTGGCTGGCACACCCACACCATGGCAACACATGATGCTGATCCAGAGTAGGCAGCATGCAGGGCCAACCTCAACTTTCAGAAGGGAAACAAAGTCCACCTTCCGCAGACCTCCTCCACCTCCCACCCTCTGCTGGGAGGAATCCGTGAATGGGGGACTTTGTGATGGGAGGACTATGTGAATGGGGGACTGTGTGTTTGGAAGGCTCTGAGATGAGGAAACCATGTGCTTGGAAGACTGTGTGATTAGAGGGATCTCTAAAGGGGGGGGGGGGGGTGTTTGAAGAGAGGAATCAGTGAATGGAGGACTCTGTAATGGGAGGACTATGTGATTGGAAGACTGTGATTAGAGGGCTCTCTCATGGGGGGAGGGACTGTATGAAGGGGGAAATCTGTGAATGGGGGACTCTGTGATGGGGGGACTATGTGATTAGGGGACTATGTGTGTTTGGAAGGCTCTCAGATGAAGGAACCAGGTGATTGGAAGACTGTGTGATTGGAGGGCTCTCTGATGGGGGTGGGGGGGGGGCTGTATGAAGGGAGGATTCAGTGAATGGAGGACTCTGTGATAGGAGGACTGTGTGTTTGGAAGGCTCTCAGATGGAGGGACTGTGTGATGGGGGACTCTGATGTGTTGAGAGGACTCTGTCACCGATGGAGTCTAATGTGATGGGGGCTTCTGATGTGGCATTCATTTCCTCAAGGTGGTTGTCTATGTGTCGCCCTAGGCTCAGGTTTTTCATTGATAAGTAACAGTTACTTTTTTTACAATTAGGTTGGGGTGTCTTAAGATTTTGCATAATTTTAAATAGTGCTGTGACCCGAAAAAAGGTTGAAAAACAATTTATCGAACAAATGACCTCCTGCTGCAGGAGCAGTCAGAGGTTTGCATAGGTGACACAGGCCAACCGCAACCTGAACCCCATCCTTAGTTGTCACCTTCTCACATGGGCTTCCAAAAGAGACTATGAACAGTTGTTTCAGTACACATCACACAGGCTGCAGGAGATGCAAAAAAAGAAAGAAGAAAATGTGAAAACAAGTATTTAAAAAAATGACAGTGATTAAACAAACAAAATGTTGCTCAGTTAGGGTTGACATCTACTCTAAAATTTAAAATCTGTTTTCTTGAAGCTCAGGCCAGTGTGTTTATAGAGTCAACCAAGCCCTTGTATGACTGCTGAATAAATGAGAGGTGGGGAATGCAAAGCATATGTCTGCACGTATTCACTGCTGACCTCAACCACACCAGACCTGGGAAAGGAGCCAGAACCCTCGGACCAACCCTGTATCCCACCGCGGCCTCCTCCACCATTCCCACACTTCCAGCCTAGAGTCATCACTCAATGGAAATCACATGTGTGGACCTCAGCCCTTTGCACTACAAGGCATTATTCCTTGCAGAGCTTGGCCGGTGGAGATATGATGGAGCTCCAGAGACGGAGAAGAAAAGAGAAATCCTGGGAAGATTTGTTCACGGGAACACTTCTTCTCATACGGATGTGGGAAGATACAAAGAGCATCCATGGTCACGCAGCTGCACATTTATTATCTTATCACAAATGAGCTCCTTAAAGGGCCAATCAACAAAAAAAATGGTGCTGGAAAGGCACGTTCCATGTGCATTTCGTGTACCATAGGAAAATGCGTTGCCCTTGTGAGAGCGTGTGTGCCAATGGATTTTCAATGGCACCCTAAACGCATCTCGCAAATGATATGTGTTTGCGGCCACCAAATTGCATGGAACTGCAATTTCCGACACATTTTTAACCATTTGACCTCCGAAAGATTTACCACCCTTCATGATCAGGCCATTTTTGCTATTCGGCACTGTTACTTTAATGACAATTGCGCGGTTGTGCAACACTGTACATAAATGAAATTTATGTCATTTTTTCCCCACAAATAGAGATTTTTTTTGGTGGTATTTGATCACCACTGCATTTTTTTTTATTTTGTGCACTATAAACAAAAAAAAATCAACAATTTTGAAAAAAACAACAACATTTTTTACTTCCTGCTATAAAACATATCCAATAAAAAAAAAATCAAAATTTCTCATAAATATAGGCCAATATGTATTCTGCTACATATTTTTGGTAAAAAAAAAATCCAAAGAAGCATACATTGTTTGGTTTGTGCAAAAGTTATAGGGTCTACAATCTCTGGTATATATTCTGGAATTTTTATTAATTTTAATATTTATACTAGTAATGGAAGCGATCAGTGACTTCTAGTGGAGTTGTGACAATCTGACACTTTGTGGAAACCAATACTTGATTCTGCGCAGAGCAGTTGCCCTGTAGCCGTAAAGCTACAAAGGGCCGGTCACCAAGTGGTTCAAAATAGTGCATGCACTACTTTTTGCACATATCTGTGTTTGGAACCCCATTTAAATGAATGGTCTGCTGAAAGCAAAATATGCAGGAACTTGCACCAATGCACAGGAACGCACATGTTCCAGTGGGCCCTAAAGGAAAACATAATATAAATTGGATTTTTTGTGCCTAAAAGCTCAAATTGGTCTTCAGGACATATGCGCAAGATTTTTGACTCAAGAATGCAACTGGTGTCTGTATCTCTGGTCTTAGTACTTTGGGCATTTGCACATGCATGGGAAACCCTGCACATGCTCAGATAAGCTGCAGGTCTCTGCCAGTTCCAAAAAACCTGGAGCACATCTGGGCATGCATGGAATCCCAAGACAGCAGGACTACCTCCTGAGAGGACTGATACGAACATCTAAAGAGGTAGATGGGGCACAATGTCATTTTTGCCTAGGTGAGAAACAAAGAAGTGCTGCTGTAAAAAGGCCAAAAAACACTTTTTAAAAAAAAATTGGAATTGGACACAGCAGGAAGCAGTTTTATTGGCTGAAGTTCTGAGTTAAGCTTAAAGCAGCCCCCCCCCCCCCCCTTCCCCCTTCATCAACTACATTCTGGCAATCTATTTAGTAAGACTAATAAATTAGCAGTACTTACTTGCTTCCATCTTGCACTGTATCCCCAGCACTCCCTCCCTTCGCATGACAGGAACCTGGGACGCCATTTTTTAACCAGTTGCCGACCAGCTGCTGCAGTTTTACTGCAGCAGGTTGGCACAGCTGCGCGAATCGCCGTCATTGTACGTTGGCTCCATTAACTGGGTTTAGCAGGCACGCGCAAACTCGATGCCCACTGGTGACCCGCGATTGCTGTACACAGAGGCAGAACAGGGGTCTACCTATAAAATAATATTGGGAACTAGGTCTCTAAAGGCATCATTAGAGAGGTAATAGATGATATAAAAAAATGTATTTAGTAAATTTTCAAAAATGAGAAGAACATCACAAAAAAATCACCTCCACCAACAATGTACTAGTTAAAAATTGATTAACAACATTGTCAAGGCTACTCAATAGCACTACCGCATTCAACCATTCAGATCAACCATACTATTGCACAGAGCACGGTATTGCAGACTAATGACATAGCAAATGCACATTAGGTGTTAAGGACTCCCATATAGATATCCGCATGGAGTCATCTTGACTAAACGCATTGAACAAGCATTAGGGATTGTAGTTCTACTATATTATATAATGGTGGACATGGTACCCATATGATTTGAGTTCCTTTTGGGGAGGATAGCTGCCCCCACTCCCCCTTAAAGTGTTACTAAACCCAGTAATATGAAAATACTTCAATTGCCCCCACAGTGCCCACAGCTTATGAATCTTCTTTTTACATTAAAATACTGCCACTATATACCTTTTTGGCTGATCTGTATACCACAATTACATTAGAAAACCAAAACCCTCTGGTGGAACTTTAAAGAGCATAGACTCCACTAAAAAGTAGGCACAAAGTAGTATAAAAAAAAATCATAATTTATTACAAAAATTACAATTAAAATAAAATAAGAAGGGGGGGGGGGTGAGGTAAGGTACACACAACCCAATGTACAAAAATAATAATACATTAAAATGCAACAAGTACATATATCAGAACCACTTATTTACTGCACTACTGTGTAATTGAAACAGAGTGCAACCCAACGTTTTTCAACATTGTGCGTTGTTCCTCTTCATCAGGTGGTATCACTCATAAATATCTACAACAAGCAAAGGAGAATACATGCGTATTACAGCTATAAATAGTACAATCAGTCATATATGCAATTCTAGAACAATAAAGAAAAATGTGAAGAGACATGTGGTTACTAACCGTTCAGACATGTACAGTATATAGCATACATGTAGGTTCTCATATAGGACTAGTGCAGATTGAAAGCAGGAAGGAAGGATGCTGCTGCCACTGGTATCGGAAAATCCACAGAGGAGGGTGGCGAGGACCGGTCCCCGTGCTCCCACCCAGGGAGGGGGGGCACCCTGCCCAAGACGTGATCGGCCCCCAAAGGACACCTTACTAGGGAGAGGCTGCCCGGCTGTATGGGTCTAGTAGATGCAGAAAACAACAAAAAGCCAAATCAGTAAAAGAGAGAGGGTAAATAGCCTCTCCCGTGTATACCACAACCACATGATAAACTGCAGGGTCTGCCCAGTGCTGAGTGTTCAGGTAGGAGGAGATTTCCACTACAGCCTGCATACACGGTCACATGTGTGATGTCAATATCTTGTGACCTGGCTAGCTCTGAGAACAAGGAAATGTTCTCTCCATCATTAGAGACTAAACTGAGCATGTGCAGCAGGACTACTCTCACTGTGTCTTATCTGACCTTGCCAAGAGAGACCCTGCAGGAGGGGAAGGATATGTCCATACAGGATCAAAGAGCCTTTTTACACAATACAGAGGATTAACCCCTTAGGTTCCACAGTGAGAATAACAAGCATGCTATTCTGCACATATAGACAGATTATACTGTTGTGGGTTTAGCTTTAATTTTTATTTTTTTTTTTAATTATTTTTATTGATTTTCACTTTAGTTACAAAACAGAGCCTATTGGGCATACCCAGGCTCGGGTTAACACATCACAACAATCTAACCACAACCTCTATACTAACAACACTCATCGCTCCAGTAGGCACTTGAATTGTCGGAAAGTATAGGCAGCAGCCATCCACAGGGCACTTCGGTCATCGTTCAGGAGAGAGACCCCTTTACATAGTTTATGGGATGGGCATCGGTTTGTCATGCTCTTACACGTATCTCTACCCCTACTTTGCCATGGATAGCTTTGACTTTTAATTGATGTTTTTAGTGAGCAGTTACATCCTTTCCTTTACTGTATGTAATGTATTTAGAGTACATAAAATACATAGAAACAAAGAAGAGTGACAGCAGAAAAAAGAACAAGTGGTCTATCGTGTCTGCCTCCTTTTTTTTTAAATTCATTTTATTTTTTTGTAAAATAATTAAAGATTTAATGAAATATTTTAAGTTAAATATTCAAAAAACTGGTATACTTTTTTTTTTTAAAAACATAGGCTTCCTCTCACTATACTCATTGACAGTATAGCTTGTGCAGTAACAGAGGAAAGAAGCTGTAATGCACATTAAACTTTTAGGCCAGGTTCCTAAATGTGCAAATTGGATGTGGATTTCCCTGCATCCAATTCGCATGAAATGCGAGTGTAATTGGCTCTCAATGGAGCCGGTTCACACAGGTCCGGGGCGGCTGCGATTCGCATTCAAAAAGGATTCTGGGCATGTTTGGGTCCAGTTCAGGTGCGAATTCAGGCAAAAATTTGGACTTGATGGGCACCTGAAGCGGTAAACAGGAACGCACTGGACCCCATGCTGGGAACCGCGGCCGCACATATGTGAACCCAGCCTAAATTATTTTTTTTCGCTTGATTAAGCTAATCGCTTAAATTGTTTGGAACAAAATTTTCCCGGCGCCAAGGGTCGTACCCCAGGTCACGCAAGGACAAATGGCGAAGTCCACGGGTAGTTCAGGTTTAAAAACGGACTTAAGCGTGGACTTGACCTGGGTTTGTACGGGTCTTAGGAAAAACTTACGCTTAGCGTCGGCGGGGCCTGGACACACTTGGCCGAGGTAACTCTCGGTTAATGTGAGCGTAAAGTACGCTTAACCTACGTCCCTTTAGGTGTAGGTTAAACGTGTAAATCCTTGGACCGGATTTTCAAATTACACGT
>BLSH010152860.1:132188-144852 GCA_018402905.1 Glandirana rugosa
GTCCGGCAGACTCGATGTCCACCGGTGACTCGCGATCACCATGTGCCACAACAAAAACAAGGCGGATCCCCGTTCTGCCAGATGGCATGACAGAGATCTTCTGTTCCCAGTGATCGGGAACAGCGATCTCTGTCATGTCCCCAGGGCCGTCTTTAAGGCAGGGCAAAAGGGGCAGCTGCCCTGGGCCCTGTCATTGTTGTGGGGCCCAAAGCAGCTGCCTCATACTTGCCAACTATCCTGGTTTAAATTGCCTTGTCTCTTGAAGTTTTAGACCTGTGCTGTGTCCCGATATCTAAGTGCTGCTATTAAAGCTGCCCAGCTCTGCCCTATTGTTGTGTACAGATGACCTACCTGCAGACCCTATATTTACATGTAAATAACCGGCATTGATATGTAAATAGCAGCAGCATTCATATGTAAATAGTGGCGGCCAGCTGCGCTGATATGTAAACAAAGGGGGCATTCATATGTATATCATGCCCCCCTAAGGTCATATTCAACATCACCTATACTGGATGCTGCCCACTGGGGAGACAAAGGCATGCTTGAAAGTCCACAGCACATGTCAGCAGATGTGTGAGGGTGTCATTAATAATTGATGCCACTGCTGTGTATCTGCTAAAGGGCAGTACATTTCTGTGGTGTCAGGAAAGCGACTTTGCGCTCCCCAGTCCATGTGTGCAGGCAGTGAGAAGATGATGTGCTGTAACCTCTAGCAACCAATCTGTGTGCAGTAATGAAGTGCAGTAACCTCTAGCAACCAATCAGTGAGCAGCATTGATGTACAGTAATCTGTAGCAACCAAACAAGCAGAAAGCATGTGCTGTAACCTCTAGCAACCAATCAGTGAGCTGTAATGTGTGCTGTAACCTCTAGCAACCAGTCAGTAACTGGTAATGATATGCTGTAACCTCTGCCAACCGATCAAAATCACTGCTGATTTTGAGTCTAGTTGCTATTTATTGTATGTCTCAGAGCAGGTGGAGAGTGAAATTGCATGAGGGGGGCCGAAGAAAATATTTGCCCAGGGTCCAATCAATATTAAAGACGGCCCTGCATGTCCCAGGCAGCCCATCCCCCTTACAGTTAGAACACACCCAGGGAAAAGACTTAACCCCTTGATTGCCCTCTAGTGTTAACCCCTTCCCTCATCAAACACACAGGGGAAGGTATGCTGCTCCAGGTGAGCTGGCAATCACCTCACCTCCCAGGTGCACATCCAGTCTGCAAGCTGTGCAGGAATTCAATTAACAAGGAGTTTGACAGCACTCAATGGAAGTGAAGCATAAGAAGTGATTTTATTGAAAATTCCAAAATAACATCCATAAAATCCATATGCAGGAACATCACAAGAACGTGGCAAGACAGGAAGTAGGATTAACGCGTTTCACAAACCTCCGTTCGCTTAGTCATAATCAATTATATCGATTGTGACTAAGTGACCTGAGGTGATCAAATACCATCAAAAGAAAGCTCTATTTGTGGGAAAAAAAGGACTTCAATTTTGTTTGGGTACAACGCCGCACGACCGCGCAATTATCAGTTAAAGCGGCACAGTGCTGTATCGCAAAATATGGCCTGGTCAGGTAAATCCTTCCGGGCTGACGTGGTTAAATGGCAACCCAATGAACTATTAGCGCTTGTTCCCGCCAGGTGCGTTGAGCTGCATTAATCAGGATTGGTCAATGCAAGCTCAATGCAAAGCCACATAGAAAACAATTGTTCATACCATAAATGTGCTGGGTTCATTTCAAGGCCCCATTTACACCTGAGCATTTCATAAATGTGCTTAAAATTAAACATGTTTGTAGGTGTTTACGAAACGTGCAAAAAATGAATTTTATGTTGCGGTGCCATTCATTAATGGGACCCCAAATGCGGCTAGCAGATACATGTTTTTCCACATTTTTCCACGCACAACAAATACATCAAACAGCATTGCTATAAATACGCGTAGCTTATGAGACACTTTGACATGTTTGATGCACATAGGGCAGCCCATAGAAATGAATGGGCTTCCCTATGCACATAGCATGAAAACGCGTACAAAATGCACACAAACGCGACACGGTTGTGTGCGCATTTTTAGTATGCCTAGGTGTGAAGGCGCCTTACACAAGTCAATGCATGTCAACACACTGCAGCGCTGCCATTTAATTCAATACATTTTTTTTTTCATTTATTTAAATAAAGTTGAAAAAAGTAATAGCGTATCGCACCGCCCCGGCGCAATGCACACCAGCGTGTGCCTTATACAAAGTATAGTGTGCAGTGCTGATGTGAATAGGATCCTTCCAGTAGCAGACAATGCACCACAAGAAGAAAAAAAAACTGTCAGCCCATTCCAAAGAATGAGCTGCCTTAAGAATTGGTTCACATGGGGGGCGACGTCGCCCGGCAAGTCGCGCTCCATGCATTGCAATGGAACCGTTCTAATAGGAGGCACTCAAGTCGCTCTGACTTAGAAAAAGGTTCCTGCACTACTTTGGGGGCGACTTGCATTGACTTCTATTATAGAAGTCCTTTGCAAGCCGCGCTGTGTGGAGTCGCCCTGCAAGTTGCATCACCTCTGTGTGAACCGGCACTGTAACATGTTATTCAACACGTGAACAAAACCTTAAGAAAATTACTTGTATGGAACCTTTTGATTAACTTGTAGTGAAAAAGAAAATATATGAGAAAAACAAATCATTCAGGTAATAAAAAATTCTGGCAAAGAAATATGCGAAGAAGTACATTTCATCTCTAAGCGGCAGTCTCCTAGAAAGGTATTTTATCTCCTAATCTTCCTTCTCCATTACCTGCCGCAGACACAGCATCACTGATAGGGTTAACACTATTGCTTCCACTCCAGGGGCTTTAACAATCAGACCCTGACAAAACTTCACTCCAATGAATGTCTCCTTCCTACAACCCCTCCCAGACCCCTGACTTCTAGCTGAGGAGGGGCAATCCCTGCTGTGGGAAGACTATTTCCAGGAAAGCCTCCAAGATATGAATGAAGAGGCTGGGGATTGCCTGAGCACTGAACAAGAGGCACAGGAGCCTTGTACTTCTGTCTACCGATTGATGCCAAACCTATTATCCTAGGAGAAAGGCCCTTCACCATTGGACACCACTTCTTCTATTCATTGGAGGCTTCTGGGTCATGTAAGTCATCCTAACCTGCTTGGATTGTTTCAGTAGATGACAAAGACGGCAAGGAGTTCTTAAAAAAATGGGCAACACCAAATGGATTGCAAACTATTTAATATTAATGGTGGGAGATAGATAGATAGATAGATAGATAGATAGATAGATAGATAGATAGATAGATAGATAGATAGATAGATAGATATAAAGACTTAGATTTAGTTATACTGTATAAATTGAAAAGTAGAGATGGATAGATAGATAGATAGATAGATAGATAGATAGATAGATAGATAGATCGATAGATATAAAGACTTAGATTTAGTTATACTGTATAAATTGAAAAGTAGAGATGGATAGATAGATAGATAGATAGATAGATAGATAGATAGATAGATAGATAGAAGGATGATGAATTAATAATGTATTATTGTGATCTTAACTTAGAAACCTCCCAATTCTTGTAAGCTGTGGTACACAATGATGCCAGCCGTGGCATCGTGTTTTTTTTTTTTTAATTTTTAGTCGTATTTTAAGTTTCTTGGATTCAATGAAAGTTACGTTCAATAGATAGATTGAATGTTTTTCCAATAAATTTCACCCTGTTTATTTTTAGACATGTGCATGAAAAAATGTGTTCCGATTCATTGATCTAGTTATTTCATTTCGTTGACTTCAGTTGATTCGTTCAATTCGTATTCGGGATTCATATTCAGAATTTTTAGAAATCTCTTTGAATGTACCATTTTTTTCAAATTGATAAATTTAAAATCAGTTGAATCGAAAACGTTAGATTTTTTTTTTCGATTCCAATGTGGCAAAGGGAACAAACAAAAGAAGAACCTTCATCAAATGACTCTTTAAATCACCTTTGGCTTAACTAAAAGAGCATTATTTTGAAATGGTACTCTAATAACACACGCAGTCTTTGATTTCAGCAATATGTGTACAGTTAGAATTCGACTGAAGTTCCATGTAAAACTAGATTCAAATTTCAGTCGAAATTTCTGAAATTCGGACGAATTTCGTTTCGTTATTTGGAGCATTTGGTAACATTTGTTTATATTGTAATTCAGGTATTCAGATATATCTGAATCTCCGAATAATGACACATTTGTCCGAATATTAATTCGGAACGAAACGAACCGCACATGTCTATTTATTTTCCAATCATTCCCTGAAAAACAAATTCAATTGCATCACATTACTACAAATCCATGAACGACTGATTAGGACAATAATCAAAGGATAAAACAAAAACAAAATGTATTTGAGATTTTTATTGTATTGTAGCTTACTGGTCTTTAGATATGGTGGCTGCATTGGTTTTCTTTTTTTCCCACCTTTTTCCATATATTTTAACCTGTAATTATACCATTAACCCACTTCTTGTCCTAGAGTGACAACTGTACTGAGCAGCATGGTTACCCTAGGACAGGGAGTGTGGTAGGACTACATAACACTGCGCTAGGACTACAGAACACCTCCCTCTCTTCTCTATAACAGGGGATATGCTTTGTAGTTCATGGAGATAGCAGGGAACAATGCTAACTGATAACAGTCCAAAAGCTGACAAGATTTCTGTCTGGATAGAAAGCGATTTTTTTTTTTTTTTTTTGCACTTTTTGAACATATATAACAGAACACTTTCAATGGTATATTTAACAGATCAAAATGAAGCAAATTATTATTATTGTCATAATTATTCTACAGGATTTATATAGCGCCAACAATTTGCACATCACTTTACAACACAAATACTATTAATTTATTGTTAGAATTTACATACACTTTAAGAATGAATTAACTTATTAAATTAAAGCTGTGTTCCACTGTGTTTTAAGTTTATTAAAAGTCAGCAGCTACAAAAAGTGTAGCTGCTGACTTTTAATAAACAGATACTCACCTGTCCCAGGCTCCAGTGATGCGGCCGGCACAAGCCTTGGACCTCTCCCTCTCCCCTCTGCGGCGCCGTCATTCCTACTGTGCACACCCGGCCGTGACAGGAAGCGGCTTCACAACCGGGCATGCACTGCGCATGCGCGAGCGCTTTGTGAATGGTCCTGAAGTATTCTAGGACCTGTCCTATGTCCCAGAAGACTTTGGGAGGGAGGGGGAAGGAGACCTTCCACTTTCAGAGCGGAAGTACCTCAAAAAATCATGTATCCGAACCCCCCCCCCTCCCCAAAAGCTCAGTTTCAGTATCAAGAGCTGGGGAGGAGGTCTTAAACCGGAATACCCGAATATTGGCCGTAAATTTACATTCAGCTGATTGGAGGAAAGGCACCCCCCCCCCCCAACATAGGCAGAGGAAGGCAGGAATGTGCAGAGCTCTGCTGTGAAAAGACAAGCTCTCTGCTAATCTATTTATAGCACCCACCCCAACACAAATTTCAGGCTGGTTTTATCTTGGTTGAACTAGAACTTGTCAGGAGTTATCACTCTGACAACAGAGGAATGGAGCAGCAGAAAGACACAGGGTTTAGTGATTTGGAGAGGGATAAGTAAACACTGCAGATATATGTGCCTAAGTAAGATTTCATGAATCAGGTTTACATCCACTTTAAAGCCAAACTGTATCCCCAGAGTTTTTACTTTGTTTTCCAGGATGCTTCTTCTAGTGTGCTCTCCTCTAGCGATACGCGGTCTATGATCCCACTTTTTACTCATCCGGCACTGCTGCCAAGCCTGGGGTCATCTGTTTTCTACCATTGGCTTGTCACTGATGACATAATTCCAGTGTATGCACATATGAATTAGGGCTTTCAGATTCGCAGTGCCCATAATGAGGTGGTGAGGAGGTGTTTTATCACCCTCCCACTACCTAATTTAACTCTCTAATGCTGCACTATCACTGTTGCCGTGTGGCCCCATTGAATTTACTGTGACCCACAATAAATGCTTAGGGATCCCCGCTCAGGCTATAAAGCCCAATGAGTTGGATACCGCTGATCAGCAAGGGTGCAGTAGTTAGCAGGTAAAAGCATCCTCAGCTCGATTCATCCAGGCCATGTCCCCAACATGTTTTGCCCCGTTCTCCATGATTAAGCCCTGGGGATGGGGAGAAACGTGTTGGGGACGTGGCCTGGATGAATAGAGCCGTAGCTGCTTTCACCTGCTAACTACTCTACGCTGGGCGAGGTGTGCGGTGGCCGGGCTCACCCACCCATTTTACCACACCATCTGGCCATCTGAAAGAGACCTTACATAGCACCTAGATATTTGTCCCAACATCTTAAGCAGGCCATATTCTAGTCAATATTATTTAGTAAACAACAGGTTGCGCTAATAATGATGGCAAATAAATACATATGACATGGATCTAATATAATAATACAAATGATAAAGTCCAAGAAAAAACATCAATGATATAGATGAAAGTAGAGGTGTAGATGTATCTTCATAGGCATAAACCACCGTGTGACAGATGAAATTCAGTAGTGATACCTCCACCTCACATCTAATAACTGCTTACCAAATGGTAACCAAACTGCTTACCAAATGGGGATATAAACGACAATCTTGGGTTTTTGATAAGGCAGATATAACTTGAATGGACCAAAGAGGTAGTGGAGAGGGCTATCCGGATCCGCCTCCCGGCAATCGTGGAATAGCAATCATAAAAGGTTCGCTAAACCCTCAGGTAAATCTCGCCAAGGCACCCAAAGGAGAAAAATGGGACTAATAGTGTGATAACGTTTTAGTAGATTTAATAAAAAGTTAAATATTGCACTTACATCAGACTAAAAACATACGAGCGTCCAAACAGTAAGCCGGCCGGCTGTAGACTCCAAACCCTAAACGGCAGTGACGTCAGCGCGTCTTCCCCGACGTACGTTTCATCTAACGAGACATAGTCATGGAAAATCGCTCAATTCCCTCTTCAACACAGTGATTATTGATGGGGGAATCCCTCTCGCTGCATTATTGTATTTTGACAGTGGGAGGTTTCCCCACCATCAGAATGCAATGATCACTGCTGCCTTCAGTGATCACATAAAAAACTTGTGTCAGGCTGGTGGCACTGAAGTTGATTGACAGAGCAACTTTGGTACAACCAGCCTGCCCATAGATAGATTGAAATTCATCCGGTTCCTACTGAACCAACAAATTGTGATCCGCCTGTGGCCAGCTAAACAGAATACAAAAAACTCTATCTGCTTCCAATTTTTATTGCATAAGTTTAACTAGGGGTGGCACAGTGTTGTAGTGGATAGCACTTTCGCCTAGCAGCAAAGGGGTCACTGGTTTGAATCCCAACCACTACACTACCTGCCTGATCTCCCTGTGCCTTTGTGGGTTTCCTCCAGGGAACTCTGGTTTCCTCCCACAGTCCAAAGACATGCTGGAAGGTTAATTGGCTCCTGTCTAAATTGGCCCTATTATATGTATGAATTTGAGTCATAAGTATATAAGTACCTGAAATAAATAAATAAAACTTAATTCTCCTCCAAAGGATGTAACTGGAGACAGACCAGCTGAGTTAATACAATACTTTCTTGCATACCACAGACAGTATAATCGGCTTCTGTTTTATACCCATCAAAGAGAATCTACTGACACTCGCTAGCAGCCTGAAGACATTTTCCTGGTCATAAAGCCGGAATGAAATTCCTTCATTAGTGACAGTTTTAAAAAGAAAATTGACTCTTTCATGAACTTTCTTCCATGTGTTTCTCCCATCGACTACAATAGATTTACAGTACTTTAAAGGTCATCTCCGACCAAACATTTGATTGCAGATCGGTGTTTGCCGGCAACCGAATTACATGATGATTTGTTTCATCTCTCAGGGACCTCACTGCTGAAATATCCAAAGCAATATTTCTGCTCAATCACCAAAGCCTCTGCAAGACCAAATGATGGAGTCACATTCCCACAATGAATTCCTCATTATGTAAAATAAACAAATGCATCGAAAGGGAGACACCTCTATTATGGAACTGTAGAAGGGTGAGGAGAGACAAATTACTGCGAGGAAATCTCACTGCCAGTAAAATCTGAAAAAAAAAAATTGGGCATGGCCAAAAGGCTCTGCAAAATGAAGATTCCTAGCAAAGAGATAAAATGATAATGTGCGTTGAGAAGATCAAATGTAAAATGGTAATACAGTGCATTACAAATGAAGAGTGCTCCAAAGCAACCATTCTCAATAAGGGTTCCTCCAAAGGTTGCTAGGGGTTCCTTGAGCTGTGGCTGATTCACCTCCCATTTAATGTTGTTAGCATAGTTCCAAAGAAAACACCACTTGACAAAGCCAGCAACATCACACCAATGATCATTTTAGCTGTCTTTAAGGGTGGCATTCTGACCACCACTGTAAATGGAGCATTTTTCCTACTGGCCACCAAAGCAAGGGGCATTTTTTCCACTGACCTCCCATGAATTGGTTTTTGATGGGTTCCCTGAGACTTATATTTCAAGTGTTTCTATTGGGCAGAAATGATTAAAGCTGCTCTAAAGGTTCACCTGGCGCTTCAAAGCACCTTTAAAAGAAGACACATTATACTGTACCCTCCTGTCTTGGCACTTGCTCATTGAATCTTCGACTCCTTACCAGTATCCTCCACTGCATTCTATGGTTTCTTCTGCCAGTCTCCACATTACCATTGTGTTCTGTAGTGACATGAGGGCCAGAAGGAGAGACTACATATTGTGGCAGGGGATGCAGACATCCAGCACATCAGAAGTGTATTGGATGTGAAGATTCTTCTGGCAGCTTTGCTCAGCAGGTGGCTGTGCTTTGCTCATGTAGGTCAAAGCAATACATTCATGTAATTGGTGGTCTCAACAGCTTCTTATACTAACCCACTTTTCAGTCCCTTGTTGCTCCATTCAGTCACTAGGAACAAAAAAACCCTGTATTCCTGGTTTTGAGGATCAAATGACTCACTTCTTCCTATATGATAAAAATGGTGCTTGATAACTGGCCACTCAAGCACCCATTGCCGCCACATGGGGGAAAAATTCTGATACCTGTGTAAGCTCCAAGTTGCAAAGAACCTCTACTCTTTGCTGCTGGCAGAGGAATAGAACTTTGGGGACATGAAGGGCAAGGAGTTGGTGAACCACCAACAATGTCATGGCAAAACACAAGTTCAGTGTGCTTTGCTTGGGCAAACCAAGCTAAATGTATAAAAAGCAGGCACCTAGAGGCCGTGACCATGTGTAGAGCACACTGGGAATCCTGATGGTCAAAGCTCTGTTTTATTCAGATCTTAACCAGCTCCTGCCTCCAACCCACCCTACTGGCTCCTATTCATTAAAATCACTATTGGTGTAAATGGTGGAATGAAGGGCAGTTTCACTGACCGGTAACCAAGAACTTAAGCTGAGGGGTGGTGGACCTACACTTACCAATAAAGGATCTGATCAGGATTAAAGTGGCACCAGAGAGCCAGATAATACTGAGATTACATGGGAATGTAAATATTCAATCTTTGATTAATGTTAAAGTTAAGCCCGGAGTAAAAAGAAGAAAATAAATGGATGGAGGGCCAGCATGACAAGGGCTAAAAGGGGCTTAAGTCTAGGATGAGTTTTCTGAGTTTAAAAGAAAATATAGTTACAGAGACTTACCTGATTGGTGGGCTAAGTAGGACTGTATTTGTTAACTTTTACAGATTGTTAATAAAAGGCTGCTATGGCCATTTAACTCCGACTTGTCGCGTGGTTACTTAGGTGTGGTTAAGGGGGGAGTTATGGTCTGAGCAGGAGGGAGACAAGCAATCTTTATTACCCTAGTCATGGGCACCTTTGCTTTTGAAAGATTAAAATGCAGAGTTATTAATAATACTGGAGTTTTAGTCAGAGGTTGTGTAAAGTCTGATAGATTATTATTATTATTATTATTATTATTATTATTTCAGGTACTTATATAGCGCCGTCAATTTACGCAGCGCTTTACATATACATTGTACATTCACATCAGTCCCTACCCTCAAGGGGCTTACAAGCTAAGGTCCCTAACTCACATTCATACATATACTAGGGCCAATTTAGACAGGATCTAATTAACCTCACAGCATGTCTTTGGAGTGTGGGAGGAAACCGGAGTATCCGGAGGAAACCCACGCAGGCACAGGGAGAACATGCAAACTCCAGGCAGGTAGTGTCGTGATCGGGATCGGGATTTGAACCAGCAACCCTTTTACTGCTAGGCGAAAGTGCTACCCACTACACCACTGTGCTGCCCACTATCAAATAAAGTGCTAGTGCATCAATAGTGCAAAGGTACAATATAGATAGATGATGCCTGTTGACTGCATGGTCTTACTTACAGCTCTCACAGAAGATGGAAGCCTGTGTGTAAGACCAGTGTCAGACTTCATGTAACATCTGACCCTCTGATTGCCTCAGCTCCTGTATTCCCATACCAGCAGGTTCCTAACTTGCATTCCTGATAACTTGCCAAGCACTGTTGTATGGTTTCCCATGTATGGTTTCTGTATAGCGCCATTGATCATGCATTTGGATGAAGAATAGGAACAAACTGTAACATGAGTCACTTAATAAGGCAACCCATTGTCACTATCTGGTCATCTGCTTCCTGGAGTCAATGCAAAGCAGGAATGTCATTGTTCTAAACTGGGACATCACCTGAGCTCTGAAGGTCCGAGAGTCCTCATCTTATCTCATCTTATCAAAACTACTACAAAACCTGTGAACTCTCATGAATGAAGAGCTCAGGCTTATCTGTCACACAATTATATAAAGTATGCCATTGATACAGAGGCATAGTAATTGTGCCAAAAATGAATGTGCTACAAACAGTAATGGAAATTGTGAAATAAATCAAGCCTTTATAAATGAGCAGAATTTTGAAATACCCACAGCGTTTTCTTCTAAATTCATAGCTAGTCATGAACACATCTAAGATTCATCCTGATGGTATTCTTGGGAATTTGGATCTGCAATCTGCTTCCCAGGTCAGATTTCTGGGGTGAATCTCTTGATATTAAAGTACACTAGTCACTTTGCCAATTTAGGGCATAATGATAGGTGCCCTTGATAGCCCTATCCTTCTAACCACTAAGGCCTCATGCACACTGGACATTAAAAAAATGTTCTAAAATCGTCAGTAGCGTCTCAGTGAGTTTTTCAGCTTCTATCAGCGTTTTGCACTAGCATTTTTGAGCAGTAGCGCTTTTTTTCCCCTTAATGGATCTAAAACATCCAAAAACTTTGGTGAGCAGCGTTTTTGAGTGTTTGAGTATTTTTACAGCTGAAAAACGTCTCTCAGAACCCACTGGTCTTGGGTTTTTTACAGCTCAAAAACTTCACGGCCAAAAACAGTTGATAACAGCCTATGTGTGCATGAATACATAGGATAACATGATGACGAGTTTATTGATTGTACAGCAGCTGTAAAACAGTCAAAAGACGCTCAGTGTGCATGAGGCTTTAGGCTTCATGCACACAGGACCTTAAAAAAAGTCCTAAAAACGTCAGTAGTTTATCAGTGATTTTTTTCAGCTTTTATTAGCGTTATATTACTGGCGTCTTTTCGCATTTTTAAAGGACTAGCTTTTTTTTTTTCAATTGATCTAAAACGTCCAAAAACGTTCGCCGTTTAGCCACGTTTTTGCACGTTTTAACGTTTTTACAGCTGAAAAAGTCTCGGGTTTTTTTTTACATCTCGAAAACGTCACTGCTAAAATCAGTTGATAACAGCCTGTGTGTGCATGAACACATAGGATAACACAATGGAGGGTTTATTGACTATAGAAAAAAGTCTGCAGCTAAAAAAAGCTGCTGTAAAAACGACAAAAAACGTCCTTGCCTCCCTCACCTGCAGCTTCATTCACCTATGTATGCACAGTGGGCAACCGTCCTTGTGAGAACAATTACAATATTAGCTGCTAGCACACCACGAGATATTTGTCAAAGCAAACAATGTGTATAAACTGCTGCGCTACAAAACTACAATAGAAATGAAAAGGAAAAAACATATCCAAACAGTCTGTAGTATACTGCAATAAAAAAGAAGAATCTTAATCTTCAATATACAGTAAATAGCATCTTAGTCTTCAGTGTAAACACCATTCCATATGCACCATCGCCAGACAAATCACTAAAATCGGCTTACCAGATACATATAACTCTCGAGAATATACAGTTGTGTTCAAAATTATTCAACCCCCACTGAAATTGATTGTTTTGGTCGGTTTGACATTGATTATGATCATTCAGTCATCCTGCTTACAATTAAATCAAAGCTAGTATTAGTTACAGTTTGGCTGGTTTTGTTAGTTAAAGTCACCCCCAACTTATTAAAACTTGTGTTGACATATAAGAGCTCTCAATATACATAGACCATTCGGCTAAAATCACTAAACAGACCGCTACCACGTATACCTTACCACAAATGTGACTTCTGATTCTACGATAAATGACATATAACTTCTAATTCTAAGAAGAAAAAATAACGTCATATGATGTCTGACAAACCTATACAAAAAAGGAAAAGTAAAGATAACATCAAAACATCGCGTCGTCAAATATGTGTAACAAACGAAACTGTTTATAGAGC
>BLSH010152860.1:145533-156925 GCA_018402905.1 Glandirana rugosa
ATCAAATAATCACCTGTTCTCTTGTCTTCCTGGACCATTCTCTTGACCTCACCATGTTTGTAACCACACCAGTAAATGTCTAGGAGGAACTGAGTATCACAGTCATTTTAAAGCTGCCTAATTGGTGCTTATTAGGCTTTATTGCTGCTCCCTGATATCCACAGGTGTTTTCAATGCCTGATTGAAAACACTTCATTGAACCTCTGTTCTTCAGAGCGGTAGTCTTTAAGGGGTTGAATAATTATGTCAATGAAGAATTCACAAAAGAAACATTTACTACTGTATTACAAAACTAATTGATGTCATTTTAGTTGCATATGGTTCTTTAAGAAGTCCTTGTAGGATTTCATTCAGAATACAATTACAAATGTACACTAAATTCCCTAAAACCATTTACAGCATTGGGGGTTGAATAATTTTGAACACAACTGTAACTGTAAAATAGCAATTTTGTAGTCATATACAGCAGAGGTCTCCAAACTGGGGCCGAATACGGCCCTTTGCTCACTTGTATCTGGCCCTTGGGGCACCACTCTATTCACTGACACCAGTGATGGGGCACTAATCTTCCCACTAAAACTAACCATAGGACATTGGTTACGCCCACTGACGCCAGGAAGCTTTCTACTCCCATTGCCCACAGTCTGGCCCCCTTCAAACCTGAAGGACAGTAAACTGGCCCTTTGTTTAGAAAGTTTGGAGACCCCGATACACACAATCCACAATTCTGGTCTTCAACTATCTCCCTCAATAAAAGGTGGTCCTCCCTCCTGGGTAATGGCATCAGCGGTCTCATCTCCCAGTCAAGGATGCGTGCATTCAGGTAAGTACCGGTAAAGAGAGGATCACAAGCTCCACATAGTGTAAAATCCAATTAACTTTTATTAAAAAGCATAAAAAATGTACTTACACTTAAAAGAACAAACAGTGTTTTGTTTAAAACATCTAAACACGTGGAAACTCCGCACTCCCGGCCTATTTCTGGTAAAGCTTGATGATGTCATAGCAGGCTCCTCCGTACGCGTTTTGTCACAGGTCTGTACTTTTAAGTGTGTCACTCCTAGTACTTACCTGCATGCACGGATCCTTGACTGGGAGGTGAGACTGCTGAAGCCATTCTCCAGGAGGGAGGGTCACTTTTTACCGAGGGAAATATTTAGAGAACAGGATTGTGGACCCATATGATTACAAAAGTACTATTTGACTATTATATTCTTAAAGCGGTAGTAAACCCATCCATTCAACAGTTTAAAAACCAGTTACATTTCCGTCACGTTCCAGAAATGTAACACTCCCATTGGTTGTGCTTTAAACAAAACTGTCCAGCCATCCAATGGCTGGTGTCATAGCTGATCACATGTGCAGCATCATGGCAGTTGTAGATTAAACAGAGGCCAAGATGGCAGCTGCCTTGGCTGAAAATGATAGGAGGGTTTACTACCACTTTAAGTCATATGTATCTCGTAAGCAGATTTGTGCCTTCTTTTTACTGGTGATGGTGCACATAGAATAGGGTTCACAATGAAGACACTGTTTATACTGAAAGTTCAGATTCTTATTTTTATTGTACTATACTATGAACTGGATATTTTTGCACTTTTTTTCTCTTCATCTCCATTCACCTACTGGAGCCCTTGGATGTGCACAGTACTTTCAGGTAAGAGGGAGGATGTGACCTTCACCCCCCCACCCCCCGCCCAGGCAGTACCTAGCACCTGAGTGGCCAATAGCCAAATCATTATGGAGCTTACACAGAATTTAACCAAAGTGAGGAAGGAAAGTATCTGTGGAGAGGGAATTGGATTATCGAAAGAGCCTGTCACTTAGGAAATCAGGTGACTTTTAAAACTTTTTTGATATAGTTGAGAAGGGTTAAGAAGACCCCTTTCAGTTTATTTTATATCTGCATTTCACGCCAGAAGACACAGCAGAAAGCGAGAGGCGGTTTCTGTAAACTTATGGAAAAATCCCCCCTTATAAAGTTTTTTACTGGAATACATGCCCCCACTGGAAAATGTTCAATCACCTCTTGTTCCGGGACAACTAATACATTTTGGTTTTCCATTACTTTCTGTCTCGTTGATAATGGTCAGGACAATATGAATGGTGAATCTCCCCAGTGGAGGCACAGACAGAAATAAAAATACAGGAGTCCTAACCTTCTCTACTCTATCCAAAATGGAAAAACATTTTGCCTAGACCAGTGGCGGCTGGTGATAAACTTTGGGGGGGGGACCCCCCAGATCCGCTCACACTCAGCCCCTCCACGGTAATGGCCCCCCACACTCACCCCTTCACGGTGATGGTTGTCCCGGCACTCAGCCCTTCAACGGTAACGGTCCTCCGCACTCACCCCTCCATGGCTTCCTCGGCTTTTCCTCCCGGGCAACCCGATCTGCCTCCTTTACTGATTGGTCCAGGAGGAGAAGTCGGAAAACAATAGCGAATATTTATTCGCTATTGTCACAAATGGGTGGGTTCGGGGCACAGTGCTCTGCGCCCCAAGCCCAACCTTTTTCAAGCTAATTAGAGCCTCAGGCTCTAATCATGTGGCTTGCAAAAATAAAAATAAAACCTCATACAAACGTATACGTCCAGCGCCCTGCAGGGGCCCTGCACCCGCTCCTGGCCTAAACATACCTCCTACCCATACCCTTTCTCTTGGTCTGCATTCACCAAATTTCTGGCCCATCTTTGAAAAAAAAAAAAGGATAACAACTATGCCTATAGAAAGTCAATGGTTATTCTGCCACTTTTATTCATGAGAAACATCAATTTCAGCCAGTTATAAACTTTCCCTGGGACATTTCTTCAAATATTTTTCTAACTTTTTTTCCAAGGTGTTGATAACCCAGCACAACCTCGTCCTTAGATATGTCTGCTATTTGTAAAGACTTTCTACTCATTTTTTTTCTGGAAATCTTACCACCATAAAACTGAGGCAATCTATCATTTTCAAGCTTCTCAGATCTGGTTACGGCTTTTAACAATGACTGTTTGTTTATTTAGTTGAAAAGAAATCGTTTTTTTTTTTTTTTTTGCTTTGTAAATTATAATTTGTTTATTCAGTTAAAAAAAGGAAGCATTTATTTTTTCACAATGTAAATCATATTCCCAAAAAATATATATTTAATGGATAAAGAAATAAAAAGTAATAACACAATTCTGCCAGACTTGTCTACAGACCTCTCATAGGTTAAAGTAAAATATGCATATTTGCCCTGGGACATGATGAATAATTGAAGAGCTTTTAAAAGTATAAGGAAATAGGCATTATTGCCAGAGTTAACATATATCAATTTTTTTAAAAAAAATTTTGGATACAGGATCCTTATCCTACTAGGATTAGAAAATAGATATGAAGGTGTAATATACAGTGTCTCACAAAAGTGAGTACACCCCTCACATTTTTGTAAATATTTTATTATATATTTTCATGTGACAACACTGAAGAAATGGCACTTTGCTACAATGTAAAGTGGTGAGTGTACAGCTTGTATAACAGTGTAAATTTGCTGTCCCCTCAAAATAACTCAACACACAGCCATTAATGTCTAAACCGCTGGCAACAAAAGTGAGTGAAAATGTCCAAATTGGGCCCAATTAGCCATTTTCCCTTTGTCGTCATGGATGAGTGGAAGAGGACTCCAGTGGCAACCTGTGAAGCTCTTGTGAAATCCATGCCCAAGAGGGTTAAGGCAGTGTTGGAAAATAATGGTGGCCAAACAAAATATTGATACTTTGGGCCCAATTTGACCCCAATTTGTGGGGTGTACTCACTTTTGTTGCCAGCGGTTTAGACATTAATGGCTGTGTGTTGAGTTATTTTGAGGGGACAGCAAATTTACACTGTTAAACAAGCTGTACACTCACTACTTTACATTGTTGCACAGTATAGTTCCTCAGTGTTGTCACATGAAAAGATGTCTTCAGCAAACTGTTTGTGGGCTTTTTTGTGCAGTATCTTTAGAAGAGGCTTCCTTCTGGGATGACAGCCATGCAGATCAATTTGATGCAGTGTGTGGCGTATGGTCTGAGCACTGACAGGCTGACCCCCCCTTCAACCTTTGCAGCAACGCTGGCAGCACTCATGCGTCTATTTCCCAAAGACAACCTCTGGATATGACACTGAGCATGTGCACTCAACTTCTTTGTTCGACCATGACAAGGCCTGTTCTGAGTGGAAGCTGTCTTGTTAAACCGCTGTATTGTCTTGGCCACCGTGCTGCAGCTCAGTTTCAGGGTCTTGGCAATCTTCTTATAGCCTAGGCCATCTTTATGTAGAGCAACAATTCTTTTTTTTCAGACCCTCAGAGAGTTCTTTGCCATGAGGTGCCATGTTGAACTTCCAGTGACCAGTATGAGAGAGTGAGAGCGATAACGCTAAATTTAACACACCTAAAACCTTGTAACACTAATGAGTCACATGACACCAGGGAGGGAAATGGCTAATTGGGCCCAATTTGGACATTTTCACTTACTTTTGTTGGCAGCAGTTTAGACATTAATGGCTGTGTGTTGAGTTATTTTGAGGGGACAGCACATTTACACTGTTATACAAGCTGTACACTCACTACTTTACATTGTAACAAAGTGTCATTTCTTCAGTGTTGTCACATGAAAAGATAGAATAAAATATTTACAAAAATGTGAGGGGTGTACTCACATTTGTGAGATACCGTATTTACTTAAGCTTTTTTTTTTCTTTCTTTTTTTACATTTTTTCAGTTGCTTTCTGGTTTCTGCCCGAGGCCAAAATGATGTCATGCACCCTAGAATTCTTTATGAGCTTTTGTTTTCCTTCCATATGAAAAAAAAGGGGGGATGGGCTTTCTCAGCTAAGCACACAATCCTGAGCTAAGAGCAGATGGATTCAGGTAGTAAATGCTACATTAATCATTTGCCCTTACTCAAGATGGCTATAGGGGTGCTTTTCAAAGTGATCTCTCAACAAAAATAAAGCATGGAGACATGGATGGATTGGGAAGTTTGCATTGAATATTAAAAATGAATACGATATCATTTTTGGTTTGTGATGCTCAGATATAGTTAAGTTCCACTTTCATTTTAAAAAAAGCTTTACATTTATTTTAGGTTGCCTTTTTTATGATAACATGATGTAGTTGTTTAAAGTCCATCTTAACTCAGTCACTTATTTTAGTTTTGGATGTTCTGGTGTCCCCATTTGGGAATTTTCTTCTCACTTCTCTGTTTGATGAGTGCCAGACAGTATGGGAAATGATAATTAATTCCCCAATGATGACGTGGGCTGTAAATAATACTCATTTTTTATTAGCGTGAGGGAAGTTTAGACTTTATTACACGTGAAGTAGAGGAACGGAGTGGTGCACTGGTTCTCTAAGCGATAGGTGTTTTTAGTCAGGTATTAAGCAGTTGAGAGGGAATGATTCTCCATAGGTATCCCTCACAGGAGTGGTGGGTGAAGGTCAGCACCTTGCTCAAGTATGGACTAGTAGGGATAAGTAGGGACTAGAAAAGTGCCAAAAGTAGAACTTTTAAAATCTTTATTTAACAAAGCTGATGCGTTTCAGGGGTTCAGAGGGTCTCCTTTCATCAGGCCAACTGGAGAGATTCTAAATGGTAATTAGTATGATCATTTCAGAGGCTGTTTAAGGCTTAACTAGAACCAGAAGCTGTCTTACTCATCAAAAACCCTCTAGATTTATAAGTCCAGTACACACTTCATTCAACAGTACCAAGCCTAGCTGAAGGGGGACCCTTTTGACCGTTTTTGAGTCTAAATTAAATGAAATCTGGATTTAACTTTATACGTGCTACTTTTGCCATTTTCCTCCTTGCACACCAAGAATGGTATTATGATCCACCTGTTCTTACCTCACTTTCTGTTCACCTGTTTGACCAGTGTCAATTGAGGGGATGTTACTTCATTGGGAACACAGAAAGCCTTTAGAACTTGAAAGATATCTGAAGCATTTTGTTTTAGTTTTGGATAGTGTGAGGAAAAATGTAAAACTGTTGCCTTTTTACCTGCTGGTTAGATTCATTTTCATTGTTTGTCTGGTGGCCATTGTCACCAGGTCAGAAAGTGATGGAAATCCAAAATTTTCTTTCCAATCTTTCCAATGGTGACACTTGTTCTGTTAACAACTCTCTAAAAGATTCTCCCTTACTTTGGAGAGATTTCCTCTTACTTCTTGTTGTGTCACCAGTACAGGAAGTGAATGGAACTCTTGTAAACATAACATAGACAGCAAAAAAAACTGATGTAAGTGTGGGTTAATCATGTAAAAGGAAAGTTTAACTTGAGAGACACTTTAAAACAGATCTTCTAATGCTTTCCCACTCTACCCAAAACTGAAAATTTCTTTATTGTATTTTGGCTATAAAATGCTTCAGTTATGGAAAATAATGTGTTTTTTTTCTTCTTGTTTAGAAAGAAAAGATGGACTATACCACTGAAATGGTGATTCCAGATGAGAATATAAGCTTCTACGAGATTTTTGATTTCAATGAAACCGATGTCTCCAGGGAGCAGTCCCTATCATTCATCCATTACATTTTTGTCTCTGTTTTTGGCCTAGTAGCAAATACTTTGGTTCTTTATGTAATTCTGCGTTTTCGAAAGATGTGGACTGCTACCAACATATATGTGTTCAGTCTGGCTCTAGGTGATGTCTTCCACATGTTATGCCTTCTGCTCTTTGCCTCGGAAATCGCCACTACTTACTGGCCCTTGGGGAAATTTATGTGCATACTCTTCTGGACTTTAATAGCATTAACACCATTTACCAATGTCTACTTTCTGACCATCATGTCTATTGATGTCTTCATTCAGCAGTATTTCCCTGAGTTTTTCAAAAACAGACTTGGACCCAAAGTGGCAGTGGTGACCAGCATCATTGTATGGATTGTCGGCTTATTGCTTGGGATCCCTCTTTTTATTTTTGCTGACCTGAATGAGACGCACAATTGTCAGATTATTTGGCCTCTTGACTTCTGGAACTTGGCCTTCATATCTTACAGGCTTGCACGGGATTTTGTGCTCCCTGTGTTGTTGATCTGCATCTTTCTCATCCTAACGGGTGTTCAGTTCCAAAATCAAGACAAGGCAACCAAATCAAGTTCTGGAACCGTCAAAGAGAACATTATCCTGATTTCAGTCCTGACACTTGTCTATTTTGTCCTCTGGCTTCCAACCCATGTCTTGGAAATGATGTCAGCCGCTATTGGTGATCTGGAAATAAATGAAGGGTCTTACTACATTATTAGCCTAATACCTTACTTGAAAAGTTGCGTCTACCCTGTCCTGTATGGATTTTTATCCAAAAATTTTAAAGAGACACTGAAAGCTGTTTTGTGCTGCAAAAATATTCAGGACAATAGCAGCCAGCCCAATAATTCACCCGAAAACCAAGAAGAAAAATCGTCTCCCTGTTAGTTTTATTTTTTTTCACTTATGACTTTGATTAGGTACTCAGAACATACCTCTGTTCAGATTCTCAAGAATAACATGCTTTTGATGGTAAATGAAGAGCATCACTAAGTATTATGTGTATCTATAATGTTCTCATTGGCTACAAAAACAGTCATATCTTGAAAGAAAAGTATTGTTCTGGAGCTTCTGTACTTGTAACATGGGCGTAACTATGGGCGTAACTACAGATCATAGGGTCCTATAACAAAATTTTGATGGAGCCCACTGGCAACCTCTCTCTGCGGCACCTGGCATAACCAACTGTGAGAGTAGACTCAAATCAAGCTTATATGGCTATGAGGCACTAGATCTTTGTTGGTGTCCAATATAGCTGAAGCCAAATCTGCTCTGGTTAGGCAGCTTTCATAAGCCAAGGGACACAAAGGGGAGCTCTGTATAGAGCCTGGAGGTAGCCAATATAATATGATACCAATGACTGTAGTGTCCAAAAAATCATCTTACTATTAGCTATTAAAAATATTCATCTGGACAAATTCCAGCAAACTATTTTTTTTCTGCTGATAAATAGTTCAGAGGCCCACTATTCCAGTCCAAACAGCTTTAAAAGCCCCAATTAAGGGATAGTGCTTGGGCTGTCAAAACACATTGGTTGTTTTATTTAATGTCACCTCATTATAAAGTAATTCAAATCTTTTTGGAATCTATGACCATTGGTGAAGGACTCGTATTATATTTTCTGCCTACAAACACAAGAACAGGCAGATGGAGAAAAGTCAACATAGTCAGCATACTATTAGGGGCCAGTGGTGTGAATTTTTGATTTTTAGTGAGGGCAGCAGTGCAGGGAATTACCTTTTAACTATAATTTTCCAGTAAATTTTAGCATATCAGAAAATCATGGACTTAGTGTAATGTCTAAGCGTTTTCACCACCTAAAAGTATATGCCAAATGATTCCAAATTTTCTAAACAAGGAGCCAGTTTACTGTCCTTCAGGCTTTAAGTGGGCCAAACTGTGGCCAATGGGAATAGAAAATGGCCCGGCCTGGTGTCAGTTGGCGTAAACAATGCCCCATCATTGGTTTTAGTGGACGGAACAGTGCCCCATTGTTGCTATCAGTGAGAGAAATAGCACCCTGCCAATGTCAGTGGGAAGAATGGTGCCCCATCATTGGTGTCAGTTGGAAGAATAGTGTCCCAAGAGCTGGATAAAGGTGAGCAAAGGGCTGCATCCAGCCCCCAGGCCTCAGTTTGGAGATCACAGACATAGACTGTAGCAGATGTTCTGAGGGCAATAACTCTACACAGCTAAAGGAATACTCCATAATGCCCAAATGGAATCTGTGACTAGCAACAATCCTGATGAATAATTTTGTGTATCTGAAATCAACTCTTCTATGAAGGACTTTTCACCATTTAATTTGTCTCAAAAGCCTCCCTAATGGGGCCTCTTACCACCTCCCAGACCCCATAGCAGCTCATGGGCTGCTATAGCTATTGTTACTGCCACTGCTTGTAACTGCTATGCACATGTGCACTGAAGTGTAGCTTCTGTGTGTGGTCACTTATCCTTTTCAGTATAGTGTAGTGGGAAACCATTTTAACATCCTGCTCTTTCATTAGATTTCTTTCCTGGGAAGTTATTTTACAAAAACGTTGTCAAGAAAAATAATTGTTGGCTTGCACCAATACGCTTCCATTGCCTTAAAAAAATGTTGAAAACAATAAGTTAGTGTACATAGCATATGTAGGAATGGATGTGGTATTCCAATGCAGGAAAAAACTCATAGCACTGATGGCTGTCACTTGGAAGAACTGCTCGAGATGGAATGAAGGTGCAGTCTTGGCTGTTGGTGCAAGAAGAAATCTTTTCTCAATTCAAGAGTTTCTTTACACTATATACCATAACATAAGCCATAAATCAGCTCCCCTCTGTGTAATGGAGATAAGGAAAAAGAGAGGAGTTTGTAGCCCATTCAGCATAAGGCCTCATGCACACAGGACGTTTTTTTGACTGTTTTTCAGCAGACGTTTTTTTCTACAGTCAATAAACTCTCCATCATGTTATCCTATGTCTTCATGCACACATAGACTCTCCATCATGTTATCCTATGTGTTCATGCACACATAGACCCTCCATCATGTTATCCTGTGTGTTCATGCACACATAGACCCTCCATCATGTTATCCTGTGTGTTCATGCACACATAGACCCTCCATCATGTTATCCTGTGTTTTCATGCACACATAGACTCTCCATCATGTTATCCTGTGTCTTCATGCACACATAGGCTGTTATCAACTGTTTTTAGCAGTGATGTTTTTGAGCTGTAAAAAACCCCAAGAGCTGAGGGGTTTTTTGACTGTTTTCAGCTGTAAAAACATTCAAACACTTAAAAACATCCAAAAACACTCAAAAACGTCAATCCCTAACGTTTTTGGACGTTTTAGACCAACTGAAAACAAAACAAAAAACACTGGCCCTTTAAAAATGGCAAAAACGCGAAAAAACTGTAATATAAAGCTGGTAAAAGCTGAAAACATCCCTGATAAGCTACTGACGTTTTTTGGCTGTTTTTTTTAAAGTCCTGTGTGCATGAAGCCTAACAGTCTAGGTTGACAATGCTGTTCTCTGTAGCTACAGTGCAGCGAGTAAACACTGTCATCCTAGAAAACATCTGAAGACTGATAAGCTGCAATATTACAGTAGTTTTTAGCTTTAGCTTTAGGCTTTGTTCACACATATGCAAGTGAGACAGAGGGCGTGTGCACTTCTGCGCAACGCTTTTAGGGGAGTCCATTAATTTCAGTCTGCTGCCCTATGCATGAGAAGCACGCAAAAGAAATGCCTGATCCTTTATAAAAATCACGCCACAAAAACGCATGTTATTTTGTGCATGCATTTAGCAAGGTGTGTAGGGGGTGCCATTAAGAATGAATGGTACTGCTATGTTTATGCAAAATGTTCAGTTTTGCTTGCGTTTCCGTATTGGACAAGTGTGAACGTAGCATTAGCATTTTGATTCCTTTCAGATTTGAAGTTCGGGTGCCAAATCTGAATCCCAATGGGACAAATGCTAAAAAACAGTAATGGCCAATTTCAAGGCTAATAGGCAAGGGATGGTTGAACAAATGGGATGGGGGCAGTGGCATATCATCCATGGGTGCAGGGTGTTCACTGCACATGGGCCCCGAGGGGGGGGGCACTGAAACCTACCCTGCACACATGGATGATTGTCCATTGACAGTCGGAGATGATCGGTGTGGTGGTAGGGACAGCTGTGAGCACCGATCTCCTTGTAAGGCATTTCAGCTGACAGCCGCAGGAGAGGAGGAGAAGTGACTGATGAAAAGCCATTCAGGGAGATCGATGCGAGCAACTGTCCCCCACTGTTGCCGTGTCTTCCTTCTCCTTCAGCCCCCGTGTTCTCCTCCGCCCCCCCTGATGGCTTCCCTCCTCTCCCGCCGGGGTGTCAGCATGGAGAGTGGAGGAAGGGGCTGGTAAATATGTCATTTACCGGCCCCTTCCACTTCTGAACTGAACATAGAGAGCGTTCGCTACCGATTGCTCCTGTGTCCTGTGATAACTGAGCAGAGTAGCCTGTGTTTACTTTGCTTCAGTTTATGAATGAACATTCTCCTGTTCATTCATTTTCAATGCTGAGGCTGCAGAGAAAGGGACTGGGGAATCTGTGTTCGCAGTCCCCTTTTCTGTCTCAAAGGGAAGATGTCAGGGGTCTGTTTAGACCCCTGATATCTCACCAAAGCCCACCAACAGGGCTGATAAAAAAACTGCATTAGATATTACAAAATGAAATTGTAAAAAAATGATAAACTAAAATTGTAAAAAAAATAAATATAAATAAAAAACACCCCCCTTACCTTACCGACACAATCCGCAGCCCCAAGCGCACCCCCCACCCTCAAAAGCATTGTGAAAGAAAATGAAAAACAAATTAAATTGTAAAAAAAATTA
>BLSH010152860.1:157548-171364 GCA_018402905.1 Glandirana rugosa
GTCCTCTCCCCATACCTCACATACCACCACCCATAATACACGTCCTCTCCTCATGTCTCACATACCTCCACCCATCTTACACTTCCACTCCTCATACTTCACATTCTTCCACCCATCATACACGTCACCTGCCACAGTCATCCCGTCACCTGTTGCACATAATACCCACCACCATACACTCCATACCCCTCTCCTGCACATACTACCCACCACCATACACTCCATACCCCTCTCCTGCACATACTACCCACCACCATACACTCCATACCCCTCTGCTGCACATACTACCCACCTCCATACACTCTGCATTCCTCTCCTGCACATAATACCCACCACCATACACTCCATACTCCTCTCCTGCACATACTATCCACCTCCATACACTCTGCTCATCCGACCGTTAGTACACGCGATTACAACAGCTGACATGCGACGGTCGTACAACAGAAGTTGGATGGCAAACTAGAAAACTTTTGTTGTACAACAAGCGTTGTACGACTGTTGTACCGTGTGTACAGAGAAGTTGGGCCAACAAAGCTGTACATGCAAAACACGCATGCTCAGAAGTCAGGAACACCCAGAAGTGTCCGTTCGTGTAAGCCTACGTTCCTAATTCACAAATCACATTCACCTGAACTTCCTCTTTATACGCTCGTAACACGTCACTACGTTAGGCTTGTTAAAGCTTTGCTGTGCGATTATTTGACTGCACGCTAGACACAACAGCCAACAGCTGATTTTGGTCAAAAGTTGAACGTGTGGTCATACGACCGTCGCACCATGTGTACGAGGCTTTAGTTCTGATTAGCTTACTTTTCAGACTAGGCACCCGAACTTCAGAAGTATTCAGTAAACTCAATTGAAAAAAGGGAACATTCAAGTGAAATAAAATTTGATGTTTTATTGAACAATGTAAATAAAATTATTTATCAAAATAGTACATACAAAAAGACATATTAAAAACATTGCGCATTGTTTTTAACCATTTCAGCCCCCGAATGATTTCCCATGTTAGGACCAGAGAACTTTTTGCGATTTGGCACTGCATTGCTTTAACTGACAATTGCACGGTCGTGCGACGTTGTACTCAAACTAAATTTGCGTCCTTTTTTTCCCACAAATAGAGCTTTCTTTTGGTGGTATTGCGTCATTGTGTCATTTCTGATAACCGCTATAAACAAAAAAAGAGCGTCAATTTTGCACTTTTTCCCACAAATAAAGCTTTGTTTTGGTGGTATCTGATCACCTCTGCGTCATTTCTGATCACCGCTATAAAAAAAAGAGCGACAATTTTGTAAAAAAAATAATATTTCTTACTTTTTGCTAAAATCCAAATCCAAAAAAAATTAAAAAAAACAAATTTATTCATCGGTTTTGGCCGCCGCGAGCCGCCGTTTAAAGCGCCGCTGCAGCAGTAAATCTACGCGAGACGGTCGGGAACCGGTTAATATGTCTTTTTGTTTGTACTATTTTGATAAATCATTTTATTTACATTGTTCAATAAAACATCAAATTTTATTTCACTTGTCCTCTTTTCTATTCAGTAAACTCACCCCGAACCGACCCCATGTACATTCGGCTCACCGTTGGGTTCTGATTGGTTGCGTTGTGTTGCTGTGATGAATTATATGATGTATGAAACAAGCTTGCGTGATGCTCTTCCTGCTTTTGACATGCCTTAAGGTTACGAAGCATTAAGTCGGTTTACTGTAAATAATTTTTACCCTGGTGTGGTTTTTGGCTAGACAATGACAGCAACGTACTCATTTACTCTTATCTATTATCATCATGCATTTTATTTTTAAACAAATTCTCCTTGTTCACAAGCTTGTCTAGTCACGTTCTTTCCTGACTCATATGTTCAAGAATTTAAATAAAGCTATTATTATTTTTTATGGTATTATTCTTGGATTCAGATTTATGATTTCTGTAAGGTAACACGCTAGTTTGAAAATCCTCCACATGTGGGCCTCTTAAAGCTGAAATCCAGGCAAACAGCTAAATACGCACAATGCACATATATATGGGAGCTGTTTTACCTGGCAACAGATTTTTATTTCTGACCTCAATCTGATCTTGACTAGGGTAGTTCAGAGGTCACCATTAACTACCCAACACACCTATACCCCCCACCCCCTTTTGCCCAATAAAAACGCATAACACCATGAGGAGTTAAAATGGCCGTCAGGCCTTTTATTAAACAAATTAAGTAATAAATAACCAATACTTAACACTAACATGAAACCACAGATCGTTGTCCCCAGCCACAAAACACCCCCTCTGGGACAATACCAAATAATTAATATTAAACCCAATATAGATGTCCCCAGCTGTAAAACTAACCTTTATCACAGACCTTACCGGTCTACCAGTACCTGGTCTCTCTTATTGGACCGCTCCCAACCAGAGGACACCATACTGACGATGGTTCCCCACTTAATCCCACCAACCAATTTTAACCACATCCAAGGGGTCCTAACTGCCATCCAGATACTTACTTACCACCAACCAACTTCCACTATCCCCAGGGAGGGAGGGCGGGACGTAAATCCGTGGCTTTCCAACTCCAACCGTTACTGTCTCCACCCTTCCTTCAGCCTACACACATAATCTCCCCCCCCCCCTCACACCCTCTCCTGGACCAATCACGTAAGTAACACTCTCCTGTATACCTTTAAACACATTAACTCTATGCTGTCCGGTTCCCCTTCCACCCTGTCATGCCAGCCCTACGCTTCATTCGTCCCTCATAGCTCCGGGCCTTCCTTATTGGAGCTATTTTACATGCTCACAGATTTTTATTTCTGACCTGAACCTGATCATTCTTGGCTGCAGTAATTTTTATTACAACATATTCTTAAAAGCAATACCACTGACAGTTTGGGTATTGAATACAAAGATAGACACATGCCATGCGGGCATAAAACCTGAAACTGGCAGCTAAAGACCCAAAGGACATGGATCCCAACGAAGAGGGGTCGTAGGTTCATCCAGCTTGCACTTTTACATGTTTCGCGGCAGGACCGCTTCTTCAGAAAGAGTAGTTTCAGTGTTAAATGTTTCTACAAAAAACAAACATAATTGCATGAACATGTATATATACATACATAATAGATATCCCTCTCCGAGGCCCCGATAGAAGTTTAGGGAAAGCCTCAGATCGGGGTATATAACATTTCAAAAGTACTGAATTATAATTTGCCATTAGGCTAGCTCACTCAAAGGAGTATCCCAAGCGGGTCAAAAAGCGGACCACTCACCTACTACCCAAGGCCCAGACCAGCTCATCAAGGCCAGATTTTGACATGTTGCCAGTTTCAGGTTGTATGCCCGTGTGGCATGTGTCTATTTATGTATTCAATACCCAAACTGTATTGCTTTTAAGAATATGTTGTAATAAAATTACTATTTTTAACCTAATTCTTGTAATAGTCTCTGTGTACCGTTAAAGTCCATGGGTGCCTCCGCCTCAAATCATTTTTATACTGCTTAGGACATTGGTACTTCATCATAATATTATTTGGTGGCTTGATATAGTTTTCTTGGCTGCAGATTCACTTTCACTTACAAGCCTCCTCCACATGCCTACCCCCCACCCTGTTACTGCACAGTGAAAAAAAAAATATCAGCATACTGATGAGCTCATCTTTCTGTCACTCTGCTGTCTCTACCTGTCAGCATGCTCCTTTCTTTAACTGCAACACATTTATCTATAAAATAGATAATTATATATAAAAATAAGAAAGGTGTTTTCATAATTACTTAATAATCACTGTCTTAAAGTGGTTCGTAAAGCCTTAAGGTTTTTGATCTTAATGCATTCTATGTTTTTTATTTTATATACTGTAATATATATATATATATATATAATTTTATGTTTTTTGCCCTGTTTTTTATGCAGGTATTTGTAGTCAATTTTGTCTATCATACAACTGCTGTATAAAGCTCTGTGGTTTGATCTTTCTCTTTTTTTATATTAGAATTTGTATAGATTTTTATCAAAAAAAAAAGAGAGAGAACAAATAATACAAAGTTTCTCATAAATTTGCACAAAAAAAACACAATGCAAATCACACACATAGACCAGATGGTACCTCACGCCATCTCAACTACATAAGTACTACCCAAACACATCAGACCTGTGTTAGAGGTGCGGGAGAGAGAGGGGAGGGGAGAGAGAGGGGGACTCTCCTACACATTTTCTGGTCCTGCCCTAAGTTATCCCAATTTTGGAACGGAATACGCTCAATCATACAAAAATTTACTCAATATGAGATCCCAGCAGACCCGGCGTTCTTCCTGCTCCACATCTCTAAAGTACCACCCACAAGTTATAAAAAGTCATTGGTGCGCCATTTTGTAAATGCAGCAAAATTCTGCATTCCTTTAAAATGGAAAAGTGCTGATCCCCCGACAATAGCGTTATGGATTCGGAAAGTGGAGGAAATCAGTAAAATGGAGGACTTGGTTCTGACATCCCAACATAAATATGGCCCCCAAGGTCTCCCGATCTGACCCCCTTAGACTTTTATCTTTGGAGTCATCTGAAGGCAATTGTCTATGCTGTGAAGATCCGAGATGTGCAGCACCTGAAACTACGGATACTGGAAGCCTGTGCTAGCATTTCTCCTGCGGTGTTGCTATCAGTGTGTGAAGAGTGGGAGAAGAGGGTTGCATTGACAATCCAACACAATGGGCAGCACATTGAACACATTTTATAAGTGGTCAGAAACTTGTAAATAACTCATGAAAGAATAAAGTTACGTTAAAACCAAGCACACCATTGTTTTTCTTGTGAAATTCCCAATAAGTTTGATGTGTCACATGACCCTCTTCCTATTGAAAAAACAAAAGTTGGATTCAAAATGGCCGACTTCAAAATGGCCGCCATGGTCACCACCCATCTTGAAAAGTTTCCCCCCTCACATATACTAATGTGCCACAAACAGGAAGTTAATATCACCAACCATTCCCATTTTATTAAGGTGTATCCATATAAATGGCCCACCCTGTATATTCCCTATCCGATGAAGGCAAAGTCGCGGCTGCCACATGACATAGTGTCAGTCCTCAAATTAAGACTATTTAACTGGGGGTACTCACCCTCGGCTCCTGACCCTCCCCTCCCTCCTCCGCTTTCTCCCCTTTGCTTGTCTGCCCTTTTCTATTCTCTACTTAGTTCATATTTTTCTTGTATTTTTATGTTATATCACCATATAGACACATGGTTTAATATAATGTGACAAGGCTTACAGTCGATATATAGATATGAAAACTGCAAATATACTTTGTCCGAACAAAATTACGACACGAACAGTTACAAGGACACCCCCTACAACATGGAGGGTAATATGTGACTCTGACTTGTCCATCTTTACCTGTTGCCTTGTTACTATTGACTAATGCTGAATGTCTATCGACTATTGTTTGTTCCTTTTGGTTTGTTCTTTGTAGGGATTTCTTCCCTAATGATAATCTAATAAACTTATATTTGAAAAAAAAATTACACATATCAATATAGATTAATTAACAATGTATACCCTTGTCGCCTTAAATTACCAGCTTATAACTTACCTCTTTTTTTAACCAAAGTATCCATAATAATAGAACCCAAAAACAAGAGAAACAGAAATAGAACAAAGCAAAAAGGGATCTTTGGAGTTTCCCTTCTCCTCTGTTCTGGTCTTCCTTCAAAAAGCTGTCTCTTTCCCTTACAAGATAGCTTGACAAAGTGGGCAATGCCCCTGAAACTCGATGCTGCCCACCCACCCCATGACATTGCTATGCCTCTTGTCAGAGTGTTTCACTAGCTACAGCTATAGACGCCGTCGGCAATCGTCTCACCTGGCGGTTCTGGCGCCATGACATTGCTGCTGTTTGATCGATGCTGATAAGGCCCCATTCACACAATGGCGATCCGACTTCGGCGCGATTTTGCTAGACGACTTACAACGCAACTTCAAGGTGACTTCAGCATGACTTTGGGCGACTTACAACCCGACTCCATGCCAGGCGACTTTGCCTGTGGCCAATCAGAAAAGGGAGGGAGGGGGTTGCCTGGGTAATTTGGGGGAGTAACTGTGTAAATTCTTTTCTTTTTCCTGTAAGTCGCTTCAATATATAGGGGGATCTGACTTGGAGGCAACTTCCATTGAATTCTATGGGCACAAGTCGGATATAAGTCGCCTTGAAGTAGTACAGGAACCTTTTCTGAAGTTGGAGTGACTTCAGTAGTGTACATTAAAACGGCTCCCATTCACTTCAATGCGATTTCAGATGTCAAGCAACTTGGGGGCGACACAAGTCTGAGTGCAAGTCTCCCCTGTGTGAACTGGCCCTAACACAGCCCACTGTGATTTGCAAGGCTGTATGTTGGAGAGCCAACCTGTAAGTGAAAGTGAAACTGCAGCAGAAAAATATTCTCCTCCCCTTCCAGAGAGAGCTGTGTGAATTTTCAGAACACAGATCCTTTGGCAGGTAAAAGCTTTCTTATATGTAGCTTTTTGCCTGGAATTCATTAGTACATCAAAAAAACAAGAACAGGCTAATAGCATTTTATTTTACATAGTAATTACAGAATCTCCTTTGCCTAAAGCTGTCCTGTAACAGTAATTGAAAGCACAATGTATCTGCAGTTACCCACGGGAAATATTTTCCATTCTACTTCTGAATCATAAGCAGGCGAAACTTGGAGCTCAGCATAATGGCACGGCATTCTATTGTGCAGGCCAAACAGAGAAAATCTCCTATTAAACACACCATTGATCAGAATAAATAACTGTTTGTGTAATTATTTGCTGACATTTTTGCACCTCTAGAAGCATTTATCAATCCGCCTACAAGGCCCCTGTTGTCTCAGCATTCAATGATCCTGATTAGCGCTGACAGTTGATACAATTTAAAGTGAAGGAGGTGACATTTAACTGAAGGATTAAAGGGTTTCTGCACTGAGCTAGGCCAAAATTAGTTTTTGTTTCTTTTTGTTGCGTTAATTAAATAAAACCATGAAATGCCTTTGCCATGGTTGAAAAATTCCCTCCTCTAATTTCTGTAATCAGCTAATACTAAGGGCTCCTATGTATGAGTTGGGTGGTGGCGGCACTGGCCTGGCTGCTAAGGTGGGGGGTTTCAAAGGTCAACTGATGTTTCAGCCATTTGCTTTACTGCTGTGCACTTTAAAACTATGTTAATGGCTCAATCTCGGCTTGGTTTCTCTTCAAGTGTATAGACGTTAATGATCCAGCTGCCAGACTTTACATAATCCATCAGCTGGATTGTTAAAGGACAACTATGCTTTTAGGAGTACGCCAAATGGGGTATGGACCTATGTATAGGAATGTACGTAGGCAGGGTTACACAGTAATGATCGCTGGAGTGGTAAGCATTTAACCACAAACATTCCACAATGAGGCTGGGGGGGTTCATGGACCTATCCATATGAAGGAATTAAGTGGCGATGAAGTGCAGAAGGTGTAAGGCCCCACTGGGACTATTTTGAAGAAGAGGCTGTACAGGGTAGGGTTGCAAAGTAATGATCGCTGGATTGGTAAGTATTTACCCACAACAAATCTACAATAAAAAGGAGAGGGGCCCTATAACTCCAAATGAGGTATGGACCTATTCATAGGAATGAATTATGACCATGGTGCTGATGCGCAGAAGGTGCAGGGCCCCACTGGGACTGTTTTGAAGAAATGGCTGTAAATGGCAGGGTTGCAGTTATGATCGCTGGAGTGATACGTATTTAACCACAAATAATCCACAATGAGGAGGGGAGGGGCCCATAATTAGAAAATGGGGTATGGCCCTATCCACAGGAATGATTGCAGACTGTGATACTGATGCTCAGAAGGTGCAGGGCCCCACTGGTACTTTTTTAAAGAGAAGGCTGTACAGGGTAGTCTAGCACATTAATGATCACTGGTGTGGTAAGTATTTACCCACAAAGAAACCACATTGAGAAGGAGGGGGGCCTATAACTTCAAATGGGGTATGGCCCTATCCGTAGGAACGAATTATGACCTGATGCTGATGCATAGAAGATGCAAGACCCCACTGGGACTGTTCTGACGAGAAGGATGTGGGTAGCACAGTAATGATCACTGGAGTGGTAAGTCATTGCCCACAACAAATCCACAATGAGAAGGAGGGGGGCCCATTACTCCAAATGGGGTATGGCCTGTCACACTTACTTCTAATGCAGGTGGTCAGGTACTACAGCTGGCTTCTGTGTTCTTCACTTATATCAGTCCCCTTTCCCATAAGGCAAGCAGGCCTACCAGTACTCGGTTGCCCCAGGTCTTATACACAATACTATAGTGCCTGGCTACCATGCCAGGGAAGGCACGATCTGAGCACAGTAAATAGGTACTTGCAGTTGGCAGACAGGCAGAGTGGTCAGTGACAGTCCGTGTTCAGGGCATAGTCTATATTGAATCCAAGGTCATGAACAAGGGAATCTAAATTAGCAGGCACAGGAACAGGGTAGACAAATAGGGAGGTTGAAGCATATATGAAACACTATCACAAGCATGAGACTGCAGGCTTGGTTGGCTTAAATCAGGTTTGGTCTCCATCCAGAGACTGGCTACATCAATCACCTTGCAGGTGGACAGACAGACAGGGAGAATGTATCACAGCCAAAAATAGGAATGCTGGAATGAGACAAGTAGCTTTCAAGGAGCAGAAGCGCTACACACTCCTGACATTGCCCTATCCATAGAAATAAATGTGGTTCTGATGCACAGAAGTTGCAGGGTCCTGCAGGGACTCTTTTGAAGAAAAAACTGTGCAAGGTAGGGTAGCACAGCAATAACCACTGGAGTGGTAAGTATTTAACCACAAAGAATCCACAATGATGAGGAAAGGGGGCTTATAACTCCAAATAGGGTATGGACCTATACATAGGGATGAATGCAGACCATGGCACTGATGCACAGAAGGTGCAAGGCCCTGCTGGGGCGGTTTTGAAAAAAGGCCGTGTGGGGCAGGGTGCACACAGTAATGATCACTTGAGTAGTAAGTCTTTACACACAAAAAAATCCACAATGAGGAGAAGGGGAGCTCATAAAAACTAGGTTACCCTGTTGACTCCTGTACATTATAAGTTCTTCCTGAGATAAATAAGTGGGAAGACAGATAGCTGCTCAACCTTGAATGAGTCACACAAACATTGGGAACCTCATTGAACACAGTGGTATACATGCAGCAATTTATCCTTTCTCCTGTTCCACAACTGAGAGCAGGACTGGGATGAAGCACAAGATTTTGGAATCAGGAAACCAATGGTCTTGGTCTTTGGTGAGGGATCCCAGCACAGGAGAAAAGAGTATGCAAACTAGGGTTAAGTTCAAATAGTGGGAGGGTTATGACAAGGGATAAATTAAGGGTTAGGGTTACAGGATTCGTGTCAGCATTCCAGGAAGTTTGAGGGTTATGTGGACAGTGTTAGTGTTAGGATTGCAAGCAGAGTTAGGTTGCCCGCCAAGAGATACCAGACCCTTCGGTCTGGTATGGATTTTAAGGGGAGCCCTCTTTAAAAAAATGGCATGGGGCCCCCCCAAAATCCATATGAGGCCCTTATCCGAGCATGCAGCAGGTTGGTAAAGGGGGGGGACGTGCGAGTGCCCCCCCGGACCATATCAGGCCGCATGCCCTCAACATGGGGGGGTGGGTGCTTTGGGGCAGGGGGGCCCTACGCCCCCCCACCCCATAGCACCTTGTCCCCATGTTGATGAGGGCAAGGGCCTCTTCCCAAAAACCCTGCCCGGTGGTTGTCGGGGTCTGTGGGTGGGGGCTTATCAGAATCTGGAAGCCCCCTTTAACAAGACGGGCCCTAGATCCCAGCCCCCCACCCTATGTGAATGAGTATGGGGTACATTGTACCCCTACCCATTCACCTAAAAAAAAGTGTTAAAAAAACACACTACACGGGTTATTAAAGTATTTTATTAAATCAGCTCCGGTGTCTTCTTCCTCTCCTCCTCTTCTACCTCCTCCAGCAGCATCTTCTCCCTTTCAGGTTCTTCTCTTCACCCTCTTCTGCCAGGTCTTCTGTCTTTTCGTTCTTTTGCCGGGTCTTCTCCCTCTGTTCTTCTTCCACTGTTGACTCTACGCAATCTCCCACACTAATGCTGGCTCTGCGCTCTGCATTGACTTATATTGGCATGAGGCGGGGCCACCCACTGATGTCATCCGGAGGCCCTGCCCCCTATCACGTCACCGCCCGAGGCATGATGGGGCAGTATGAGCTACCCGGGGTTGTATGAGCTACCTGTGCTGATATTAGGACTGGGGATCTTCCATTAAGATTTTTCAACAGTTTAAAGATCGGTGGAATTGATAGAAGGAGAAGACCATACCGGAACAGGTAGGAGGAGTCCAGCAACTGTGTAGTAGTTTGACACCTCTGGAAAATCACGTGGACACTCATTATAATGGCGCCATATCTCCTCCCTGACAAAGCCTAGGCCAATTATCAGTTAGTAAGCATTTAGTATATAAGAGCAACCAAATCTTTAAAGCTGAAGTTTAGGTATGCATATACTGGTCCAGCTTGAACCATTGTAACTATGCATGTGCCAAAGCTATGAAATTCCTGTGGGGGCTGAAAATCACTGTAATAGACACTTCTCACTTTAAACAGGAGGTCACTCGCTTAGCAGGGGTACCTTTCAAGGAACACTTTTCATTTTCTCATTGAATGTAAAGCTTTCTCTGATTGGATAAGGTGAAGTTCGTAACATCACTGCTTTACCTCTCCACCTTGTCCAATCAGAAAACGCTTTGCATTTATTGAGAAGATAAAGTCTTCTGTGAATAGCTCCTGCACCAAGCAAGCATCCTCCTGTGTTCACTAAGCCGCAGGACAATCGCTCGACATGGGACATGCAGTAGTGGTGCCTACTTCAGTGACTTCCAGCTTCCATGAGGATTGGCCAGGTATGGCACAAAAATACTTACTTGCTCCAAGCTTGACCGATGTAACTATGCAAAAAATGGCCATTCCTGGAAATCAGATTTGATTTGAATGTTTAGCTATTTTGTTGCTGTTAGCGTGTAATGTGGACAGGCTTATGCTGTAGACCCTATAAAGTGAATATGTTGCTTTTCACTGCAGTATTTAAGCTCACCATGTGGGTACCCAATCAACTTTAGATTTACTAAAACTTTGTAACATGAGAAACTAACCAATTAATCTGAATCCAGTCAAGGAGACACTTGTACTACCTGCTTGATAGATTGGCAAATCTAGATGTAGCACCCTCCTAGATAGCTTGCTAGGATGTTAGGTAAATTTAGTTCTTTTTGGCTCCTTTGTAATCATTGGAGTGGCTGTTGATTTAGTTGTGCTGTTCTGGATACAGTCTGTAGATTTTATTGATTTCCCCTGCATTCTAGAGGTTTCTAGAACACAGGGTTGGAAGATTCAGATGGGCAGCCTGAATATTTATTATGCTGCAGCCAATTCCGGGGTAGCTGTGCCCAGTGGATGGCTGAAGAGGGACATAAATAGTCTGAGGCCTGAAGCAGCCTGGTCTTGTCCTGCTGGAAGAGTCCCCAGCTTCTGGGGCTATTACCCCAAGAGACAATCCTACGGGTAATCCTACGGTAGTCTGCTAATGTTCATCAAGGTACCAGCTGTGGCAGAGCTGGGGGGGGGGGGGTATTTCTAATTTCTTTTGGAAGTAAGGATCTGGCCTGGAGGGCTCACTGGAGAGTGCCATGTGTAAGCTGGAAGGTAGGTAGCTGTCCTGTGGCACTGTGAGTATTAACTCCTCCCTCATTGAAGAGTGTCTGGTGGAAGCTTGGAACTGAACCGTTGTCCTGAAGCATATGAATGTCTGAAGGACCTGGGGGAGTTCAGATGTCCTTAAGAGACATTGCGAGAATAGACTTTAACTTAAGATTTAGTAACTATGTGGGATGTTCTTCTGGGTTGCCAGCTGTAGCTTGTCCTGAGACTACTTCAGTCTACATTTACTTGTACTGCAAACTACCTCATGGTCCTCAGGCATGAGACTACAAACTGCTTTAGTCTGTATTGACCTTTTAGTACCCATCTGTGAGAAATAGACTGTGCTGTGTTGCTAAAGAGAAGAGTGTCCTCTGTCTATTGTGCTTAAGTGCTGTGGAGTATCCTATAACACCCCAAACCCTGTCCTGTTAAAGAAAATAAACTTTAAAAAGACATCCCCTAGACCAGGGGTATCAAACTCAATTTCATTGCAGGCTGCACCAACAGTATGGTTGCTCTCAAAGGGCTGGCTGTATCAGGAGTGTCTTACATACAGAGTGCAGGGTTTAGGGATGCGTTATGTACATTGTGCAACCACAAACGCCACCCCCCCAAGCTTCTTCACATCTCACTTTTCTACCTGGCCCGGCTCTACTACCCATGTATTCGACTCTAGTACCTCCCTGTGTATATATAGGTGGTTCTGCTACACCTTGCAAGGAGAGCGTTCCACCTCTGAGATTCTGATGATCTGTCCCCACTGTGAATGTTAAACTCAACGGTTCCTATGGGGGTAGCACTACATAAAGTAGATCATACAGTGAGTTTGTAATAAAGATGGTGAGTCTCTGGATGCAATGAGGTAGAATGGTCCAGTTAAGGTCTGTGCAGTTAAACTATATCCCATGCATTTTACATTCTAATTTTTAAATGTGACCTTTAAAACTATACTCTGCCTAATGCATCTTACTGATTCTTTTACATAAAAGTAACTTGCATTTGAAGCGTTTGAAACTTGATTGCACATCCCTTAGGCGAAAGAAAAAGACCACCGGGGGCCAAATGATATAATGAGGTCTTTACTGCACCAGGCATGTTGGAGTTCTCAATCTCACCTACTTTATAAAAACCGGGCTGTAATTTAAGACAGCCAATTTAGACAGAAAAAATAAAAGAGGGGCTGCACTTTTCCCTCTCGGCTCAATCAAGTAAGTTTTAGGATGCTTTTTAGAGAGAAATAAAAGCTTATCAGCCTGTTCTTTTCCCCTATTAAATCTGCAGACCTGTGGAGCTATCAATCACACAAACAGCACAATGGCTTTTTTCCAAGCTGTGAAACCACTAGCCCCATCTGGCATTGAGCAGGGCAGGCAGAGTTACAGGTCTGAAGTATAAAATATTGGTAAAAAGCGACACAGTAATCCTGCTACTTAAAGCACAACTCCAACCAAAACATATTCTTTACTAATGAGTAGCACGAAGAAGGATTCAGAATTCTGTCAGGTATTTATTGCTGTCTGTTGCACCATTGTGGAGATTCTCCACTGATTTCATCTCCATTCCCGGGGACAGAAAGGAACTCTGGGTCAGGAAGCAATGGGGAGTCAACAGTAACCAGCTGATGGAACTTCATGAAGGACAATGAGGGGTCATAGAGAACAGTAAACATCTAATGGAACTTCATGAAGGACAGTGGAGGGTCATAGACAATAGTAACCACCTGATGGAACTTCATGAAGGACAATGGGGGGCCATAGATAACAGGTAACATCCGATGGAAATGGGGGGTCATAGATAACAGGTAACATCTGATGAAACTTCAAGAAGGACGGTGGGGGTCATAGACAAAAGTAAACATCGGTTGGAACTGCATGAAGGACAATTGAGGGTCATAGACGAGTGTAACCAGCTGATGGAACTTCATGAAGGACAATGGAGGGTCATAGACAACAGTAAACATCTGATGGAACTTTATGAAGGACAGTGGGGGGGGGGGGGGGTCATAGGTAAGAGTAACCAGCTGATGTAACTTCATGAAGGACAATGAGGGGTCATAGACAACAGAAAACATCTAATGGA
>BLSH010152860.1:185562-202573 GCA_018402905.1 Glandirana rugosa
GGAGGGGCTCGCGGTTGTAAGGTTTTACGCCCGCGAGCAGTGGCGGTGGGGCTTGGGAGGCCCGTCAGTTATTTCGTTGGCTGGGTAGGGATCCATCTTAGGTGTGGAGCCCTCGGTGGTGTTTGGCCGGTTAACTTGGTTTAACTGGGAAGGAGTGATCTGCCAGAAGATGGTCCCCGAGCCGGCGTAGTGCGGCTGGGAAGTTAGAGTATTGGGGCAGACACTAAATTACCAATTGGATCCGGAAAGGGCCTCCCAGGTTTCACCACTTGTTTAAAGATGTATGATTATGGTTAACATGTTTGTTTATGACATTTTGTTAAATAAAGTGGCCTAACGGCCAATTTCCTCCAGTTGGTGTGTCGTCTCTCTTTTAATTTAGATTATCAGGTTAAGGTGACTTGGCATATCAGGTGTGCCCTAGTCAAGCCAATGCAGGGGCTGATATACATAGGCGTCAAATACAGCCTTTACCATTCAAATGAAGTGCTGCTCAAACATATGCATCTGAAAGCAAAATGCGCCATTTGACAAGAAATGGCTATGTTTCAGCTACTTTGCCAGCAATCTAAATGCATCTCAATAGGACATGCTAAGTGTGATGAAATGGAACTCAAAGCAGGTCCAGCGTAGCCTCTGAATTATCATCTTCTCTATTGAAATCAATAGGAATCTGCTGACCTACGTTTGACGCGCATTTAAAATTCAGGAAATGGAGGCCAGCGTACACAAGCTCTACCTTGTGGACTATAGCAAAATTAGGGTGTGCACACCACATAGATCAATCACATCAACTGGTAAGCTAACAGAAGCTTCAGCTACAGTCCCTGCATCTTGGCCACCCCTGCTGACGCATTTCACCCTGACTGAGCTTGGTTGTAAAGCACCTCTTCAACTAAGCCCAATCAGGCTAAAATGCATCAGCGGAGTCATGGCCAAGATGCAGGGACTGTAGATGTAGCCTCCGTTGGATGAGACTGTGGTTGATCTACGCGGTGAGCACACCCTAATTTTGCTATTGCGATTGTCCCATGGAGTGAGACGTGCTCCTAGGAGGCTGGCACCCACTGTGGGAGGAGGACTGATAGAAGAATGAAAGGGAGCTGTGCACTCAACTTCTTTGGTCGACCATGGCGAGGCCTGTTCTGAGTGGAACCTGTCCTGTTAAATCGCTGTATGGTCTTGGCCTACCGTGCTGCAGCTCAGTTTCAGGATCTTGGCAATCGCCTAGGCCATCTTTATTTAGAGCAACAATTCTTTTTTTTCAGATCCTCAGAGTTCTTGACCATGAGGTGCCATGTTGAACTTCGAGTGACCAGTAAGAGAGAGTGAGAGCGATATCACCAAATTTAACACACCTGCTCCCCATTCACACCTGAGACCTTGTAACACTAACGAGTCACATGACACTGGGAGGGAAAATGGCTAATTGGGCCTTAGGGTAAAGACGATGGACTGGCCAAGCATGCCTCCAGACCTAAACCCTATTGAGCATCTGTGGGGCATCCTCAAAGGAAAGGTGGAGGAGTGCAAAGTCTCTAACATCCACTAGCTTGTGATGTCATCATTGAGGAGTGGAAGAGGACTCCAGTGCCAACCTGTGAAGCTCTGGTGAACTCCATGCCCAAGAGGGTTAAGACAGCGCTGGAAAACAATGGTGGCCACACAAAATATTGACACTTTGGGCCCAATTTGGACATTTTCACTTAGGGGTGTACTCACTGTTGTTGACGGCGGTTTAGACATTAATGGCTGTGTGTTGAGTTATTTTGAGGGGACAGCAAATTTACACTGTTATACAAGCTGTACACTCACTACTTTACATTGTAGCAAAGTGTCATTTCTTCAGTGTTGTTACATGAAAAGATAGAATAAAATGTTTACAAAAATGTGAGGGGTGTACTCACTTTGTGAGATATTGTACATACCTCCCAACTTTCTGAGATGACAACGCGGGACACCTATTAGCAAAAGTATGTAGGCATAGGACACACCCCCTACCATGCCCGCTTTAAAGGAGAATTGAACAAAAAAATATTGGTTTAACCCACAAGTGGTACTATTACTTTATATTTGGCTTTTGAAATTTAGAAATTGGATGAAAGGTTTAGCACCGGGAAACACTTTTTGATAGATAAATAGTGCATTTTATATACAATTATATAGATCAGACCAAAATGAGGGACAAATGAGGAGGGAAGATGGACAAAGGGACTTTGTTACAAATGAGGGAGAGTCCCTCGAAATCAGGGACAGTTGGGAGCTATGATTAATATGCAGAGTTGGCCGAGTCTTAGCCATGATCCACCTGCCCCAACCTTGACATGATAGTTTCACCCACATACACAAACATTCTGAAATTGTATTTTGCTGCACTGTGCCAATAACCTCACTGACGGTAATCAGTGAAAGCATTGGAATGAAGTTCCAGGGTCAGACCACAGCCTGGAAATACAAAGTCCATATGTGACGGTCCTGGAATGTGTTCCTGGTTGGACGCTAAGGCATTTGGAATTGGAATCTGTTCCTGCAATCAGCCCTCAGTAAACAAGCCTACCTCCATCACATACCCAAATAAACATAGCACAAGCCTTTCCTGCAATAATCCAGATAAGCACAAACACAGGTGTGTGTTATATTTCCTGCAGAGCACCCATTGTATCAGGTCAGCTGGAATATGGCTGATCACCTCCAGGCAAATACAGTGTATATGTATATATTTATAAATAGTTGATGCATAAAGTACACAGTCATCAATTTTCAGTTCAGCCACTGTAATAACCTAAAATGTATCTGTGTATTGAGCTGCCACCTTAAAACAGATATCAGGCTTGCAGTGGGAATGTCTTCTCTGCAAGCTAATGATGGGTAGAAGCTTCTTAACCACTTCAGCCCCGGAAGGATTTCCAGCTTTAGGACCGGAGCCCTTTTTGCGATTTGGCGCTGCGTCGCTTTAACTGACAATTGCGCGGTCATGCAGCGTTGTACCCAAACGAAATTTGCGTCCTTTTTTCCCCACAAATAGAGCTTTCTTTTGGTGGTATTTGATCACCTCTGCGTCATTTCTGATCGCCGCTATAAACAAAAGAAGAGTGACAATTTTGCAAAAAAAACCCAAATTTCTTACTTTTTGCTAAAATACAAATCCAAAAAAAAAATATAAAAAAACATTTTTTTTCACCGTTTTTGGCCGATTTATATTCTTCCTCATATTTGCGATTAAAAAAAATCGCAATCAGTGTTTATTGATTGGTTTGCGCAAAAGTGGTCGCGTTTACGGATGATGAGAATTCATTTTTGGGGTTTTTCATTTTTTTTTTATTTTTTACTAGTAATGGCGGCGATCTGCGATTTTTAGCGGTACTGTGATATTGGGGCGGATATGTCGGAACGTTTTGACACTTTTTTGGGACCATTGGCATTTATACAGCGATCAGTGCTATAAAAATGCACTGATTACTGTGTAAATGCCATTGGCAGTGAAGGGGTTAACCTGCAGGGGGCACGCTAAGGGTTAACTATGTTCCCTGGGCGTGTTCTAACTGTAGGGGGGCTTGCCTAGCTGGGGAAGTGAAGTGGTCACAGCCTTCACTTACAGGAAGGCTGTGATCACAGCCCTTCCCCCTCACACAGAGCGGAGGTCCGTGTTTACATACACGGACCTCCGCTCCTTCACTCCGGGGGGGGGGCATCGCGGGTGGCCGGTGGCAATCGAAGCCGCCGCACCCGCTCCCTGGCCCCCCCGAACACAGTGAGCGCGCGCCTCCGGCGGCGCGCGCGCGCTCACAGTGGCTCTGTATCGCGCCCGTCGTCGTATGACGGCGATTTGCGTTACAGAGCCACTCTGTCGCCGTCAATTGCTGATCAGCGGTCGGCAAGCGGTTAAAGTGTAAATGTAAACCCAAAATCTAGTGTGAAATAACACAACCCTGTAGGGAAGAGTAATGTAAACCACTAGAGGGGGGGGGGGGTCTGTTTTATTTACTGATATTCACACTTAAAAACTATAAGGCTAGGTTGCAATTAATGCGATTTAAATGTTTGAACACACGATTTTGATGAGCTTTTGATGCATTTTACTTTTTCTTGGCTAATAGGAAAGTATGACAGTTTTGTTCATGGAGTCCAACTTTTGACTTTACGTTCTCTGGCACTCGAATCGCAACAGAGTCGCATCAAAGTAGTGCAGGAACCTTTATGTGTCTAAAGTTGCATGTTAGGGTTAAGGGCTAGGGTAAGGATTAGATAGAATTAATGGCAATCATTAGGGTTATGGTTAACATTCTAACCCTAACAATTACCGCTAACTCTAACCCTAATGATTACTGCTAACCCTAACCCTAAAGCCCTGTACAGACGGGTGCAACAGTCGTATGACCGGACGTCCAAAATCAAATGTTGCCTGTTGTGTCTTGCACTAAGCGATCGTACAACCAAGCCTAACATATTGACGTGTTAAGAGCGTATAAAGAGGATGTTCAGGTGCATGTGATTTGTGAATTAGGAACGTAGGTTTCCCAGAACGGACACTTCCGGGCGTTCCCGACTTCTGAGCATGCGTGTTTTGTACTTACAACTTTGGACCAACTTCTCTGTACACACGGTACAAAGGTCGTACAACTGCTTGTTGTACAACCAAAGTTTTCTAGTCTGCTCATCCAACTTCAGTTGTACAACTGTTGTACGACGGCTGTTATAAACGCGCATACTAACGGTCGGATGATCGAACAACAAGCTGGTTGTCTGAACGTTGTTGTACAACTGTTTTACTGTGTGTAAGGGGCTTAACTCTAAGGCCTAATTCACACCCATGCATTTTTAGTGCTTTTTGCACTTTGCAGATTTGCACTACTGAACGTGATCCATAGGAAACCATGTTAAATGGACTGTAGTGCAAATCTGTAAAATGCAAAAAGCACTAAAAATTCATAGGTGTGAATCAGGCCTTACTGTAACCTTAACTCTGACTCTAACATTTAACCCTAGCCTTTAACCTTAACCCTAAACTGTGGCAACCCGTGCATTGAGGGTGCACAGGCGTCACCCCTCCTATCCCTGCCGCTGCCCCGCTATCCATGAGCTCGGCCTTTTTCAGGATGCCGGGTTTATGGATTCCTATGGCGGGAGTGGGCGGGGGTGTTTTTTTATAACCTGTAGAGATCCGCGCTATAGACGAAAAACATCTACAGCGCGGATCTGAATCTCCGGGAGGACGTCTATAGACGTCCGCCCCTTTACACGCCCCCTGCGCGCACCCACAAGCGGCGGCGGCGCGCGCGGCCGCCACACGCTGCGTGGGCGTGCCCGCGGGTCGGGCAGACTCGATGTCCACTCCTGACCTGCGATCGCCTTACAAAGCTGTAGAACGGGGAACCGCTGATGTAAACAGGGTGGTTCCCCGTTCTGGGAGAGGGGGACAAGCAGATCTACTGATCCCTGTCACTGGGATCAGTTAGATCTGTTATGTCCCGGCCAGCCCCGCCCCCCCACAGTTAGAACACACCCAGGGAACATATTTAACCCCTTCACTGCCCCCTGCAGGTTAACCCCTTCACTGCCATGTCATTTATATCCGTCATTTATACAGTAATCAGTGGACATTTCAATTTCTGATCGCTGTATAAATGTCATTGGTCCCAAAAAAGTGTCAAAAATGTCCGACATGCCCGCCCCAATATCGCAGTCCCAATAAAAATCACAGATCGCCGCCATTACTAGTAAAAAAAAAAATAATAATAAAAACGCCATAAATCAATTCCCATAGTTTGTAGATGCGATAACTTTTGCGCAAACCAATCAATAAACGCTGATTGCGATTTTTTTTTACCAAAAATATGTAGAAGAATATAAATTGGCCTAAACTGATGAATATTTTTTTTTTTTTGGATATTTATTAGAGCAAAAAGTAAAAAATATTGTTCTTTTTTCAAAATCGTCGCTCTTTGTTTGTTTATGGCGCAAAAAATAAAAACCGCAGAGGTGATCAAATACCACCAAAAGAAAGCTCTACTTGTGGGGAAAAAAGGACATCAATTTTATTTGGGTACAACGCCGCACAACCGCGCAATTGTCATTCAAAATGCGACAGCGCTGAAACCTGAAAATTGGTCTGGGCAGGAGGGGGGTTTAAGTGCCCAGTAAGGAAGTGGATAAAGCACCTGATTAGAGCCTGAGGCTCTAATAGGCTTCACAAAAGGGTGAGCTAGGGGCGCAGAGAATGTGCCCCAATCCCACCTAATTGTGTGACCATAGCGAATTAATTTTTGCTATTTTCACACTACAGTGCCTCCCTGCCAATCAGGAGGCAGGTCGGTGAGACCTGTTTCCCAATTGGCCTGGCGGAGCTTTGGCGGAAGCACGAAGAGCAGACACATCCGTTGCTGCCTGCACTGTAGAGGAGAGTGGAGACACAAGAGGATCCTCTCCACAGCCCAGCAGGTGCCAGACTTCCCACTGGGGGGTAGGGTAGATGGGGGGGTGCTTTCAGTGCTGTGAACCCCGCACCAGGGGGATATGGGGGGGGGTGCTGTCAGTGCCGCAAGCCCTGCGGCAGGAAGGGGTGCTGTGTACCCTATCTGTGATGCTGTGCTGTATACCCTATTTGTGATGCTGGGCTATATACAATATCTGTGTTGCTGGGCTGTATTATTTATTATTATTATACAGTATTTATATAGTGCCAACAGTTTGCGCAGCGCTTTACAATATTAGGGCAGACAGAACAATTACAATACAATTCAATACAGGAGGAATCAGAGGGCCCTACTCGTTACAGCTTACAATCTAGGAGGGAGGGTTAAATGATATGAAAGGGCAATAACTGTGGGGGATGAGCTGATTGAGAAACTAAGAAGCATAGTTGTTAGGTGGTGGCAGGATAGGCTTCCCTGAAGAGAAATGTTTTCAGGGATCGCCTAAAGGTGGATAGATTTGGGGATAGTCTGACAGATTGGGGTAGGAAGGTTCCAAAAGATGGGAGAGGCTTGGAAGAAGTCTTGGAGGCGAGTATGAGAGGAGGTGATGAGGGAGCTGGAGAGCAGGAGGTCTTGGGAGGCTGGGCTGTATACCCTGTCCTGTAATGCTGGGCTGTATACCCTGTCCTGTGATGTTGGGCTGTATACCTTGTCCTATGATGCGGGCTGTATACCCTGTCCTGTGATGCTGGGCTGTATATCCTGCCCTGTGATGCTGGGCTATATACCCTATCTGTGATGCTGGGCTATATACCCTGTACTGTGATGCTGGGCTGTATACCTTTCCTATGACGCTGGGCTGTATACCCTGCCCTGTGATGCTGGGCTGTATATCCTGTCCTGTGATGCGAGGCTGTATACTCTGTCCTGTGATGCCGAGCTGTATACCCTGTCCTGTGATCGTGGGACTGTATATGCTGTCCTGTGATGCTGGGCTGTATAACCTGTCCTGTGATGCTGGGCTGTACACTCCTGACACTATGGGTTGAATACAAGGGACGGAGTGGGTGGATTATATAAGGGGTGGGGCTTATGAGAAGTGTGAGGGGTCAAAAAGGAAGGGCGGGGTCTGGCACTCCCACATCCTAATACTTCACCAGCCGCCCTGTCCTGTGATGCTGGGCTGTATACCCTGTCCTGTGATGCTGGGCTGTATACCCTGTCCTGTGATGCTGGGTTGTATACCCTATCTGTGATGCTGGGCTGTATACCCTGCCCTGTGATGCTAGGCTGTATACCCTGTCCTGTGATGCTGGCCTGTATACTCCTGACACTATGGGTTGACTACAGGGGATGGGGTGGTGGATTCTATAAGGGGTGGGGCTTATGAGACGTGGGAAAGAGGAAAAAGGAAGGGCGGGGCCTGGCACCCCCACATCCTAATACTTCACCAGCCACCACTGACCCTAAACCAAACTCTAACTGTTACCTCAGTGTTACCTACAACTCTGTCTCCTTCTCTCCACTGCCCCTTTCTGTCGGGGTCCCCCAAGGCTCTGTTCTTGGACCCCTTCTCTTCTCTATCTACACCTCCTCCCTTGGTCACTTGATAACACCCACGGTTTCCAATACCATTTACATGCCGATAACACCCAAATCTATCTGTCTACTCCTCACGTCACTCCTTCAGTCACTTGCATTACTAACTGACATATCAGCATGGATATCACACCACTTCCTTAAACTTAATCTTTCTAAAACTGATCTGGTATTCCCTCCTGCCCGTGTCCCCCCCCCCCTCCATGACTTTTCCATCAAAATAAATAATGAAACCATCAGTCCCTCCCCTCATGCCAGGGTACTAGGTGTAATTCTAGACTCTGACACGTCCTTTCAGCCTCAAATCCAATTGTTATCAAAAGTTTGTAGATTTCACTTCCGTAACATCTCTAAATGACCCCCCCTTTTAACAAATGAAACCACCAAGCTCCTCATTCACTCCCTTGTTATGTCACGTCTTTACTATTGCAACTCTCTTCTCATTGGCCTCCCTCTCCATAGGCTATCCCCTCTTCAGTCTATCATGAATTCTGCTACCAGGATTATCCACCTTACCAACCGCTCAGTGTCTGCCACCCCTCTTCTCCAATCCCTACACTGGCTCCCAATCGCCCAGCAAATTAAATTCAAAATACTAACCACAACATACAAAGCCATTCACAACTCTGCCCCAAGCTACATGCCCAATCTTGTCTGCAAATATCACCCAAACCATCCTCTCCGTTCCTCCCAAGACCTCCTACTCTCAAGCTCCCTCGTCTCCTCCTCCCATGCCCATCTCCAGGATTTCTCCAGAGCCTCTCCCATCCTCTGGAACTCCTAACTCCTTCTCTTGCTACCTTGGGCAATCCCTGAAAACTCATCTCTTCAGGGAAGCCTATCACACCTCCAACTAATCTGTTACCTCTTCCATCAACTCATTCCCCACAGTTAGAACCTTTTGTACAACCTGCCGTACCCTATCATGCAGTTTGGACAAAACACATAAAAAATGCAACACTTACCTTTTTGGCCGTTGAAGTCTATTACACACAAAACGCAATCTGCTGATAGGAAAAAAGTCCCTGACCCTTTCCAAAAAATGCACCAGATCAAAACGCACAGATGTAAACTAGATCCATAGGAAACCATATTAAATGGACTGTAGTGTGTTTCTGCAAAACGCAAAACACACTAAAAAATGTATAGGTGTGAAAAGAAGGGTAAGTCAATGTGTGAAGTCTGGCAGCTAAAAAAAAGTATAAACTGTCAAACTCCTGTTGACCAATGACTGCTGACCCCCAAGCTGAAAAGTCAAATGCAATATAATAAAAGCTATGGCTCCCACTGCTCTCAAAGTCCCCTCTCAGAGCAGGGTGAAGGGGCAGCACTGCTGCAGATGGGACAGCACTCGATCGGTGGAGTCAGGTAAATGTTTAGTGGGTGAGGGTGTCCAACAAGTAGTGGTGTGTTTTTTACCCCTAATGCAGGGAATGCAAAAGGTAAAAATATTTAGACTTTAGAAACACTTTAAATTCATTTTCAGGTCTCTTTAGTATGCCCTTTTGGTGAAACCCTTACAGTGGTGGCCAGAATGCCACCCAGACAGCTAAAGAGATAATTGGTGTCATGCTGCTGGCTTTGCCAAGTGGAGTTGGTCCTGGAACTATGCAGGCAAAATAAAATAGGAGGTCAATCAGCTATGGCTTGAGGAACCTCTGCAGGAACTCTAGTGTTCCACGTAGCCCTGGTTGAAGATAACCGATTTACTTATTTAGCATAAGCCGAATTGTGTGAACAGAAAGAATTAAAGTGGTAGTAAACCCATCCATTTAACAGTTTAAAAGCCAGTTACATTTCCAGCACGAGCCGGAAATGTAACACTCCCATTGGTTGTGTTCTAAACCAAACTGTCAAACCATCCAATGGCTGGTGTCAAAGCTGATCACATGTGCAGCATCACAGTAGTTGGAGATTAAACAGAGGCCAAGATGGCAGCTTCCTTGGCTGAAAATGATAGAAGGGTTTACTACCACTTTAAGTACCAAATGATCAGTTCAAGAGTCCATATAGCTTTTATTCTTGACAGTAATGTCGCAACCATTGGAAAGATATAGGAGACTGATGAAAGGGTAATTCCCCCAGAAATGTGTCTCAGTGCATCGGCATCTTGTTCCCTACATGTGACATCATCAGGGGGTCAGGTCCATGGGCGTCCGCAGAGATTTTTTCAGGGGGGGGCATCATTTTAAGGTCACCCATGCAGCCGGGGGTAGCATGTATAATTACGATTTTCTGTATTTTCCTCATGCAGCTGCTGAATGCCAGCGAGAGGGAAAGGAGAGGAAGCCAGCTTTCAGCAGCTGCATGAGGAAAATACAGAAAATCGGTTCCTGTATATGCCCCCTCCACTGCCCTTCCTGTCCAGGTGTAAAACCAAATGTGACAGGGAGGCAACACGAGTCCCTGGGGCATGCATGGGGCCACTATTGCCACCACTGACACTACACAAGTGTTAGGGCCATTCGTGTCACACAGGGGTTCCTCTGCTGCCTGCACACTTCAAGTTCCAGCATATCCAAGACTCAACCCCTTTCCCATGCTTGCTACTGCCATGTGTAGAAGGGGAGGGGAGGTCTCAGTCCCCCTCAATGTGTAGAATTCCCCCAACCTGTGTCCCAGACTGTAGAATGTTCTCAGCATCTTTTACACCCCCCCTTCCTTCTCTCACCTCCTCTCTCTTGATGAGCTGTTACATTGTAGCATCTCCAGGCTTGGCTCCAGCTGGAGGACATTAGGACATAGGGTGGGGCAGCAAGAGAAGAGGGAAGTGATGTGCGGGGGACTGACATGGAGGTAGAGGAGGCAAGGAGAGAGAAGCACAGGACAAGCTCAGAGGAGCATGGACAGGGAGGACACTGTGTTGGGAGGCAGAGGGAAGAAAGCCTATCCCTGCTTTCTACTGTGCAGTAGTCGTGCATCATTGCTCCTCCACTTAGCAGCCCCGTCCTGCCTGGCACCTACTTGTGTGGAAGGGTATGGTCCGTCCTGTCACATTCCTCGCATACCTCCGTCCCGCCGTTCACATACACAGGCGCGCTCTGCTCGGTGACACAGTGTTAAACTTCCGTTTCAGAGGAGGCTGCGTTTATCTCTATAGCAGAGGGGAAACCAAAAACACATTGCCTTCGATCCAAGAGGATAAGGACCTAGTGGGCAACCCCCGATCCGATCCCTGATTCCGGGGGGGGGCACTTGCCCCTATCTGCAGACGCCCATGGTCAGGTCTACACTGCGTTCGACCCTTTCCATAAGCTTTCTGGGTCAGCGGTGTTAGTGCAGTAATGTGTCTTCAACCTGCCCGGTCAAGCCTCATCCTGCACCCCTGTGCCACAGAGTGGACTCAGCACCAACCAACACACTGGCTTTTAAGTTAATCATGCCCACCTCTCCATTCTGCTTCTGAGTGCATTTTAACCATTCTCATTATTAATAAATGGCAGCACACGGTTACTGCACTATGATCTATTTATTCTGGATCTTTTTTCTAGCCAGTGCATTCTGCAGGCCAAATAATTCCCCTTCATCAAGATCATTTATTTTCAGATTTAACAGCAGTTCCTGCTCTTTAAACATTAATAACAGTTTTAGGCAGGTCATAGATGATACATTTTTCTTTCCTACCACCATAGGCTCATTTTGGGGAATGTCTAGTGCAGAGCTATTGCATTCCACTGGTGGGGAGCCTTCCCAACCAGCAGAACACAATGATCACTGCTGGCAGCTATAGCCGCTGGAATTGATTGCATGCAAAAAGTCTGACAAGCTGGTTGTACTGAAGTTGAACAATGGATTGACTTCAGTACACCCGGTCTGCCCATAGATGGATTGAATCTCAGCCAGTTCGATTCATTTATACCCTAATTTAGTCTTGATGGATGACTCTTTGGTATTGCCTTTCACTGTTCTTCACTCAAATAATAATAGACTATTATCTCATAATGTGCACAGTGTTCCCTTTCTGGTTCTTAGATGATCCCAATTTACAGTACACATTCCCTTCTCACAGAACAAATTATGTAGATCATCCATCCACTTTGTGTTAGAAAAATTCAGAATTTGGAAATTCAGAAATTCGAAATTTCGGGATTCAAAATTCAGAAATGCGCAAATTCTGCAATTCGAAAATGCCGAAATACAATATTCGGAAACTCGTCAGTAAAAAATATCAAAATTTGAAAAATTGGAAATTCCAAAATAAGAAAGAACATTTGAAATAATAACTAACTAATAAATAACTATTAAATTATAGGTATTGGAATGCCCTTTCATATTTGAACTTAAATACGAAATTTGTCACTAACAGCCATATTTTTAAGGAAATTTCAGTAACTATGATTTAATAGTTATTTATTAGTTAGTTATTATTTCAAATGTTCTTTCTTATTTTCGAATTTTCGAATTTCGGATTTTTGACTCTTCCGATTGCCGAATTTCCAAATTTGCAGTATTTGGATTTTCGGATTTTCCGGTTTTCGAATTAGTGAATTTTCGAATTCGAAAAAATGAAAAATTGGGAAATTCTACCTACTAGAGGGATCCCAAAAGTATGATATGTAGTCAAGTGCTGGCTATATCACTTTGCTATCATGGGGTGTTCCTTAACAAAGATTACAATGAGCCTTGTTCCCTCTAGTGCCCTGCATGGGAATTATGTCAACATTTCCTGATTGCAGAGAAAGAAACCACTACTGGATGCAGAGGATCGTAGGATATGTGGTCCGGAGGGTCAGGATTTCTATGGACCTGCTGCTGCTGCAGACTACAAGTTCCAGGTGGCTGGAGAAAGAATGAATACTGGAGGAGATAAATAGAATGGTCCGGGAAGGGGCTCGCTCTCTGAAGATCCCGGCCTACAGCTGCAGAACAGGGACAAGGGCGTTCCGTTGGATGTGAGTGGGCGCCATGGCCTGGAAACCGTGGAGTGCTTTCCATGAGTGAGCTTTATCCCTGGAAGCAGACCCAGCTACCAACAGTGTGGCTATCCACGGCCACTTTTATCTTCACCAACGCAGGCACTGCTGAATCCCTGGGTTGTTGGGTGACCAGTTGGGTACCTCTCATCTGACTGCAGGTCTTACACTAGCCTGTTCTAGACGTACTCTACCCAAGAACTGTGATATCTCCAGGAGTGGTGAGTGGATGAAAGCCCACCATTAACATTATATTCAGAGACACTGCATGCAGACACCTTTACCCTTTCCTTCCTCCACCCAGGGCTTTCGCTGAGAGACACCTTGCTTTTTACATCCACCGTTGCTGGTCACCATTGCACAGCAATATTTTGGACCCCTTCATAGCTAGCTGAAGACGGGCACCTTATATCAACAACCCCCCCCAAAGGATTTAGCTTATAACACCTGCTCATAGCAAAAGGAATGGTCTGCTTTTTGCCTCTGTTATGCCACACCTCCATCCCCATATATAGTACAATAAAAACAGAAGAACGCCCATGGGACTTTGAATGAGGCAAGCATAAGGTCAAACCAACATAGTAAAATAAATACGGTTTATTGTTTTTACATGAACAGTATAATAAAATTGACAAGGTCATGAAATCTGCAGATAATGGCATGATAGTAAATGCTTACAACCAAAGACATGTATAAATGGTAGCAGTACAAAAATGATGTAAGTATACAATGCATCTATATACTCGACGCGTTTCGCTAGCTCGGCTCGCTTTCCTAAAAATATAAATATAAATATATAAAAAGGTATGTCATAGTAATGAATGCATCAAGATCCAGTGTGATCCTTATTGCATGAGTAAAGTCAGTATATGTATTAATGATTACTGAGTTATGTCACTGAGTCCATGGGCGTGAAGTCAGGAACAGAAGGAAGAAAAGGTAGAAAACTACAAAAAAAAGGAAAAGATAAGAAAAGAAAAAGAAAGAAAAGAATGAGAAAAAAAAAAGAAGAGGAAAAAGACTGTGAATGAGTGAGACTGAAAGGGAGTGGGGAAATGAAGGTGGTGTGGTTGGTATAAAATGAAGGTGTGGGTGTGAAGGCAGGGGAAACTAAATGCAGATATGTGCAAAATAAAAGGTGTAATCTCATATAGACAGTGTAAACAGGTGACTGGGATGGCTAATGGTGGTATAGACCTGAATGCTTACCAGCAAAGAGAAAGTGGTGCCATAATCAGCCAATTGAGCACGTGTCAGAGTGCTTGTCAAAATGTTTAGTGCTGCCACGTGTAAAGCCAAGGCCAAATGAGGAAGAGAGCTTGTCACGTTGGCCCTCCATCCTAAATCCCCGGTAGGGCGCCACGGACCACGCCCTTTGCGCCATGCATCAGATGGCTATTGTCGCGGGCGTGCATCATGCCCGCCCCTGTTAGGGAGCGAGCCGGGGGGCAAGCCCCTCCAGCCAGCCGGACGGAATACCACACAAAGTGTCCGGAGCCACCGCAGAAGCGGCAGTCCCCGGGCGAATGCAGAATATGGCGCCAATGTGACGGTGTCCCCAACCATCCACCCACGAAGGGGAGGGAGAGGAAAGCAGATGGGGAAAAAAAAACCCCTACACACACATCGCAGCTCTCGGAGAGGAAACAGCCCGCCGCAGCCAAAGGTGGACAACAAAAGGAGTCAAGCCACAAAACCAATCAAATTGCAGGTATAGATAACCATGTCAGCTGAAGTTCCATGAGTATAAGCTTTATACTGTGTATTGGATAAGACCCGAGGACAGCAATAGACCATGAGGGCAAGTGGGTGTCTTCCACCTGAATACAATATAGCAAAAGGAATGGTCTGCTTGTTGCCTCTGTTATGCCACACCTCCATCCCCATATATAGTACAATAAAAACAGAAGAACGCCCATGGGACATTGTACACTTACATCAATTTTGTACTGTTACCATTTATACATGTCTTTGGCTGTAAGCATTTACTATCATGCCATAATCTGCAGATTTCATGACCATGTCAATTTTATTATCTGTTCATGTAAAAACAATAAAAACTTATATATTTTACTATGTTGGTTTGACCTTATGCTCGCCTCATTCAAAGTCCCATGGGCGTTCTTCTGTTTTTATAACACCTGCTCATCTTAAAGGAGAACTCTTATTCAGCTTCTGCTTATTGCAGTTTTCACATATAGTAATGTCATATATTGTGCCCTCTATTCCATTTGGCCTGTGGGTTTAGAGGGAGCTATTTGACAAAATGTCTTTCTTCTCCCTCTTATACTTGGGGTCATAGGTTCTCCTAGGTCCTGTTGGTCACCACTGCCTTATTGTAATTGCCTTTTAACTGTATACTCTCTGTAATTCTGTTTAATGCTAGAATTCGCAACTTGAGGCATATGTACATTTACATTCTTTGTTTTTTAGTTGATTCAAGAAAATCTAGTAAAATACCCATTTGCCATTGCTATTGTTTCTCTGGTGTATTTTTCAAGTGTATTCTCTTTGAATTATGTCAAAACACAGGGTGTCAGAGGTGTCAGAAAGGCTTGCAAGGCCAGGTCAACCTTTGGGAACAGTCATCTTCCAGCGGCCCTTATGGGGGTGGCGATACAGGTATATGCATAGTTGGTCCAAGCAGGACCAATGTAACTATGTAAAAAATGTCATACCTAGAACTCTTCTTTAAAGGATTAGTCCATTGAAAAGTGATAATTTATCTATTTGTGAAGCCTAGTAGGCTGAGTCAGCTCCTGGCTTCTTTTATATCTTGCATACTCCAGCAATGAGCGCTCCCTGCCGTAATTCCTGACTCTACTCCTGGCCACCTGGAAGATTTGGATGTTTCCACTTACCTTTGTGTTTTCTAGGTTCTCCTGCTATATTCTTTATAATATAAAATACCATAAATATAAAACTCAGCAGGGTTGGACTGACCATTTAAGAATGACCTGCTTTTATGTGAAATTCATGCCGTTCATCTAATTTTGAACATTTGCAATTGTAGAGTTACTGGAAGCATGCCCTGGTTTATGTTCTGTTAAGTTTCATCCCTTTGTAGTTGAAGAAATCTACAATAAATTGCTGCTCCAGTAAGGAGGTGGATACAGGCTTATCATTTGTAATGCTTTTAAATTTTACATTGTACAGACGCCTTGCCATACCTATCTCCCGGAATGCTCCACGGCCTATCACTCTCCTCAAAATAAAAAAGGTTTACCTAGGCTGGTATCTTCTGAAAAGCTTTTAACAATCTCAATGCACTTTACTGTCCAGTGATTTTCTAATGTGGACTAAACTCAAAGTATAACTACTACAGAGACATGGGAGAAGGGAGGGAGAGGGTAGGTAGGGTTAATAGCATGAGCATAACCTTGCCTGCCTGATATGAAAATAATATCCCACACAACTGTGGTTCTTGGTCGTGCGACCTAAAGCAATCAAGCAGGTTAGAAAATATGCACCAGTTGCTATTGTTGTCCCCCAAGATAAGTAGCATAGGCTATGATTGCTGCCTCTCCACTGATATAAACTTGCTAGGCCATCGTGGCCCCAGATGAAGCCATTAATTGGCATAACGCATTGGATGATGTGGATTCCTTTTCAGACAGTTTATGAGTGTTATTTAATGCTTAGAAAACAATTGATACTTTTACACCATTGAAGGATCTCCCATTTTGTTTTGTTTTTGAGGATCCTGCAGTCTTGGAAGAATATTCTGATTGTCTCCAGTGATCATGTTCTATAACTACAGCTAATTGTTTTCCTAGTTTTTGAATTGAGTGGGGAGGAGTTAAACTTTTTCCCAGCGCTTTTTTTTTTTTTTTTTTATCTGTGACCCCACTGGAGAGATTTTCCTCAATTTCTGTCTCTGTGATACCAGCATAAAAAAGGTATGGGGTGGTAACTGTATCAATAGGCAAAGACAGCAATACAAATGTCATAAGAAGGTTCTGACGTCCTAGGAGTTTTTGTTTTGTTTTACCCTCTAGGAAGTTACCACATTTTCATAGTTAACAAAAGATTCGTAATTTATTGTGAGTATTTGACAGACTTTTCCTTAGGTGTAGTAGGTTACGC
>BLSH010152860.1:202583-235444 GCA_018402905.1 Glandirana rugosa
TTCCCCCCCCCCCCCCCCCCCAATATTATTGGTCACCAGGCTCACCTGCTCCTCCTGGTAGCTTGGAACCAAAAGAAAACACATCAAAATAGTGATTGGGGAGAGATGAAGAAACATACGTTCCTCCTTCTCTCCTGTGAAGTATGAACCCAGTAGTGCTCAGCTATGATCACTTCTGGGTTCAGAGCCATCAGTTCTTGGATAGGATTGTCAGGGGAAACAGCATATCAAGGACACTGTGTCTTCAATAAGATTTTCCAGAGAGCAGGGTCTCCCATCAGAGACCCCTGATTCTCCATAAAGAGTACCTATCACTCAAAAAGTACTCATGGGGGACTCATCATCCTTCCTATTGACAGCAATAAAGTTAAGTAAAAATAGATATAGAAAATTGCAAAGTAAAAAAAATGAATACAGAAAAAACTTTAAAAAAAAAAGGAAAGCAAGGGGCACACGCACCTGAATGTGAGCATACAGTGCACAATGATTGTGTAATACATGTTGAGCCTCACCAGGCATGCTTGAGTGAGAGGAATAATTCTAGTAGGGCCATCATTTATGGTTATACAAGTTTATGAACTGTGAAAACATTTAAGACTTTATCACTTATGGACAATTTTGGGTATCGAAGTTTGTCGCGGGTTTGCGAGCGCACACAGCTTTGAGTCTTCACACTAATATCCATTTATCTCAACACACAGCCATTAATGTCTAAACCGCTGGGAACAAAAGTGAGTACAAGTGAAAATATCCAAATTGGGCCCAATTAGCGATTTTCTCTCCCCGGTGTCATGTGACTCATTAGTGTTACAAGGTCTCAGGTGTGTATGGGGAGCAGGTGTGTTAAATTTGGTGTTATCACTCTCACTCTTTCGTACTGGTCACTGGCAGTTTAACATGCCACCTTATGGCAAAGAACTCTCTGAGGATCTGAAAAAAAGAAGTATTGCTCTACATAAAGATGACCTAGGCTATAAGAAGATTGTCAAGACCCTGAAACTGAGCTGCATCATGGTGGCCAAGACCATACAGCGTTTTAACAGGACTCAGAACAGGCCTAGCCATGGTCGACCAAAGAAGTTGAGTGCACATGCTCAGCGTCATATCCAGAGGTTGTCTTTGGGAAATAGATGTATGAGTGCTGCCAGCATTGCTGCAAAAGCCTGTCAGTGCTCAGACCATACGCCGCACACTGCAATAAATTGGTCTGCATGACTGTCGTCCCAGAAGGCAGCCTCCTCTAAAGACGATGCACAAGAAAGCCCGCAAACAGTTTGCTAAAAACAAGCAGACTAAGGACATGGATTACTGGAACCATGTCCTGTGGTCTGATGACACCAAGATAAACGTATTTGGTTCAGATGGTGCCAAGCGCGTTTGGCGGCAACCAGGTGAGGAGTACAAAGACAAGTGTGTCTTGCCTACACTCAAGCATGGTGGTGGGAGTGCCATGGTCTGGGGCTGCATGAGTGCTGCCGGCACTGGGGAGCTGCAGTTCATTGAGGGAACCATGAATGCCAACATGTACTGTGACATACTGAAGCAGAGCATGACCCCCCTCCCTCCAGAGACTGGGCCGCAGGACAGTGTTCCAACATGATAATGACCCCAAACACACCTTCAAGATGACCACTGCCTTGCTAAAGAAGCTGTGGGTAAAGGTGATGGACTGGCCAAGCATGTCTCCAGACCTAAACCCTATTGAACATCTGTGGGGCATCCTCAAATGGAAGCTGGAGGAGCGCAAGTTCTCTAACATCCACTAGCTTTGTGATGTCATCATGGAGGAGTGGAAGAGGACTCCAGTGGCAACCTGTGAAGCTCTGGTGAACTTCATGCCCAAGAGGGTTAAGGCAGTGCTGGAAAATAATGGTGGCCACTCAAAATATTGACACTTTGGGCCCAATTTGGACATTTTCACTTAGGGGTGTACTCACTTTTGTTGCCAGCGCTTTAGACATTAATGGCTGTGTGTTGAGTTATTTTGAGGGGACAGCAAATTTACACTGTTATACAAGCTGTACATTCACTACTTCACATTGTAGCAAAGTGTCATTTCTTCAGTGTTGTCACATGAAAAGATAGAATAAAATATTTACAAAAATCTGAGGGGTGTACTTACTTTTGTGAGATACTGTATATATAAAGTGCTGTGTACGTTGTCTGCACTGTATAGATACCAGTAATAAAGAAAACATTTAATAGTAGCTCCGGCAGTGAAAGGGTTAATAATGGTTATGTTAGCTCTAAAACATTTGCATTTGCATACACGTTACCATATTAAAGCTTTTATGAGATTTTAATGTCGGTTTAGATCTTAGTTCAAAAACTGAAACTGATTATAGTCTATTAAGCGTTAATTCAATTTCGCTCAGTTCCTCTTTTGATGTGATAGTTCTCACAGTGAAGGATGTGTAGGATAACTGATGAAGCAGCAGACTTGGTGTTATCGCAGCTGCTCAGATAGACCCATCGGAGGGGAAAGTGAGCCGGGAAGAGGGTCAGACACAAGTTGTCAGGGTCAGACAGGAGGAGAAGCCGGAGCCCCAACTTTGTCAGCCATGCATGACAAGAGAAAGTTCAGCCTAAAAATAGACAAAAGTTATTTGGCTGAAAATAGACTTTACCAGAGCACAGGTGATGAATTGCTAATGGCCTTTCTTTCGATTATTTGTTTTTATAAAAATTGATTTCTGGAGTGCAGAAGACTTTAGAAACCAATCGAAAATCATCTATTACAGATCTCTCCTCAGTTGAAACTCATTAAAATGTCAGAGTTAGTACAATTGTCAATCTCCATTGTTTACTATTTAAAGACATAACAAAATAAAATAAGGCGACGTTCACATCTGAGAGTAGCAACAGGTTGTGTTTTGCATCACACATTTTAGTGTGTTTTTGACATGACAGCACATTGACTTGAATGGGCTACCTGTCAGGCGACAGACTAGAAGCTCCAGTACTATTTTTTTTGCTCTGAGACAATTTTAAGTTGCAACACAAGAGAAGGCATCTGACAACATGACCACCAACGTAAGTTACATTCCTCCCACTGACCACCAATGTGAGTAATATTCTTCCCACTGACCCCCAATGTAAACAGCATTCTTCCCACTGACCCCCAATGTAAACAACATTTTTTCCACTGACCCCCAATGTAACGAACATTCTTTCCACTGACCACCAATGTAAAGAGCATTCCTCCAACTGATCACCAATGTAAGGACCATTCTTCTCACTGACCCCCAATGTAATGAGCATTCTTCCCACTGACCCCCAATGTAAGGACCATTCTTCCTACTGACCCCCAGTGTAAAGAACATTCTTCCCACTGACCCCCAATGTAAGAACCATTATTCTTACTGACCACCAATGTATTCAGCACCAGAGTAAGGAACATGCTTTCTAATGACCACCAATGTAAGGGCAATTCTTCCCACTGGCCACTAATGTGAGGACCATTCTTCTCACTAACATGCAAGGTAAGAAACATCCTTCCCATTGACCCCCAATGTAAAGAGCATTCTTCCCATTGACCCCCAATGTAAAGAACATTCTTCGCAATGACCACCAAGGTAAAGAGCATTCTTCCCACTGACCACCAATGTAAGGAACATTCTTCTCACTGGCCACCAATATAAGGAACATTCTTCTCACTGGCCACCAATGTAAGGAACATTCTTCTCACTGGCCACCAATGTAAGGAACATTCTTTGCACTCACTACCAACATTCCCTCCACTGACCACTAAGAAGGTGATATAATCCTCATAATCTAAATTAACAAAAATGCTGTCACATGGACAAAGTAAGCATACCTCTTCATGTACCACCACCCCTAAATCCATGAAAAGAAGTATTCTAGGTTAGGTACCAATGATTAGAACCACCTTAGAAAGTGATGCCAGTGGAACCCATCTAATTTAAACCTCATACCATGGGCGTCCACAGGTAGGGGCAAGGGGGGGCAAGTGCCCCCCCTGGAATGAGGGATTGCAAGGTGTCTGCCATAGGTGTGTGCACGGTTGTGCCCAGGCACGCACACCCTAATCACAGAGTGTGAGCAGGTGCTGGGCGCTGGAACACTCTCCATGTACCAGCACCCGGCATAGGAAGGTAGATTACACTGTGGATGGCAGCCGGCAGTCTAGCATCGGGAGTCAGCACACACAAAACCCTTCCTGCTCTCCCAGCTCTGCATATACAGACAGAGGAGGGGGCAAGGTGGGTTATCCACAGCCACTCAAGCCTGCAGCGTGTATCAACAGGAGCCTGACCTGCCACTGTGAGTTATAGACAACTTTCTTCTGTGGGGGGAAGAGAGCTCTGTGGGGGGGATTGGGTATGCATACTGGCATAGCACACGCCTGGAATCTGCACCCTGTACATAGCACATGCCTGGAATCTGCACCCTGTACATAGCACATGCCTGGAATAAAGTCTGCCATTTCCCCCTTAAAAATAAATAATTGCGTGTCGTGGCTAAGCCCCTCCCATTCATGACATTGTCGAAAGGGGTGGAGCATGGGTGAACTTAAAATGATGCCCCCCCCCCTGAAAAAAAGTTCTGCGGACGCCCATGCCTCATACATCTAGGGTTTGTGTTCTCCTTACTATTGATGTGTGTGATATCATCATACCAACATCAAAAGAGCTCTCTAAGTCCCTCAGAAAGAAGGTTGTTGATTACTATAAGTCTGGCAAGAGATATAAAAAAAATTGCCAAAATTATTTTAAATCAATTATTTCATTATATGGAAAATAATTTACAAGTGGAGTAGATTTTGAGTGACTGCTAATTTCTCCAGGACTGGCCATCCCAGCAAATTCAGCCCAAGAGTTGACCATTTGATCCCAAAGGAATTCTCTTAGAACCCCAAAATCAAATTGCTGATCAGCAGTTAACTCTTACAGTTGTTGGTGTCAAAGTGCATGCATCTACAATTAGAAATAGATTGCACCAATTTAACCTAAATAGAAGGTGTGCTGTCCAAAAAGTACACTAAAGAAAGATTAGTTTGCCTCTGAATATATAAATAAAGTCAAGGTCTGTTTGGCCTCAGCTAGAGAAGACATCTTTGGCGCAATTCAAATATAGCATTTCAGGAGAAGAACCTCATACCAACGGTGATGCAAGGTGGTGAAAATATTATAGTTTGGGGTTTCTTTGCTGCTTTAAAGCTTAGGCAACTTGCATTCATCAAGTCAACTATGAATTCTGCATTATATCAAAGTATGCTTAATGAAAATGTGAGGCCACCTGTCTAAGAGTTTAAGTTAAACAAAAACTGAGCTTTTACATAATAATGACCTATAGCACACTAAAAATAATCCACAAAGGAATGGATCAGGAAGTAGAAATATAGGGTTATGGACTGGCCTAGTTAAAGCTATTAGTTGAATCCCATGGAAAGGCTGTGGTAGGATTTAAAATGGGCAATTTATGTAATCAATCCACAAACAAAAATGTAACAAAGTCAATATTAAAAACCGGTGGACAGTTAGGCAAAATGCTTAAAATAGGTAATTCCTCTTAAAGGGGGCATTACCAACTTCTGAGGCTAAGGGTGTACTTTATCTCATCTAAATGATATAGGTAGACCAGCCTTTCCAAACCAGGGTTACATGGAAACCTAACATTCTTCTACAGATTGCTAGGGGCTCCTTGACCAATGAGTGATTTCTACCTCTCAGATAAGTAACCACAGACACCAATGATCTTTTTAGCTATTGTGGCATGGGGGTGTTCAGCTCTCGTGGTAGATGTGTTTTTAGTGAGTTCACGCCAGCCAGGATCTCTGTTTGAGGTCTTGATAGCCCATGTTTATTAAAAGAAAGTTCAAATCAAAACAGAAATCTTCCCTTGCAGGGGGTTCCAACACCGTTGTATACTTTAGTCTCCTGCTACTGGCATATATAATATTCAGCCGTCCTGGCTTATAAATGATATCTAGCCATCCTGGCTGATAACCAATAGATAGCCCACCTGGCTAATAGCTGATGTCAGCCCTCCTGGCTCTTTGCAGATGTGGTCGACCTGACTGTCTCCTGCAGCCTTAGACCCCTGGAGACCACCTGTCTCCCTCTCTGGAGCCGTCTCCCAGTGTGTGACCCAGAACCCTAGTCCTGACTTCTCTTAACCGGCCCCCACCCAGTTGGACAATCAGTGTCCTGGTAGGTCACAAAACCCCAACCCAGGACTAGGGATTTCATCTCACCCGGATCGCTACCAAAATCCCCAGGCTCCAGATGCCGAAACAGACTTTTTAAAGAACTGAGGAAACTGAAAAGCCAGTTTCCTCCCAAATACACAAAGCCTCTGGAGCCCCTCAACCTGCTAGGTTGAGAATCCTGGGCCATCCCTTCCACCTAGACCCTGGCAGGGCAACGCTCTGCCAAATATCCTCCCCCCCTGTTTCGACTCCGGAGGGGGCATAACACACCAAACCACCCTCTTGAGTGGGGCACCTCTGTGCCAGCTGATGGCTGCGTGGTCCCACTCTTTCTTTCGTGTGTGTTTCCATAAGCCCTTCTGAACTTTTAACGGGTTCCCTTTGGTTGCCCTATTAACCTTTCTGGCTCCCTGCTTCCGGCTCCCAGGTTTAACTGTACCTTTGGACATGATGAACTGCATTACACCTTTCCGTTTTGCCAATGTCACCAACTATTTTCCCAGGGTTTGTTAGGGGAGAATCTGCAAAAGGCACACACCCTGGAGGGTCAGCTTCCCGCACAGGAGCCTCACCAGCCATTAACTTTCCTGGTGTCACCCACTCTGCAGGCTGCTGTCCTACCACCTGCCCATTTCTAAACCTCCCTGGATTTCTATCCAAGACTTGCACAGGCGAGCTCTTCTCTGATCCACATACTACAGGGTGGGCCATTTATATGGATACACCTTAATAAAATGGGAATGGTTGGTGATATTAGCTTCCTGTTTGTGGCACATTAGTATATGTGAGGGGGGAAACTTTTCAAGATGGGTGGTGACCATGGCGGCCATTTTGAATCCAACTTTTGTTTTTTCAATAGGAAGAGGGTCATGTGACACATCAAACTTATTGGGAATTTCACAAGAAAAACAATGGTGGGCTTGTTTTTAACGTAACTTTATTCTTTCATGAGTTATTTACAAGTTTCTGACCACTTCTAAAATGTGTTCAATGTGCTGCCCATTGTGTTGGATTGTCAATGCAACCCTCTTCTCCCACTCTTCACACACTGATAGCAACACCTCAGGAGAAATGCTAGCACAGGCTTCCAGTATCCGTAGTTTCAGGTGCTGCACATCTCGTATCTTCACAGCATATTTGGTTTTTATGGTCAGTAAAAACCAATACTGGGTGAGCTGCTCCTTCGAGGAGGTACCGCCATTCCTCCAAAGCCGACTTGATGGCCAGCAATTCCCTATCACCGACATCATAGTTAAAGCAAGATGGTGCACCACCACATTATGGGTGTCAGGTCTGAGCATTCCTAGATGAACAGTTTCCTGGAAAGTGGATTGGTCATCGTGGGCCAGTTGAATGGCCCCCAAGGTCTCCCGATCTGACCCCCTTAGACTTTTATCTTTGGGGTCATCTGAAGGCAATTGTCTATGCTGTGAAGATAGACAACATTACTTTTTACAGACATGGACAAAATCTCTGCAGTGTGTTTGCCATCATTTGGTTCTTCTTTCTCTGGAGGGTTAAGCTGTGCAGCAGCCACCACACCTTCAGCTACAGGCTGTTCTGCAGTCCCCTCTCCTGACACAGCAGAGACAGTGTCCACCTTTTATTTGTGCATAAAAGCCTTTTCTATCAAGGAGGTCGTATATCTATCCCAATCCATTGTATGTGTGCTCCCTTCACCGGCACTCCCCAGCACCGATCCATCCGCCCAAGGAGACACATGTAAACAGATGGGCCTAGCTGCAGACTCATCATACAAATCTTTACGAATCATGTTAGACTTCGGTAATACAGCCTTTAACTCAACAGGTTGCAATACAACACACCCAACACCTTGCTCGGGTGGCGCTTCATAAACCTCACATATCTTTGCATGTTCCCCAGGTGGTATGAACTCATTATGTACTGGCACATTTTCAGTATTAGCAGATTGCACTAACACAATCCAATTAAAAGGTGCAGTTCCACTCTGTCCCACCAGAGTGACATCACAGTTGTCCAGGTCAACCTCCGGCTCCCATACATGAAGTTTCCTGGAAATTTCCAGGGACAACTGTGCTGTTTTACCACCCATTGCTATGGGCAACGGCCCGTCTTTAACCTCAGCTTTTGCATTACCATAATCTGGGGTTTTCCCAACAGTACTAACTTTTCATCATCAACATTTACAGTATTTTTAGCTCTTGCAAGCTGTCTTAGACCACTACCAACTTGGACCTTACAGACACTAAACACACCATTATTTCTTTCTTGAGAAGCATGCACAGGTGCAAGTTTGACTTTAACCCCCCCACACTGTACAGGGTACTGCACAGGGAAAAGTCACTCTCAAGAGCATATTTAGGGGCCCCACTAACTGGGGTCAATCTCACATCACCATGGACAGTCTCGTAACCAGTCTTTTTCAGCATGAAATCTGCGATTCCAGCCATCATTTCATTACAGACAGTCTTACCCATCACAGTAGGGGTCACCATCTTCAATTGAGTAGAATATCTCATGAATATTTGCACAGGAATCTGGGCATGCAAAAAAAATTTTTTGCTCCACAACACCGTCTCCCGCTGTACATCACAACCAGGTATAAGACAAACAATCATATCCCAATTTACCACATTCCAGGCATGGGATCTGGAGACTTTCTCTGGTTGCCAAGGGAGATGGCACTCTCCCAGCTGCACTTTGCTGGTTCTCCCAAACATACAGATTTTTCTTTCCGGGATGCTGTGTTTTAGATGCTTTAGGCTCCTTGACAAGTCAGGGCTTTGCACTTTGATAGCTGGTCTCCTTGCATCAGTGTTGCTAGGGGCAACAGCATGTACTTCCCCTTTAAGTGAAGCAAAGAACAGTCTGCAATATTCTCCGGGAGGTTCACACCCTTGCTTCATCCTCACAGTTAGTCCACAACACTTTTGTGCTGTCCAGCCAAAACAAAATGGAACATTGTCTTTTTAAGGCTTGTTCCTTTTCACTTCAGGTTCTCCTCACCTGCACACAGATTGTGCAGTCTCATGCACCAAACACAGTTCACTTTTAACAGCTGAACTCACTTTTTGCAGTGTCCACAAGCACTCCTCCAAAATGCTGTTTGCCTGGCTGCACTTCCGCATACAGCTAGCATAACACAAGTTCAGTGTGGAGCAGGGACCCGGATTTCACAGTTTTGTGCCCAAAGCAATACCTCCACCACGTGGGCATGGGGGTTTTTAGCTCTCGTGGTAGATGCATTTTTAGTGAGTTCACGTCAGCCAGGACCCCTGTTTGAGGGCTTGATAGCCCATGTTTATTAAAAGAAAGTTGAAAGTAAATCAGAAATCTTCCCTCGCAGGGGGTTCCAACACCATTGTATACTTCAGTCTCCTGCTACTGGCATAAATAATATTCAGACATCCTGGCTTATAAATGATATCTACCTGTCCTGGCTGATAACCGATAGATAGCCCACCTGGCTAATATCTGAAGTCAGTCCTCCTGGCTGATAAGCGATCGGCCACTGCACGATCGCGGGTCACCTCTGCCTCCTGGCAGACGTGGTCGACCTGACTGCCTCCTGCAGCCTTAGACCCCTGGAGACTGCCTGTCTCTATGTCTCCAAGTGTGTGACTGAGAACCCTGGTCCTGACTTCTCTTAACTGGCCCCCACCTAGCTGGACAATCGGTGTCCTGGTAAGCCACAAAACCCGGACCCAGGATTGGGGATTTAATCTCACCTCTCACTACGAAATCCCCAGGCTTCATATCCCGAAAAACACTTTTTAAAGAACTGAGGAAACTGAAAAGTCAGTTTCTTTCCAAATACACAAAGCCTCTGGAGCCCCTCAACCTGCCAGGTTGAAAATCCTGGGCCATCCCTTCCATCTAGACCCTGGCAGGGCAACGATCTGCCATACTATCTATAAGAGGATATTGTTCCCACTGATCACCAATGTAAAATGCATTCTTCCCAATCAGCACCAGAGTAAGGAACGTGCTTTCTAATGACCACCAATGTAAGGACCATTCCTCCCACTGACCCCAAATGTAAAGAACATTCTTCCTAATGACCACCAAAGTAAGGAACATTCTTCACGCTGACATAATATAAGGAGCATTCTTCCCACTGATCACCAATGTAAGGAATATTCTTCCCACTCACCACCAATGTGAGGACCATTCCTCCCACTAACCCCCAATGCAAATAACATTCTTGCTAATGACCACCAAAGTAAGGAACATTCTTCCCACTGACTACCAATCTAAGGAGCATTCTTCCCATTGACCACCAATGTAAGGAATATTCTTCCCACTCGCCACCAATGTGAGGAACATTCTACCCACTCACACCATTTGTGGGAAACATTCGTCCCACTGACCTCCGGCATAAGGGACGTTTTCCCACTACCCACTCATGTAAGGGGTATTCTTCCCACTGACCACTAATGTAAGGAGCATTCTTCTCACTGCCCACTAATGTAAGGACCATCCTTCCCACTGACTACCAATGTGAGGAACATTCTTCCCGCTGATCACCAATATAAGGAACATTTTTTCCAAACACCACTAATGTAAGGAACATTCCTTCCACTGACCTCCAATGTAAGGAACATTCTACCTGATGATCACTAATGTAAGGAACATTTTTCCCACTCACCCCCAATGTGAGGACCATTCCTCCCACTGACCCCCAATGTAAAGAACATTCTTGCTAATGACCACCAAAGTAAGGAACATTCTTTCCACTGACTTCCAATGTAAGGAACATTCTTCCCCCTGGCCACTAATATTAGGAACATTTTTTCCATTTACCACCAATATAAGGAACAATCCTTTCATTGACCACCAATGTAAGGTCCATTTGCTATAATTATTTTCAGGGTTCCCTGAGAATAGGAAGTTATGTCACGGGCCCCTGCATGTTAAAGAGACTGAAAAAGGTTTCTGTAGGCACTGTTTAATGGTTTATCTAATATCTGCTTGTTCAAATATGTTGAAAAAGTTAACTGTTTCCATGGGGTGTATTTACTTTTTCATATGACTGTATATGTTTTACATGTAATTTAAATGTTTTCCTGGAAGTCAACTTAAACAACATGCCCGGAGCCGCCTGTTAAATTGGCAATGCATTGTAGATCTATAAAATTTCCATTACCTTTTTGTGTAATATACAAATAGAACCTGCGGCATGGAGAAGGAATATGTCTTTCCGCGTGCTACATATTTATGGGGCAGCTCTATTCATTGTAGTAGACATAATTACACCCCAGATGGCCAGTTTATGTATTCCCTTACTAAACAGTGCTATTTTATTTTCCACAAATGTATGTTTATTGTGGACAAGTGCTCTTACCCGTGCAATCATTCTAACACAACCCCCCCTGTTGCTTTCTCAGCTTATAACATCACACCAGTATAATGGCAGGGTTTGCGCAAAGAGCCGCCACCATGTTACCTCTCAGCATGTGAGTGGAGGGGAAGGTGGAGGAATGCACAAAAGGTCATAAGCCATTATATAATTGGCAGTTTCATAGAGCGGCAGTGGGATTTTTTTTTTTCTGTACCCAAAGCTTTTTAATAACAAATCAGATTGTCCCAATTAACATCACACATTCAGATGCCTTAGATGGAGTTTGCCACGTTAACCCATGATGTGCTGGATTTGTGCTTTGTGGTTGGTTACAGGGGATGTGGTAAATCCATGCACCTGGGTTTGCAATTTTTAATTGATAATGGTCCCTGATTTACTAAAGCTAGCCATAAACATATAGAATTTTTAGACTCTAATCGATTCCTCCATCCAGGTTAAACAGTATAAATGGGAGAACATAATATATTCTGACAGTTGGCACCTGCGGGTGTCAGAATTCCTGAACAGTGACTGTATCTGATTGGATTTAGTTGCTGTTCGGCCCACACTGTTCACTGTTCTGGCTTCTTTGACAAAAGTGGATTGAGAATTAAACTTTTGCCAAGCTGGTGTTATTGACAATGCAAGCTGTCTTTAGCAGCATTAACTCTTGCATTTGATTGGTATGAATGTCCAGCACCTACTGGTTGGGACAGGAAGAGCTCCTTCCAACCCCTCAAAAAAAAAAAAAAAGAAAGTACACATGTCCTCACCAGTTTTGGTGCATTAATGTGCACTTCATTAATTAATTATTTCATTAATGCTTGCTTCATGGTCAGGGAAAAAATTATACCCATTCCAGATGGCAGTTATTGCCACACTTCTCCACCTTGTCCAATCAGAGAATGCTTTGCATTCATTGAAATTATGCAAAGCATTCTCTGAATGGTACCCATGTTGATCAGCCAACCTTCTGTGTTCAGAGTACATTAGGAAGCAGGTGGAGATCATTGGAGCAGTATGGGGGGGGGGGGCAAGTTTCTCTAGTGATGAGCTTGAGTGTGGTCCAAACTCAAGCTCTTCCAAACCCAGAAGTTAGCTGTCATTGCTTGCCCATGAGGCCAAATTAGGCCACAATACGATGAGCATCCTCACCCAGCTGGATGGCGGGTAATCTCTTGCCCGCAACTCATTGGTCCACCGATGACAGCTAACTTCCAGGTTCAGACTAGGGATGAACTCAGATCCTAGTCCAAATCCACCTGAGGAAGCTGTCACTGCACACCACCAATCATAAGTGGCTGAGGCATTCCATGTCCCGCAGGCACACATATACAAGCAGACATGTATCTAAACATATCTGAGCTCATCCTTGGTTAAGACCAAACCCACACTAATACCTAATAGACTTCAGTAGGCCATCATCACCAGGAATGCTCAAGATCAGTCTTTCTCAACCTTTTTAAGGTTGAGGAACCCTTGAAATAACCCTGGGCTCAAGAAACCCCTACTAATAACTACTATATCTATAGATCACCGTATATTAGTGTGATGGTCAGTGCCAAGAATGCTCCTTGATGTGGTTATTGGGAACATTTTCCCTTTCTAGGTAGCTAAAAATGTCATTGGTTTCTGTGGTAAGTGGGAGGAATGCTCTTACATTGGAGGTCAGTGGAAAGAATGCTCCTTACATTGGTGGTAAGAATGCTGCTTGCAGTTGAGGTCAGTGGGAAGAATCCTCCTTGAATTGCAGGTCAGTGGGAAGAATGCTCCTTACATTGGTGCTCAGGGAGAAGAATGGTCCTTACATTGGTGGTCAAATGAGAAGGATGCTCCTTATATTGGTCGTCAATGAGATGGGTACTCCTTACATTGGTGGTCAGTGAAAAGAATGCTTCTTACATTGACGGTCAGTGGGAAGAACTCTCCTTACATTGGTGATCAGTGGGAAGAACGCTCCTTACATTGAAAGTCAATGAAAAGAATGCTTCTAACATTGGTGGTCAATAAGAAGAATGCTCCTTACATTGGTGTTCAGTGTGAAGAATCCCCATTTACAAATAGAGAGATCATTGGCTTTATATGGTTGCTTATCTGACAGGCAAAAATTGCTCATTGCTCAAGGAACCCCTAACAACCTCTGGAGGAACCTTAGGGCCCAGTGGAACCCTGGTTGAGAGAGCTGCTCAAGATGAAATATCAGACTTAAATAATAAGAATCAAAGCCAAATAAGGCGAAAGTTATGAATATTTCTTCACTAAGTCTGCACAGTTATAATGATTTAGGACTAAATATTCAGTTTTGAATAGAATATTGATAGCAGGTTGCAGTCTCAGGCACAGTTAATCTGCAGTCAGTGGTTATATTTAATATGTATGGAGTGTTCCCCTAACATTTCATGGTGTGCCTCTTGAGAACAACACTCATTTCGAAATGATTTAATAATAATACAAGTAATAAACAGTATTAATCCAACCGGCTGTATTAATACAATTCCTTTTTATTAATTCAACACTCTCACAAGCTTACCAATGAGAAGAGAACTAGGATTACAGATTCGTGGGGAATGAGAATAGAATTTAGTGTTAACAATTCTTCTCCTTTGTGACTGTCTGCAATAGATTCCGCCATTCACAGATCCGAGAAATGAGTGCAGCCAGCACAGGCGCTGAATGGTTGTCTTGATCGCTGGGCAATGGACAATATACCGTATTTAGGTCTTTTTTTTTGCATTCTGCTGTGGCTAAATTCCACCTCTGGACACAACAGCACTACGTGCTATGACTGCATACAGTCTGGATGATTAGCTGCAGCTAGTTTGTATGCAGCCAGAATCCCCAGCCATAAACTGAAAACCATCTGCATCCAGGGCTGATCAGAGGCCCCAGTCACATGTGTAACTTCTGCAGCACTGACCGTTATTTTGTACAGGGCACAATTCTGTCCATGCGACTGCTGGCCGCAGCTGTTCATATACATCATTGGGCTAGTTTGCCCACCAGCAAGAGTTGCAGATGCTCGCCGGCGCCCGGCGCGTGAGCCCCTAAAGGCATATTCACATTGACGGCTGTGTGTTATGGTGCATATAATGTGCATGGGCCCCCTGTTCCCATTGCCAACAACCCTCTAGGCAGCACCACACTTTCTGACACACCTGGGCTTGAAAGACAAGGTGGTTTATTTGTGAGGCATGCCCAGCAGAGCAAATCATTTTGAAGTAAGCACTGAACAATGGCAAATAGCAGTTGCAATAATAACAATTTACAAACTGGATATTCTCAAACTCAATTTCACAGGCTACCCAAAAACTTGTTCAACAGTGCAAAGTACATACCTCCTAGGCCCTGACTTATAAGGCCTCATACACACAGACGTTTTTTGACACCGGCGTTTTCTGGCGTTTTTTGCAGCTCTCCATGTTAGTCAATGGCCCCATAAAAACGCTGACGTTTTTGAGCTGTAGATGGTGTCGGCGTTAGTGAGCTGAAACTAGAACCCACGACCAGTGCGTTCTGAGGCTGTAACGTTTTGGCATTTTTTGACGCCGACGCCACAAAATGCCAACAAACGCCACCTAATATTGTACCGGTGTTTTCCGGCGTCAAAAAACGCGACGTTTTTAGGTTGGAAAATAGCAGAGGGATGATTTTTTTTAAAAAACGCCTATTGACGCCGACGCTCACTAACGCTCAAAAACGCTGATGCATAACGCCGAAAAACGCTGGCTTTTTTTTCCTTGACGTCGGGCCCGACGTTTTGTTTATTTTTTTAGAAACGTCCGTGTGTATGAGGCCTAAGAGAGCCCTAAATACGGGATGTGTACACTTCTTCTTATCCCTTCCCACTGGACATTGGTATATCTGTCAGTGGTGGATATTGGGGCCTAAGACTGCGTTGGAACTCTTAAACAGAGTTTTTGTAATTCCAACAGAAGAGGGAATAGTCCTCAAAACAAATATCCCAAACTGGGGTGATGGGGTATAGTATAGTTTGCTGTTGAGCCTCCTCTCTCTCTCGTGGTCATCAAGAACACTAGACCCACAATCAGGGTCTACCCTGAAGTCTAGGGGGAGGATGTGTGACCATCAGGTTTCTTCCTCCTCTACCATGGGAGGGGTCTCTCTACAGGAGAGCTCCTCACCTAATACTCGGTGGTCAGCTATGGCTGATCATGAGGACTTTTGGCTAGGTGGACCTGAGTGTGCCTGTAAGGAGCCTTAAACAGGAAGGGGTCCTACTTGTTCGGGAAGTAGATCAGAAACACACCCTAAGTGCACTTTTTTGTGTGTATTCACATGCATTTTTGGTTCACTTACTGGTGTTTCGTTATTGTGCACCCACTGCGGGTTAAAAAAAAATAGACTCATGTAAAGCCTCATCTCCGTAGTCCCCGGCAGCAGCTCTGAACATGGTTGCAGCAGTCTCATGTAAAGCCACAGACATTCTGGCTGCAGATATCCTTTCCCACTGCTCATTGGGTCCTTCTGGCTCAGTGGTCTCTGGCAGGTACAACAGTCCTGATCATAGGTATGCGCAGCCTATTGCATTAAGGTGTGCACAATTTTATTTTTTTATAATTTTTACGATATTATATTTTATTTTTTCCATTTTTTTAGGAGCTCTGCTGTGGGGCTTTAGTGAAATATCAGGGTTCTAAACAGACCCCTGATGTCTCACTTTCGAGACAGAGAAAGAGACTGAGGACAGAGATTCCCCAGTCCCTTTCTCTGCAGTCAGACAGCAGGGGGAATCTGCACAGTACAGGGTGATTAGGGTGTGCCCAGGCACACCTGCTACCCTATGTGCACACGCCTATGGTCCTGATCCTAGGCACTGGGAGCACTGGCATTCGGCAGCATCAACAGCCTTAGCAGCTTCCCATGGCTCTCCATCTGGACACAGCTCTAGAACTAGGGTTTCCAGTCCTTTTCCTCCTCCTGCAGCTGACCAGCTCCTGGGACTTGTAGTCCCACACAGTCCCCTCTGTACAGCGCTTCCTCTTTTGGGGACTACATTTCCCACCAGTTCCTGCAACTCCCACAGTTCTTCTCCCGCTGGAGGGCTGGCTGTACCTTTTTAGGCTGTGCCTAAAGCAAATCACATCTCCCCCATTCTCCTTTGATAGGTCTCTCCAGCAGCTCCAGCTGCAGCTTTTCTCAGGCACCATTCACATTTTCCATGGCAGAAACCCTGCATTAATCCCACTTACGGGTTTTTCGTTTTTGCATTTTTTTGTGTGTTTTCTCACATGGTGTATAAGGCAGCCCATTCACTTGAATTGGCTGCCCCATACACAACAAACATGCCAAAGAAGCTCATGTGCCAACTTTTGTCTCTGAGCTAAGCATGTTGCCCCGAGTACATGTGGCCAGGTAGAGAGGGAAAGCGGTCTCTTACAGTGGTAATTAGAAGCTGCAGCAAGTCAGATAGAGCCTACTTCATACCCTGCATCAGGGCGGAGGGTACTGAGGCAGAGTGCTGTGATGTTTTCAGGAAGCTACATACACCACCCTGCCATCCCCTCCCACCAGCTATGATCTCCCTGCATTGCATAGAGAAGCACAGAGACCCCGTGATTATATTACCCGGTCTACAATAAGGTATGTGATGAAAATAGAAAAGTTGTACTTAATTAGCATGTTGATAGGGCGGGTGGGGGGGGGGTCAGGAAAAGCTAAATATAAGCAGATTAAACTCCAGCTTTAAACATTTCCTTCTTCTACAGGAGAACAAATATAGGTAGATGGGTAGAGGTCTCAGAATTAGTAAAGAGGAACAGCAAAGTGCCTTGCGGCAGAAGGCGCGCTCGAGAGTCTCAGCAAGCTGTTTTTGATTATAGATTGTAGCAGATTTCAACATCAGCCCTGCCAATAAATGATACATTCCATATGTTGTCGAAGAAAGGGCGTCTCGGAGCGGATGCATTGATGTCACCCCCACACACACTAAATACGCACTGAACACAGGCATGGTGGGACCCTGTACCATGGGAGGCTGGATAATTAGATCCCTGCCTGAATTTAATTTGAGAAAGCGGAAACTGAATTTTTTTTTTGCTTCGAACATAAAACATAGAATTGAGTTCATATGTCTGGCCTAGTAGGTAATGCAATGTGACTTCTGTAACGTTCTACTGCTAAATTTAGGTTTGTACACAACATTCAGATCATAGCAAACCTCATGCATTTATGCAGGAATTTTTCTCCTCTCATTTTCAAGCACATGCTGGTTATGTTAGGACTTAATGCCACGACCTCAGAGCTGTATTGTTTTGCCACGGGGTGCCTATAGGGGGCGAAGGAAATGGTTAGCTACTGTGGCAGCATGGAACCGGCCTAATGAGCTTGGATCTTCTGTGCTGAAATGACATGGAGCAGAGATGCTTTGCGGTGTTCAAAAATGCATTCGTTTTCATTGAAGAATACATTTAAAAGCCCAACTCTGAGCTCAGACCCCACCAGGTGGTCATCACCCAATGGAGCCCCCCCCCAACCCCACCCCTTCCTGTAGTATTTCATCCTTTTTTAATACACTTACTTTTTCCCGTGGAACCTTGGAGTTTGTTAGAGTTTCCTTTCTTAAGCTGTCTTATTGACCTTCCATTTAATGGTGACTACATCATTCCAGGGCCAAACAATATTTTCAGCTGTCTGTACTGACCAGCAAAGTAATGGACATTCTTCCCAATCACCACCAATGTAAGGGGCAGTCTTTCCTCTGATCACTAATTTAAGGGGCATTCTTCCCACTGGCCACCAATGTAAGCGCCATTCTTCCCACTGGCCACCAATGTAAGAGGCATTTTTTCCTAATAACCACCAATGTAATGAGTACTGTTTCCAATAATCACCAATGTAAGGGGTATTCTTCCCACTGGCCACCAATGTAAGGGGCATTTTTTCTCACTGGCCACCAATGTAAGTGCCATTCTTCCCACTGGTCACTAATGTAAATTATTTAAAGGGTTCGCCTGGGGTAAAAAGGTTGAGAAAGGCTACTCTATCCTTTTTAGTCCCCCTTTTTCCCCTATTCCTGCATTTCCAAGCAACACACATTTTTCACTCTCATTCAAAGACATTCAAAGACAAGGAATCAGTCCATTGGCTTGTTATTTTACTAGGGTAAATAGGGTATATTTTACTAAGGGTATAGTAATTATGGGATGCCCAACTTGACTGGAAAAGCAACAATGAGGACAACTACCTTCTCTATGAACATCACAAAATGACAAATCCCCTTTCATGAAAATACCAACCCACTTGGCTGTTTGGTGAAAGTGTAGGAGCTCTATGTCAACTTTCTCTCAAAATACCAGTCCTGGCTGCTTAGTGAAATGTTCGAGGACAAGGGATTAGGCCAAAGCTTGTCTAGCACAGTTCCAGAAAAGCTTGCTGGATGTTGCATTTGGCAGCAGTGTTAACCCTTGAGGTGTATAGGTCCTCACACTGTCCCTGGAAATCCTGCTGCTTCAGAAAAGACTACTGTTCAGGCCTCCTGCTGTCCAGGTCCTTCCATATGTAGAGCCCCCATAGTGATAGGTGTATTTTGTAGTGAGTTTTTGCTAGGAGAGGCAAAATTTAGTCAGACCTGACTGTAAGTGCAAGCCTGAATGTTTTGATCTGAGCTGGGGAGTGGCTCAGGGAGGAGCAGTAGATAAAAGGAAGGAACACCCCTTGGTGTTTCCTCCCCCTTGAGCAGAGAAGGTTCTGGAAAAGGGGACGGATGAGGAGGTGTCACTTCCTGATGTATGACAAGGAGCCCTGACCAATCTACAGTCTGGATTGGCAGGGGGCAGGCCTCAGCAGTCTGCCAGCGGGGGGGGGGGGAGTCAGGAGTGGAAGTGTGGAAGATGTAGCAGAGGTGCTGTGGAGGCCTCTACCCGGGAGGGAGCCCCCAGTCTGTGGGGTGACCTTGGGGCCTGGAGACTCGGGTGCAGCCAGGAGTGAAGGTTATTCCTGGAGTAGCACAAGGGAGTAGGAGAACAGCAGAGGTGCTACTGAGGACACTTTAAAGGATCCACATCAGTCAGTGAGTGACAAACCCTGGGAGCTGGAAGAGAAAGGTTGGAACAGTCTGGGAGTATAATAGTGGACAGTCTGTGGAAGCCTTGGGAGTTAGTCAGGGAAAAGAGTGTCACTGTGAGGAAAGCAGGTCAGTGGGACCTGGAAGATGGATGGGCTGGGAATTGTAGTCCATCAAAAGGCCCGGCTAGCACCAACGTATTAAGCTACACTTTGAGGGGTCCAAGATCCTGGCCTGTAACGGGTGGTCCAGAGGCCCTGCTGCCAGTTTGCAGGCCTTACAAAGTTCTAGTTGTGGTGTAGAGAAAGGAGTTATGTGAGCCTGATAAATTTCCCTTCAGGACAGGAACTAAGTGATGTGCTGGAGAGAAGTGAAGGAGCAATAGTCTGCAAGAGATGTGCTGGAGGAAGTAGAGTGTATATACAGTCGTGTATATGGGAGGTCCCCTAACCAATTCTTTGGGCATCCCACAGTCACCCCTTTTCCCCATCCAAGCTAAATCCCCTAAATAAAACAAACAAAAACGAGAGCCTGCATGTTCAGTGACTTTGGATGTGTGAGATATGGGGGGGGGGAGGCACTCCCAAGGCAACCAGGCACTCCCAAGGGAGCACATGGCTACACATACAAGCCAGGTGTCTCCTAGCAGAGACTGTGGGGTAGAGGAGATCCCTCTGTCCTTCTTCCTTTCACTCGGCTCCAAGCCCCGGGGTCCCCTCCACAATACAGCTCTCTTCACTCCATATTCCACCCAACTCCCCCTTGCTGGCCAGGCTTCATAATATTTAAAATGTTACTAAACCCACAACAGTAAAATCAGTCTGTATATGCAGTAAAGCATGCTTGTTATACTCACTGTGGAACCTAAGGGGTTAGCTGCTTGATCCTGTCTTCTCTGATCCTCTCCTTCCACTGTCCCCAATCTAGCTGCACATGCTCAGTTGGTGTGTATTGCTAGAGAGGTTTTTTCTTGGAAGAGTGCCTGTGATCAGCACAGGGCCAATCAGCACAGTCCAGACAGAGGGTCAGGGGTCCTGTAGCCTCATAGGACAATCAGGGGAGAATGAAAATTCCTCCTACAAGCTTTTACCAGACACTGATAGAAGTCACAAGACTGCTATATACTGCTGATGAGAAAAGGTGTTTAGCAGTTTATATTTACTAAAATAATTGCATTCCCATGTTCCGTGTACTATGGGGGGGCAGATATAGTGAATGCAGGGTCCTGGGTCTAGTAACACTTTAAGGGCTGATCTAGCCCTTCACTTCCTGTCCCATAGCCAAAACAGGAAGTGAGAAAAGCCAAAGTGAGGGAATACCTTGTTGACCACAAAACTAGTGTTCCCTCTATTCCTGTTCTAGTGACAACCATAATTTTGTGATTTTCTTTCACTTCTGGTGATAATGGCAAACAGGACTAATAGAATCTCTAATGGAAGCTAACAGCAGCCACACCTAAAGCCTCAATTAGATTGTCCAAATGACCTGGCTCAGGCCTCAGCTCAAAGGAGGTCTTTTATAATATCTGTTTGACAACTGCAAAAAAAAAACCTGTTGATCTTCCAGAATTCCAGTGCATCTAGGCATTCTGCAGATTTATCACAACACAGTGGTTAGGAGGTCACAAGGACACCTTTTCTCTATAATCCAACCCATTAACACCTGTCACCAAACAAACAAGACTTGCCCACTGGAGACACAGATTTCTTATCCCCCCCCCCCCCCAGTCTAAAATAAAAAAAAAAATTGGAACATTGAAAGTAATTAAATTGTTTGCTTTTTCAACTCCTACACAAGAATGAAATTAATTTCATCTGCCATCTTTAAATAAATACTATTTTTGAAATAATTATTTGGCATTCTTGTATGCTGCATAGCTCGTTTGCCTAATTATAGGAATGCATCTTGCAGCAGTTAGGCTGCGCTACAAAGAGAATCCAATTTTATCAAAGGAAACTCCAGCGCGGTCTGTGATTGTTGTGGGTCTGGCTGTGATGGATGGGATGCTGGTATTTGTACAGCGGCCTCCATCCCAGGCTGATTCAGTTTCAGATGACAGGCGGTGATGGATGGGCCCGGTGATGGTGGAGCTGGTCCCTCCTCATGCCTGTCCCCCATCATGTTGTTATGCATCCATCTCTCTTTAGCTGCTGCCGCTCTCCACGCTTCTCACTTTCCACTAATCAGAGCTCTTTTATGTACATACGACATGCTCAACAACTTTTTTAGGCATCTCAGACTGCTTCCCACAAATATCCGAATATTCCCTGGTGAGAAACCGCAGAGATTAATTCACCAAGACGACACCTGCTCTAAAACTGATTCTGTAATAAGAATGCAGTGTTGGAGAACGGACTGAAGTACCTTAGAGATCACTCATTTTTTACTCGGGCTGCCATAGCACTAAATCAAGCCAGGATTAGAGTTGAGCGAACACCTGGACGTTTGGGTTCGGAGGGTGTGAACAAACTTTGGGAAAAAGTCCGGGTTTGGCACCGAACGTTGCCCGAACGTTATCCCGGACCCCGAACCCCATTAAAGTCAATGGGGACCCGAACTTTTAGGCACAAATATGGCTGTAACAAAGTCCTGGCAAGTGCTAGTGGGCTGCAAAAGGAAGTAAAATCGGGGTAAGAGTAGGGCAAGTGCCCTACAAAAAAATGGGGATAGGGAAAATAAATTAAAATCAAATAAACTAGGAGATGATTTTTGAACAATAATGTGTCACTTACAGCTGCAGCTAGAACCTCTCCCTTTAGAACTAGGAGATGATTTTTGAACAATAATCTGTCCCTCTAAGCAGAAGCCTCTACCTAGTGCAGTCAGATCGCTCAAAGCAGCAGTATGTGAAATCTCAAATTACTCCCACAATCTGATCGTTGTGTACGATCCCACAATCTGATAGTTGTGTACGATCGTAACGATCGTTGTGTTATGAAGGGTTTGATCTGCAATCTGTCACTCAAAGCAGCAGTATGTGAAATGTCAAATTTCTGCAATCTGTCCCTCAGAGCAACAGTAGTAGTAATCTCAGGATGCAGGATCAGATGTTAAAACGTCAACAATCTGTCCCTCACAAAAACGCCGGCAGCTTCCTCTCCCTACACTAACCCAAGAGTATGTGACATGCAGCTATTCAACATGCGTGATCAACTACCAGAACCCAGAACCCGAACGTTTTTTGAAACGTCCGTGTTCGGGTCCGGGTCCCAGACACCCCAAAGTTCGGTACGGACCCGAACGTTACAGTCCGGGTTCGCTCAACACTAGCCAGGATGGCTTTGTGGAAAGGAAACTGGCTCTGTGCAAGAGAGGCAATGCAATCATAGGAAGCTTCCTGTTCTTCATTATCTTAAACATTGACTGTAACTTTAAAACATACTGGCTATTAATTATAACCAAGAATAGAAAATTTGCAAAAAGAATCCCTTACCACTGCTTGCTTTTCCTTGTCCTTTGAGAGCTGTCCCCACAGTCTTAGGTCAGTCTAAACATTCTGTTTACATTCAGCCTGTCTGCAGTATGCACTGTAACTGCAGACAAGGAGCCATCATTAGTGGCAATGCTCCTTCAGCACCCAGGCAGTGTATTGTTAACATCACAAGTTGTCAGGACGTATTTGTAAGTTAAAGCCCAACAGCAGCCATTTTTAGTTTTAGATATTTGGGAAGAGTAGTTAGTTCTATAAAATTAATATACCACAACCCTGAATGATGGGTGATGTCTAAAAATGTGTGTGCATCAACCACGTGCACAGATATTACCTCCAAAACAAAAATAGAAAATGTATAAATGTACTTCCAGGGAGAAGGGAAGGACCTTGAGGTTCAATGGCCCTCTCAAGAGGGGTACATCTAAAAAATGACCATTGTGTGAACAACAGATTAATAAAGTGCATACACCGATAATTTCAAGTAAAAAATTGAAATAATGATATAGAAAAAATACATATTACCAATCTAGACCACAAAAAGTTCAATAATAAAAGTTCATAATAATCCTCAAGATGAAATGGAGAATCCTTAGGTGTAGGATTGTAGCCTCTATGAATCTCCGAGATAGATATGGGACACCACCACCAAAAAAAATGAAGGCTTACCAGACTGCCAACAAGGGTGCCCCTCGGATGGATCAACCATAAGGACCTCCCCAGGAAGAGCTGGACACGGCTTTATTCTTATATTGGTACCACAAAATGTGTACACATATTTCTGGTATGACCTTTTCCAGGAAAACACAAAGCGGTGGTCTCCACTATCCTTTCTCTCCAGGCACTATAGGTTTATTAAAAAGAAAATATTGCACTTACATCCAATCTGTAAACAACGAGCTTGTCTCAGTATCAATCAAATACAGTGCAATAGCATAGGGTCAGCAGTCGCCCGACATGTTTCATCCTCATGGACATCATCTGGGGTTACCGACCCTTCATGCCATTGTGCTTATATAGAGTATCAGTAATCAATTACACTAATTGGATACAGCCCCTGTGAGAGATGGTGACCTTGTATGAGTTCCAAGCCTCAATATCAAATATGGTGTGAAAGCATGTAATGTATACCAGTAAATCTAAAATCATAATGGTGTTAATAATGTTAACTGAGGCATATTCAATATGTAAATTTGGTTGGCACATACTGATTTCGGAAATACAGCCCCTGTGAAGTCGCCATGTCTCACAGGGGTTGTATCCATTTAGTGTAATTGATTACTGATACTCTATATAAGCGCAATGGCATGGAGTATCGGTAACCCCAGATGATGTCCATGAGGATGAAACATGTCGGCTGACTGCAGCCCCTATGCTATTGCACTTTATTTGATTGATACTGAGACAAGCTCATTGTTTACAGATTGGATGTAGGTGCAATATTTTCTTTTTAGTAAACCTATTTTAAACGGTTTTACACTATGTGAGGTTTTCTCTACTCTTTGGATTTTGTGTGAGAGTGCCTGGAGAGAAAGGATAGTGGAGACCATTGCTTTGTGTTTTCCTGGAAAAGGTCATACCAGAAATATGTGTACTCATTTTGTGGTACCAATATAAGAATAAAACGGTGTCCAGCTCTTCCTGGAGAGGTCCTTATGGTTGATCCATCCGAGGCGCACCCTTGTTGGCAGTCTGGTAAGCCTTTATTTTCTCTGGTGGTGGTGTCCCATATCTATCTCGGAGATTCATAGAGGCTACAACCCTACACCTAAGGATTCTCCATTTCATCTTGAGGATTATTATGAACTTTTATTATTGAACTTTCTGTGGTCTAGATAGGCAATATATATTTTTTCTATATCACTATTTCAGTTTTTCACTTGAAATTATCGGTTTATGCACTTTATTAATCTGTTGTTCACACAATAGTCATTTTTTAGATGTACCCCAGTTGAGAGGGCCATTGAACCTCAAGGTACATCCCTTCTCCTGGAAGTACATTTATATATTTTCTATTTTTGCTTTGGAGATATATATGTGCCTTATATACACTTGGTTGATGCACACAAATTTTTATACATCACCCATCATTCAGGGTTGTGGTATATTAATTTAAGTCAAAATAGGTGCTACACTTTAACCCCCACTATATTTGCACAATTTGTTTGATTGTGGTGTTAGCTGCTGTTTAAGACCTATACTTAGCGCAATATTTCCCCAACAACCAGTTCTATAAAGTTGTTATTTATTTCTATGACACCGTTGAAGTTTTTTTTTTTTTCATTTATCCTCCCTTTTCTCCTCTCCTGTCCTCTCCTTCTTCTCATCTTTCCTCTCCTCATCTCTTCTCTCCTCTCTCCTCCCCTTTTCTTTTTTCCTATGTCTTCTCTATTTTAGCCTGCTCTTTCTTTATCTTTTCTATTCTCCCTTTCCTTATCGCCTTTCCTTCTCATTTCTTCATCTCCTCTCACCCATTCACTCATTTCCTCTCCAATTCTCTCCCCTCCCCTCTTTTCCCCTGTCACTCCTCTCCTCCTCCTCCTCTCCTCTTCTCTCCACTCGTCTCTTCCCAACTCTTTTTCATCTCTTCTCTTCCCTTCCCTCATTTTCAATATTATATCCAGTGGTGGCTGGTGCTAAAAAAATTTGGGGGGGGGGGCGCAAACAAACCCCTCCAGGTCCGCACTCACCAGAGGACTCCTTTTGTTGAGAAGCCAGAAACAGGAAGTGACGCGATGACAAATTTATTCGCTAAAATCAAAAGTGGGAGGGTTTGGGGTGCAGGACAACCTGAAACAAGCCAATTAGAGCCTCAGCCTCAAATCACATGCTCACATCACATTTACGGACCTAATGGACATCCATTAGTCAGGTGCTTCGCACAGTGCACACACCCTGGCCATTTATTTTTTAATAAATTATAATATGACTAACAGTCTTTAACATGTTAAAGTAGCTTTCTTCTTTGGCAAACTAACTTTGGGAACTTTGTGGGGGGGTTGATGCCCCTGCACTCCTTATGGACTGGCTGCCACTGATTATATCTCTTCTCTTTCCTTCCCTCATCTTCCTTATTCTATCTCATCTCATCTCATCTCATCTCATCTCATCTCATCTCTTCTCTTCTCTTCTCTTCTCTTCTCTTCTCTTCTCTTCTCTTCTCTTCTCTTCTCTTCTCTCTCATCTCTTCTCTTCTCTCTCATCTCTTCTCTTCTCTTCTCTTCTCTTCTCTTCTCTTCTCTTCTCTTCTCTTCTCTTCTCTTCTCTTCTCTTCTCTCTCATCTCTTCTCTTCTCTTCTCTTCGCCCCCTAAGAGTACACTGTGGGTTCACTTTAAGCAGATTCATGCAAGCAGCTACCAAAAGAAGAAAAATAAAAGATAAATTAAAGTAGAAAATGAGAAAGTCCAGCCTCAGCATCTTTAATACGTTACAATTTCCTCTGAAACCTGGCTTTTCATGGTCACAGCAGGAGGCTTGGAATGCATTATGACTTGGAGTACAAGCTCATACAATGAAACATTTCTGATGTTTAAAAGCACACATGTCCCACCAAAGTATTCTTTTTGTTTAGAGGGAAAAGGCTATCTCAGCAGCAAACCCCAGATACAAGACTCACTGAAGAAATCAGATATTTTGTTTCTCCCATACACCAATTATTTCTAATTTTCTCTATTTGATGTCTCAAACGTAGGCTGCATTGAGACATTAAACTTTAAAATGAGGACAGAGGGCAGTTGACTGCTGAAAAGTTCTAAAGTCTCATTCGCATCAGAAAATGTATATCACATACACGTTGAGGTGGATCGATGTGTAATTTTGCTGCACATTGTATAGCATTTTTTACATAGGATTGCAACTTTTGTTTGTGTCTTGTAAACTAAAAATCAATAGTGTTTACAGCTTTCCTTGCAACACACATTGGGCTGTGAAATGTCTGATATTTTGAAACACCAGTATAGTGCATAGATTAGTTTATAGCAAAAAGTCTGCCCAGACCTAGCTGTTTCTTGGTGTCAAATATAGGGCTGTGAGTAACATTATGGACATGAGACACCAATGACATCATATGTATGTTGGAAGCACTAAATTTAAAATTAGTTGGATCTTACTGTGCAGAGCAAAGTCTATTTGAGCCACTGGAGACTTTGGCTTAGAGCAGGGGTCTTCAAACTTTCCAAACAATGGGCCAGTTTACTGTCCTTCAGACTTTAGGGGATGGACTGAGGCCAGCGGGAGTAGAAAATGTCACTCGGGGTAAACAATGCTTCAGGCTTGGTAGTCAGCAGGAGTTAAAAATGACATGACGTCTGTGGTCAGAAGGAGGAGAAATTGTGCCCCATCATTGGTATTATTGGAAGGAACAGTGCCCCATTGTTGGTATCAGTGGAAGAAATACTGTCCCATCCTTTGTGTCATTGGGAGAAATTATGCTCCATTGTTGTTGTCAATGGGAGGAATAGTGCCCCATTGTTGGTGTCAGTGGGAGGAATAGTGCCGCATTGTTAGTGTCAGAAGGAGGAATAGTTCTCCATTGTTGGTGTCAGTGTGAGGAATTATGCCCCACTTTTGGTGTCAGTGGCAGGCATTATGCATCATCATTGCTATCAGTGAAGGATAGCAATGTGGGAGAAATGATACCCCAAGGGCTGAATAAAGGCAAACAAAGGGCTGCATCTGGCCCATAAGCCACAATTTGGAGACCACTGGCATAAAGCATTAGATGTAACTTGTGACCCAATAGAGTCCAAGATCATCTTTTTTCAACCGGTATCATTGAACACTTATAAAGGGGGTCTCCCAGCACTCCTATTCACAGCTATTAGTCCTGTGTTCTTCTTCTGCTATAAACCTTTGAATGATAACATCACATCATCCAACACATTTTTACAGGTGACACCTGGCATGGATGGATGTAAGCCTGAAGGTTAGATGTCAGCATGAAAAAAAGGTTTTGTTTATTGCTACTGTTATTACTCTTTTTGTGATGAAATGGAGGGTAATTTTTTACATTTAGACTGGAGTCCTGTTTTAAAACCCGCTTTGTGATTTTTACCTACAGATAAGCTATAATAATGCTAACCTGTAGGTAAAATGAATATCTCCTAAACATGGACCGTTTAGGAGATATTCACTCTGGATGCAGCTGGGGGAAGGAGGGAAAACCAGTGAATAGGCAATAGAGACACGGGCAGCCAAGGCTTACAGATGCACATGGGAAGCGAAGGCTAGGGAAGTGAAGGCTAGCCTGTGTAGTTCAATTCAATAGAAGAGCTACTGTAGCTGAAATTGCTGAAAAAAATAGTGCTCCTTCCCATAGAAAGGTGCCAGAACACAGTTTTTTTGTGTATGGGGCTGTGTAGCTACAGACCTATCAAGGTGCCCATGCTGACCCATCTCCACAGCCAAAAGTGCCTACAATGCGCACAATGGAAGGTGTCTGAGGTGTTGAACATCTGTGGAATGTGTTGGAAAAACAAGCCTGTTCCATGTTAACCCCACCTCACAACTTACGGGACTTTAGGGTTTCTGCTACTGAAGTGTGGGCAGGGGCTACTCGCCCTGCACTCAGATGTACCTTTTGTGCATCACATGCTCATCAATCCCCGGGACCATGTGGAGACTGTGGTCATGTGAAGATTCGGACATTAAGGCAAATCCCCAACTTAGAGATGAGCCTTCACTGTGTACAGCATCTAAATTACAGAAAAGTGTCTTGTCCCATGTCACTACACACTGTAAAATGTATGTTTGCATTAGGAGGGACGCGCTGAGCCTACGCCTACTCCACCAGCATACCTCTGTTACTTCACTCCCAGTAAGAGAATGAGATCCTGCCGTGCACCTAGCACAGACCTCATGTGTGCACTTATTAACTCACCTCACGTACCTCGTGACCAGGCCATATAACGAGAGTTCAGATTCAGTTGCCATTGGATACTGATCGCTAGTGAGGAAGCCAGACATCGTCACCCTCACTACTGGAGGACCTGGCTGTCACCCTTATTAGGTACCACGCCTAAGGACTGGTTGCTTGAACTGTGCTTGGTTACTCTTTGCAACTGCACTCCTCTTCCTTGTCTTTGTAGTGGTGTTACTTCATACCCCATAGTCATAGTGCTTTAGAGATCCTGGTTCTTTTTAGATACCCCAGAACCAGCTTGCACCCCTTTGGATGACTTCAGGCCAGGCTCAGGACAGTTAATCTAACTTTACTGAGCAAGTTGCAGCATACAGATCACTATGAACAATGTCCTTGTCTCTAATCTAACTCCAGTAGTGTGGCTGCCCAGGCATACCTCCGTGAGGTGACAGCACATATTGGCATTTTTCATGACTTATGACATCTATAAACGTCTCGGTGTCTTCAGTGGACAGCAAGGTGCAACAGTCCTGCTACCACAAGAATCAACCAATCCAGCAAAGAAGGACTCTTTTTATAGCACAGGACAGGTGGGCTGACTAGGACCAAAAACTGAGCTCACAACAGTTAACCCTTTCCCCCAGCCTGGACCAGCCACTAACTCACTAGTACCAACATATTTCAACCAACCTACAGACAGCTTGGTGCAAGATACTACAGCATATCTTCAGAGGTCTAGTGGAGTCCATGCCTCAATGGGTCAGGGCTGTTTTGGAGGCAAAAGTGTTAGGTGGGTGGTCATAATGCTGATCACTGTATATGAGAGCTGTATTACCTGCCAAAAGGATTTGTATTTCTGTCCATCGAGAGCTGAGATTTACCCAACTCTGATACACAGCACAGCCCTGCCTGTCATGGGAAAGGGGCCTGATATTTCTCTGCTCCAGCCTCACTTGCATTTACAGGCCTCCACCCCACTCCCATTCTATGACTAGACAGTGAAGGGAGAAGCAGCAGACAGATGAGCTCATTTCTCAGTCAGTCTCCCCTCCAATCAGCATTTGCCTTGCACACTGCAACACACCTGATTGGCTGCTTGTGCTGCTTCTCTCTCTCCTAGTCTAAGCTTTGCTGTACAGGGACTACAAGCAGCTGCTATCAGGTCAAATTCAGGTGCCTTAAAAAAAAAGCTGTATTAATTTATGCGATTATATTTGCCTGGAGTCCAGCTTTACATTTCTAATGGGATGATAACACTTAACTAAAACTCATTAAAATGACAAATCCATCTCTCTTGTTCTTAAGGGAACGGTAAACAATTCCTCCCCTGTCAAAGACAATCAGCAAGAGCCCTTTTAGTGAGAAAATACACATTGTAGAAAGCCTCATCTCATTATAATCAATCCATATTGTACAAGCAGAATATATGACACGACTGTAAGAATATAAGGTGTGGATCCATCTAGATGACAGTCGATGCGTTTCACAGGATTATCAGTGCGGCTTATGACAAGAAACAAAGCAAGCGATAATGAGAACATAGCGTATGATGTATAAACAATTGCAGCTTTCAAAAATAAGTGGAAGGAAGCTGACTAAGTATGACAGACACTACACTAAAGGAAAGAGTGGTCAATATCAAAAACACCACACCCATAATCCAAATTTACATGAGTTGAGCTTTTAAAGTTGTAGCCCATAATATATGGACCTCCATTTCAAGGTATTCCCCCAGTATTGACAGGCATGTGGCCTGGTATGGTAAACAATGGAGGCCACATGCTTTCTGCTCTCTTTTTCTTGGCCTTCCTGGTTGCAAGTGTAGCCATGTGCCCTGTTGGGGGTGGCTGATAGTTGTTCTTCACTTGACGCCATGCCCTCAGTCACACACTGTTACGTACCTGACGGTGGAGTCTGTCTTGTGCAGGGAACAACCGCTCTTGCGCACCCGATTCAAGGACCCCTGGTAGTGTAGACAGAGGCCCGAGAGTGCGGGATGGCACGAGGGCTGGATGGTCACAGATGTTGTAGTGAGATTCCAGCAGGTCGTGCAAACAGGAGAATGGTCGTACAAGCAGGGTTGGCAACGTGCAGGCAGAAAGGTACAAAAGGGGTTAAGCAAGCGGATCGTCAAGTTCAGGCAAGGTTCGTTAACGGGCGGGCAGCGGAGGTACAGAGGAGTAGACAAACGGATGGTCGTGGATAGCCGGGGTCGATGCAGGTAGCGGACAACAGGTCAAAGCAAGCCGGGTAGACAGGAAACAGGTGAAAACACAGGAACAGGTAGGGAGCTGAGGCTCACAGGTCTGGAACGCTGTAGAACAAGCAGCAACTTGGTGCAGGATGTCCAGGGTTTAAATAGGCACCATTTGGCGCCGTTTCCGGCGCGTGCGCGCGCACAGGCGCGCGCACGCGCACGGGAGCGCGCGAGCGCGCACGGATGCGCGCGCACCACCCGGAAACGGCCAGGAACACTGGCAAAGTCCTTTTTACTGACACACACTTTTCCTCTCAAGCCAGGGAACAGGCCGGTACTTGGTTGTTTTTTATGTTTGTTTTATTGGGGGATAAACTTAGATGGGGGAAAGGGCTGCTGTGGGATGCCCAGTGGATTGGTGAACAGGACCGTTCTATATACACCTCTTCCTCCAGCACTGACGCTTGCTGACTATTCCTCTACTAACTCCTCTCCTGCACACTGCTTGTTATTCCAGGCCTGAAGAGCAATTTATCAGGCCTCCATGACACCTCTTCCTTCACCACAACTAGCACATGGTGAGGCCTGCTCTACTGCTAACAGGACCTGCAGACCGCCCATTACATGCAAGGGCCCCGGGCTCCCAGTTGTGAAGCCACAGGCCCTCAGGGTGTAGCTAAGTACGTTGGTGCTAGCTGGGCATGGATGAACTACTACTCCCAGCTCATCCTTGATCCAGACTGCTCCAGTCTACCTTGATGTCCAGTGACACTCCTTCCCCTGACTGGTTCCTTCGACCTCCACAGATTGTTCACTATCTCCTCCCAGCCTCTCTCCATCCTTCTCATCCAGCTTCCAGGCTATGTCTTTCATTGAGTCTTTAAAATGTAATCTCTCTGCTGCTCTCCTGATCCCTTGTGCTGTTCCAGGAACCGACTCCACTCCTTGTTGCACCTGAGCCTCCAGGCCTTAAGGTCACCCCCCCCCCCCCCCAGACTCAGGGCTCCCTCCCGGGTGAGGCCTCCACAGCACCTGCTACATTCTCCACTCTTCCACCCGACAATCTCCTCCCTTGACTGAGCTGTCCCAGGGTATTTAAGGAAGCCTGCCCCTGCCAATCCAGATTGGGGATTGGTCAGGGCTCCTTATAACACCCAGATGATCCCACCTCCCCTACAGCCTCTCTCTCCAGAATGTTCCAGTCCCTTCTGGAAAGAAGTAGGAGGATCCGGCGACATCATCTAGGAACTGCCCAGTCCTACCTGAGCCGCTCCCAGCCCAGAAATCAAACCAATCAGGCCTGCTCTCAGTTAGGCCTGACTAAATTTTACCTCACCTTAAAAAAAAAACCCTACATATTCTAGCTCCCACTTACCAGGGGGGCGCTACATAAGCCTGCATAGAGGTCTGGTTGGAATTTTAGGAGGAACCTTACACCATTTGTTTCCTGATGGTTTTTTAATGTGTACTGTTCCTTTAGGAAAAATGGCATTGAGTTCCTCTTAACCACTTAACAACCGCTCTATAGACAAATGACGTCTACAGAGCGGTTGCTTAATTCTGGGAGGACGTCTATTGACGTCCTCTGTAATTTTTTGGTAGTCCTTTGTTTACCACATTCCAAGGAGGATTTTAAGGTTGGTCTGGAGATACGTCCGAATACATCGCGGGGGGACCATTCACCCTCGATCTTATACATCCCAAAAAAAAAATTCCACTCCATTTTAAATCAGTCCGGATTGACTCTCGTCCGGACTAACCAAACTAAAGACCCGACCCTCGCCGAGTCCATCCTGACCCGTCAAGGATCTACTACAGCGGCCTAGGAGGATGAAGAAAGGTCTTCCCTGACCTT